>OZ012701.1:25100301-25157801 GCA_963942565.1 Maea johnstoni | reverse complement strand
ATACCTAGAACTGGACAAAGTACAGTGTTGCATGTATATGGGTGTTTGGTGTTTGAAAGAGCAATCATGCCAGGCACCTATTTCTAGAAAAATACAAATATTTGTATTTGAATTTTATGAATTGCTTGAGTCCGGTTGCCATTGTACCATTGAGTCTGGTTGCCACTTTACCATTGAGTCTGGTTGCCACTATACCATTGAGTCCGGTTGCCACTATACCATTGAGTCTGGTTGCCACTATACCATTGAGTCTGGTTGCCACTATACCATTGAGTCTGGTTGCCACTGTACCATTGAGTCTGGTTGCCACTGTGCCATTGAGTCTGGTTGCTACTGTACCATTGAGTATGGTTGCCACTATACCATTGAGTCTGGTTGCCTCTTTACCATTGCGTCCGGTTGCCACTGTACCATTGAGCCCGGTTGCCACTACACCATTGAGTCTGGTTGCCACTATACCATTGAGTCCGGTTGCCACTATACCATTGAGTCTGGTTGCCACTGTACCATTGAGTCTGGTTGCCACTGTACCATTGAGTCCGGTTGCCACTATACCATTAAGTCTGGTTGCCACTATACCATTGAGTCCGGTTGCCACTATACCATTGAGTCTGGTTGCCACTATACCATTGAGTCTGGTTGCCACTATACCATTGAGTCTGGTTGCCACTATACCATTGAGTCATGTTGCCATTGTACCATTGAGTCCGGTTGCCACTATACCATTGAGTCTGGTTGCCACTGTACCATTGAGTCCGGTTGCCACTATACCATTGAGTCTGGTTGCCACTGTACAATTTAGTCTGGTTGCCATTGTACCATTGAGTCCGGTTGCCACTATACCATTGAGTCTGGTTGCCACTGTACCATTGAGTCCGGTTGCCACTATACCATTGAGTCTGGTTGCCACTTTACCATTGAGTCTGGTTGCCACTACACAATTGAGTCCGGTTGCCACTGTACCATTGAGTCCGGTTGCCACTATACCATTGAGTCCGGTTGCCACTATACCATTGAGTCTGGTTGCCACTATACCATTGAGTCCGGTTGCCACTGTACCATTGAGTCCGGTTGCCACTATACCATTGAGTCTGGTTGCCATTGTACCATTGAGTCCGGTTGCCACTATACCATTGAGTCCGGTTGCCACTATACCATTGAGTCTGGTTGCCACTACACAATTGAGTCCGGTTGCCACTGTACCATTGAGTCCGGTTGCCACTATACCATTGAGTCCGGTTGCCACTATACCATTGAGTCTGGTTGCCACTATACCATTGAGTCTGGTTGCCACTATACCATTGAGTCCGGTTGCCACTATACCATTGAGTCCGGTTGCCACTATACCATTGAGTCTGGTTGCCACTGTTCAATTTAGTCTGGTTGCCATTGTACCATTGAGTCCGGTTGCCACTATACCATTGAGTCTGGTTGCCACTGTACCATTGAGTCCGGTTGCCACTATACCATTGAGTCTGGTTGCCACTATACCATTGAGTCTGGTTGCCACTATACCATTGAGTCTGGTTGCCACTATACCATTGAGTCCGGTTGCCACTGTACCATTGAGTCCGGTTGCCACTATACCATTGAGTCTGGTTGCCACTGTACCATTGGGTCCGGTTGCCACTATACCATTGAGTCTGGTTGCCACTATACCATTGAGTCTGGTTGCCACTATACCATTGAGTCTGGTTGCCACTATACCATTGAGTCCGGTTGCCACTATACCATTGAGTCTGGTTGCCACTGTACCATTGAGTCTGGTTGCCACTGTACCATTGAGTCCGGTTGCCACTATACCATTAAGTCTGGTTGCCACTATACCATTGAGTCCGGTTGCCACTATACCATTGAGTCTGGTTGCCACTATACCATTGAGTCTGGTTGGCACTATACCATTGAGTCCGGTTGCCACTATACCATTGAGTCTGGTTGCCACTGTACAATTGAGTCTGGTTGCCATTGTACCATTGAGTCCGGTTGCCACTATACCATTGAGTCTGGTTGCCACTGTACCATTGAGTCCGGTTGCCACTATACCATTGAGTCTGGTTGCCACTATACCATTGAGTCTGGTTGCCACTATACCATTGAGTCTGGTTGCCATTGTACCATTGAGTCTGGTTGCCACTATACCATTGAGTCTGGTTGCCATTGTACCATTGAGTCCGGTTGCCACTATACCATAGAGTCCGGTTGCCACTATACCATTGAGTCTGGTTGCCACTGTACAATTTAGTCTGGTTGCCACTACACAATTGAGTCCGGTTGCCACTGTACCATTGAGTCCGGTTGCCACTATACCATTGAGTCCGGTTGCCACTACACAATTGAGTCCGGTTGCCACTGTGCCATTGAGTCCGGTTGCCACTATACCATTGAGTCCGGTTGCCACTATACCATTGAGTCTGGTTGCCACTATACCATTGAGTCCGGTTGCCACTGTACCATTGAGTCCGGTTGCCACTATACCATTGAGTCTGGTTGCCATTGTACCATTGAGTCTGGTTGCCACTATACCATTAAGTCCGGTTGCCACTATACCATTGAGTCTGGTTGCCACTACACAATTGAGTCCGGTTGCCACTGTACCATTGAGTCCGGTTGCCACTATACCATTGAGTCCGGTTGCCACTATACCATTGAGTCTGGTTGCCACTATACCATTGAGTCTGGTTGCCACTATACCATTGAGTCCGGTTGCCACTATACCATTGAGTCCGGTTGCCACTATACCATTGAGTCTGGTTGCCACTGTACAATTTAGTCTGGTTGCCATTGTACCATTGAGTCCGGTTGCCACTATACCATTGAGTCTGGTTGCCACTGTACCATTGAGTCCGGTTGCCACTATACCATTGAGTCTGGTTGCCACTATACCATTGAGTCTGGTTGCCACTACACAATTGAGTCCGGTTGCCATTGTACCATTGAGTCCGGTTGCCACTATACCATTGAGTCTGGTTGCCACTATACCATTGAGTCTGGTTGCCACTATACCATTGAGTCCGGTTGCCACTATACCATTGAGTCTGGTTGCCACTTTACCATTGAGTCTGGTTGCCACTATACCATTGAGTCCGGTTGCCACTATACCATTGAATCTGGTTGCCACTATACCATTGAGTCTGGTTGCCACTATACCATTGAGTCCGGTTGCCACTGTGCCATTGAGTCTGGTTGCTACTGTACCATTGAGTCCGGTTGCCACTGTACCATTGAGTGTGGTTGCCACTATACCATTGAGTCTGGTTGCCACTGTACCATTGAGTCCGGTTGCCACTATACCATTGAGTCTGGTTGCCACTATACCATTGAGTCTGGTTGCCACTATACCATTGAGTCCGGTTGCCACTGTACCATTGAGTCCGGTTGCCACTATACCATTGAGTCTGGTTGCCATTGTACCATTGAGTCCGGTTGCCACTATACCATTGAGTCTGGTTGCCACTTTACCATTGAGTCTGGTTGCCACTACACAATTGAGTCCGGTTGCCACTGTACCATTGAGTCCGGTTGCCACTATACCATTGAGTCCGGTTGCCACTATACCATTGAGTCTGGTTGCCACTATACCATTGAGTCTGGTTGCCACTATACCATTGAGTCCGGTTGCCACTATACCATTGAGTCCGGTTGCCACTATACCATTGAGTCTGGTTGCCACTATACCATTGAGTCTGGTTGCCACTGTACAATTTAGTCTGGTTGCCATTGTACCATTGAGTCCGGTTGCCACTATACCATTGAGTCTGGTTGCCACTGTACCATTGAGTCCGGTTGCCACTATACCATTGAGTCTGGTTGCCACTATACCATTGAGTCTGGTTGCCACTACAAAATTGAGTCCGGTTGCCACTATACCATTGAGTCTGGTTGCCACTATACCATTGAGTCTGGTTGCCACTATACCATTGAGTCCGGTTGCCACTATACCATTGAGTCTGGTTGCCACTTTACCATTGAGTCTGGTTGCCACTATACCATTGAGTCCGGTTGCCACTATACCATTGAGTCTGGTTGCCACTATACCATTGAGTCTGGTTGTCACTATACCATTGAGTCTGGTTGCCACTGTACCATTGAGTCTGGTTGCCACTGTGCCATTGAGTCTGGTTGCTACTCTACCATTGAGTCCGGTTGCCACTGTACCATTGAGTCTGGTTGCCACTATACCATTGAGTCTGGTTGCCACTTTACCATTGAGTCCGGTTGCCACTGTACCATTGAGTCCGGTTGCCACTACACCATTGAGTCTGGTTGCCACTATACCATTGAGTCCGGTTGCCACTATACCATTGAGTCTGGTTGCCACTGTACCATTGAGTCTGGTTGCCACTGTACCATTGAGTCCGGTTGCCACTATACCATTAAGTCTGGTTGCCACTATACCATTGAGTCCGGTTGCCACTATACCATTGAGTCCGGTTGCCACTATACCATTGAGTCTGGTTGCCACTATACCATTGAGTCCGGTTGCCACTATACCATTGAGTCTGGTTGCCACTGTACAATTGAATCTGGTTGCCATTGTACCATTGAGTCCGGTTGCCACTATACCATTGAGTCTGGTTGCCACTGTACCATTGAGTCCGGTTGCCACTATACCATTGAGTCTGGTTGCCCTTATACCATTGAGTCTGGTTGCCACTATACCATTGAGTCTGGTTGCCACTGTACAATTTAGTCTGGTTGCCATTGTACCATTGAGTCCGGTTGCCACTATACCATTGAGTCTGGTTGCCACTGTACCATTGAGTCCGGTTGCCACTATACCATAGAGTCTGGTTGCCACTTTACCATTGAGTCTGGTTGCCACTACACAATTGAGTCCGGTTGCCACTGTACCATTGAGTCCGGTTGCCACTATACCATTGAGTCTGGTTGCCACTATACCATTGAGTCTGGTTGCCACTATACCATTGAGTCCGGTTGCCACTGTACCATTTAGTCCGGTTGCCACTATACCATTGAGTCTGGTTGCCATTGTACCATTGAGTCCGGTTGCCACTATACCATTGAGTCTGGTTGCCACTATACCATTGAGTCCGGTTGCCACTGTACCATTGAGTCCGGTTGCCACTACACAATTGAGTCCGGTTGCCACTGTAACATTGAGTCCGGTTGCCACTGTACCATTGAGTCTGGTTGCCACTACACAATTGAGTCCGGTTGCCACTGTAACATTGAGTCCGGTTGCCACTATACCATTGAGTCTGGTTGCCACTGTACAATTTAGTCTGGTTGCCATTGTACCATTGAGTCCGGTTGCCACTATACCATTGAGTCTGGTTGCCACTGTACCATTGAGTCCGGTTGCCACTATACCATAGAGTCTGGTTGCCACTTTACCATTGAGTCTGGTTGCCACTACACAATTGAGTCCGGTTGCCACTGTACCATTGAGTCCGGTTGCCACTATACCATTGAGTCTGGTTGCCACTATACCATTGAGTCTGGTTGCCACTATACCATTGAGTCCGGTTGCCACTGTACCATTTAGTCCGGTTGCCACTATACCATTGAGTCTGGTTGCCATTGTACCATTGAGTCCGGTTGCCACTATACCATTGAGTCCGGTTGCCACTATACCATTGAGTCTGGTTGCCACTACACAATTGAGTCCGGTTGCCACTGTACCATTGAGTCCGGTTGCCACTATACCATTGAGTCCGGTTGCCACTATACCATTGAGTCTGGTTGCCACTATACCATTGAGTCTGGTTGCCACTGTACCATTGAGTCCGGTTGCCACTATACCATTGAGTCCGGTTGCCACTATACCATTGAGTCCGGTTGCCACTGTACAATTTAGTCTGGTTGCCATTGTACCATTGAGTCCGGTTGCCACTATACCATTGAGTCTGGTTGCCACTGTACCATTGAATCTGGTTGCCACTATACCATTGAGTCTGGTTGCCACTATACCATTGAGTCTGGTTGCCACTACACAATTGAGTCCGGTTGCCACTGTACCATTGAGTCTGGTTGCCACTACACAATTGAGTCCGGTTGCCACTATACCATTGAGTCTGGTTGCCACTTTACCATCTGGTTGCCACTATACCATTGAGTCTGGTTGCCACTTTACCATTGAGTCCGGTTGCCACTGTACCATTGAGTCCGGTTGCCACTATACCATTGAGTCTGGTTGCAACTATACCATTGAGTCCAGTTGCCACTATACCATTGAGTCTGGTTGCCACTGTACCATTGAGTCCGGTTGCCACTGTACCATTGAGTCCGGTTGCCACTATACCATTAAGTCTGGTTGCCACTATACCATTGAGTCCGGTTGCCACTATACCATTGAGTCTGGTTGCCACTATACCATTGAGTCTGGTTGCCACTATACCATTGAGTCCGGTTGCCACTATACCATTGAGTCTGGTTGCCACTGTACAATTGAGTCTGGTTGCCATTGTACCATTGAGTCCGGTTGCCACTATACCATTGAGTCTGGTTGCCACTGTACCATTGAGTCCGGTTGCCACTATACCATTGAGTCTGGTTGCCACTATACCATTGAGTCTGGTTGCCACTATACCATTGAGTCTGGTTGCCACTATACCATTGAGTCTGGTTGCCACTATACCATTGAGTCCGGTTGCCACCATACCATTGAGTCTGGTTGCCACTGTACCATTGAGTCTGGTTGCCACTGTGCCATTGAGTCTGGTTGCCTCTGTACCATTGAGTCTGGTTGCCACTGTACCATTGAGTCTGGTTGCCACTATACCATTGAGTCCGGTTGCGACTATACCATTGAGTCTGGTTGCCACTATACCATTGAGTCCGGTTGCCACTATACCATTGAGTCTGGTTGCCACTATACCATTGAGTCTGGTTGCCACTATACAATTGAGTCCGGTTGCCACTATACCATTGAGTCTGGTTGCCACTATACCATTGAGTCCGGTTGCCACTGTATTGTATTGTATTATTTATTGGCCATATCATAGATACGAAAGTTACAGATACAAATCGTTTTCATACTGGAAAACATAATCAACATGTAACAAAAATAATTAGACATGAAAAACAGGAAAACATACTTAATTACAGACGCGGACTTTTTAAAACACCCGATAGAACAACAGGCTAGTTCTATCAGGTATTAAAATTTACTTATGGTCCATATTGCTTGTTAACCGCAATTACCTCATTATACATGTGAACAATTGCTTTGCCTGCCCTGATCCAAAAATTGGTCATGACCTGCTCCTCTAGTTCATCTATAGTGCCCCCTAGTAGCCAGCCAAAAACCAGTGATGGATTTCTCTGTATCAGGGGTTCGATCCTAGCATCTAGGCTATATAGAGCACAATACATTTCCCTTCTCTGCACTTCCACTGCAGGACATTGCATTAACAGGTGATTGACATTCTCAATTTCATACATTTCGCATCGTATACATGTCCTATGGCTATGAGGTAACCCTTTAAGACGGTAGTCATCAGTTTTTAGTAAGCTAGCCCCACAGACAATTTTTGCCATTGTCTCACGCATCCTCATTTGTTCAGGATGTCTATCAGATATAGCCCACCAGGTGACACTATACCATTGAGTCTGGTTAACCACTGTACCATTGAGTCCGGTTGCCACTGTACCATTGAGTCCGGTTGCGTGTTGTCTCTTACTACCTGCAAAGTTGTCACCTCCTCCTTGAATGGATATACAACCGGGAAAATAAAATAATAAACAAATAAAATCAATATACAAAGGTATCACCAAATAAAAGTAATAATAGGATACTCAATACTAGTCTTAATGCACTAAGCCATAAGTATAAACCCATTCAGGCCTGCAGCCGCCTTAAGGGCCAGACAATTTTGATGATCTCCCCTGCCAAAACACATTTTGAAAATAATCTGGAGAAGTGTTGATCTCAACTCAACCTTCAACTCTCCTTTTAATATTTCTTCAAATTATTTCTTTACTCTGATAAATGTTATCACGTTAAGTACATATGTATAGCTCAGAATATGATGAAATAGAGGTAACCTCTTATTGGAGTATTCTGCCTGAATGTCTTCATTCATACATAGACAATACTCTTATCCATCTAATCCCCAAAGACGACATAGAGATCTAAGTATATGTAGGTGATAGCTGCCTTTCACATTCAAATATACTTTGTGTGGGTTGAAATTAATGGATATTTTAGATCTTACAGCATGTTTCGGATATGTAAAATAAGATCATATTAAATAGATTGTTTAACATTTCTTAATCATGAAATAAAATAGAAATTGAACTTAAAGGCATTCATGCTTATTAACTTCTAATGTCACAAAATGCTCCATTTACTCAAAATTGCTTAACCCTTATATTGTGCTGTTATGCTGGATGGGGGTTAGTCCCTCATACTGAATAGATTATTTGCAACAAATTACGTTGCATTGCAATTGCGCTGTCAGTGGTGTGTAAGTTCCTCCTGCCATAAAATGCAAAATACTGAAAAAATCTGAAATAAAAAAATACTACCTGAAACTACTGTCCTTGTTCTTTTTAATCATGTTTATTTTGTAAAGATAACTAATAGAAAATGTTAGTTCTGATCAGTGTAAAACTAAGGTTGTATAGAGAGCATGCTGATGTTGATAAATGTTTAATGAAAATCAAGTTTTCAAAATTCATTAGTCCCACTTAAGCCTGAGATTTCTCAAATTCTGCATGAGTATTTTCCCATGAAAATGGCATATTCAGAATCCTTAGCAAAAAACAATAAATAAAATGATTATTATTATTTGTTTATTTGTTTTATTTTGTCATAACCCCATTCTTTAATAAAGGGAATGCAAGAAAGTTATGAAAGGAACGAATTCTGACAGCGCATCAAAAGGAATTCTAAACGATCAACTTCCTCATGTTTAGAGCGCTATAAACTAATGAAAATAAAAGATATCAAAAGTAAAACATTGATATCTAATATAATTTCAACCTCCTCAATCGATACATGTCATTTTTATTCAGAAACAATCATGTTTTGCACCACAAATCAACGATTGAACACAAAAAGCAATTGTTGATTTGTGGCCGCCATTTTGTGACTCCCAATTTCGCTAACTCTCAGGCATGACAACTCAGAGTTAAGATTCTCATAGCATTAAAAATCTACAATAGAAATAAAAATAAAAACATGTTTCGATTGCCTACCTTGTTATCCTCCTTATGGTGTCTTTATTTTGTGTTGTACCATCAGTTATAGCCTTTTTCGAAGGCTTCAAACATGATGGTCTAACATGTGGCCTAATAAATAATTTACAAAATTATATGAATAAATAGGTCTCTTTCTTGTCTTTCAGAAAATGTAAGATTTATTTAAATCCTTCAACGACAAGTATTTATTTTGATTGTGTAAAGTGCGGCGAGGAGACCGCAAAAAAGGCCGAAATGCCGATTTTTCAAAATGGCGGCTTGAAAAAAGTGCGAAGAAATTTGCTTCGCACTTGTTGTAAAATGATCGTTTCTCATATAAAATGAATTTATTTTGAAAAATAAAATAGATATTCCTCTTCCCTGACATCCATTCTATGTAAATATCAACTTTATTGACTTGAGGATGTCAGGAATAAAGGAATATCGAAACGTAAACAAAACTGGAAGTGCCCAATTAATCGCGACCGGCCAGCTGCGAGCCGGTTTCAACAGCTCAAAATATTGTTTTTCTACACATCACTTCCTCTGTAATGAATAATATTAATGTTTTTCTTTGTCAATCTGACAAAGAAAGACGTGAGAATAGGTGAGATATTTATTTCACCTATTCTCAAGTTATTTCGCCAAACATGTTGGATAACTTCTAGATAAATCGAAGTTAACCAACATGGCGGCGGCCTGCGATCGGCAGCCATGCAGACCGGGCAGGGCTCGTGACACGCAAACGTAAGTAGCTTTTTGAAACCGGGCGCCGCTTGTGAGCCGCGCTGTGAGGGTTAAAAAGGAGATCCTCATGCTAATTTGGAGTAAAGTTGCGCCATTTACAGGGTGTCATTGGTACGATTTGGTTACAATATGTTGTATTTCGGCTTACCAAGGAACTGTATGCACAACTTGATAAAGTTAGCAAAGACATGAACCAATTATATGCATAGATGACTACTGGGTATGATAGACCAAGTGTGAAAGAGCAAAAAGAAAGCTTTTATTTTAACAACCATTTTTTGGGTAGAGAGGAAATAAAACTTTTTTCCCGACCACCCTAGAGGGAGGGTAAAAAAAACTTTATTCATCCTAAATGCTATTGTAGTTACTAAAAGACATTATTTTTTCACAAATGAATTATTGTTGACTTGAAGTTCACAGCCCAAAATAGGCTGCTAATCCCCTCTGATTTGGGACAGTGGTACAGTCTTTATTTTGTTCTATAATATAGAGGATAACCTGAAATAAACCCATTCATGTGTGAAGGTATCATTGAAAATTATTGCATGGACCTACTGATATTTTTGAAAATAACTTAGGGATGAAAAATGATTTCACAAAATGTTTTTAAAAGTATAGTTTTGTTCTACATGTTTCTTTCAAATGTTTTTTTTTTAAAGCTTTTTTAGCAAAATTAACACCATAAGGACTGGTCAATTATCTCTGTTAAATCAGAGAGGTATGAAAAAATACCAGCGAGGGCCAATTATTGTACAATCACATCAGGCCTAATGCACAGTGTATGCATATGTGCGTTGTCCAGCACGACTAGCATAAATGCAGTGTAATCAGTGCTGCATTCTGGTCATTTACTGCCATAGTATCACATTTCCAAACTGCCAATTGGTTGCAAGCAGGGTTAAGCTGCTCCTAAAGTTTACTTGTTTTGCCGGCACTTCCACAATTTGACTACTAATTTCAAGAATAATAGTTATGAATCCACTCAGAAATTTGTGGTGAAACTGCATGGGGCTAATGTATGGTAAATTTCTGATATTTCTATCAAAGTACACTCAAATCTAGCCTGCTGCCAGCAAAACTTATGTTTACATCTAAAATTCAATATTTTTATTTGAAATATCTTCAAAATGTACATACTCGGAATGAACAAGAACTCTAGTTTCAGGTTTCTAGTTTCATATTTTTATTTCAGAATAACAGCTTATCTCCTTCATATCAAAAGAAAAACAATGCAATGCGACACTTCCAGGGTTAAGACCTTTTTGATTAAAAAAATCTTGCATGATGATCAAGCAAGGTAATGAGCATAACACAGGGACTTAAGTGATGTTGAGAAATTTATTAACGATAGATTTTATTCCTATAACAAGTGACTAAATAAATTAAAGATGATGCTTTCTGCCCGTATTTTTTCAAAATTCATCTGGTAGCTCTTTATTGATCTACCCAGTTATGATAGACCAAGTGTGAAAGAGCAAATAGAAAGCTTTTATTTTAACAACCATTTTTTGGGTAGAGAGAAAATAAAACTTTTTTCCCGACCACCCTAGAGGGAGGGTAAAAAAAACTTTATTCATCCTACCTCGACAGAAGGAACGTAAATATATTTCAAGCAATGACTGGTTGCTTGGCTCATTACTTTCAAAGGGAACCATTTAATTTGTGAGAGTCTCAACAAAGACCATGTGCATGTCCTTCATCATGCCATAGAATATCATCAGTATTAAAAGTAAGATGACCCTATCAATAATGGAAACACATATTCATTTATGTATATCTATCAACATATAACATCTACCTGTCAGTCTGTCTGTTTGTATATCTATCTATCTACCTATCTTTCTATCTATCTATCGATCTGTATGGGCGCGCACATAGACACACACAAAATTATATATATCTATATATGTATATATATATATATATATAGATGTGTGTGTATGTATTTTCATTTTTAGATGAGTGTGTATGTATATTTGTATGTGTGTTCATTTTTAGATAGAAATACAAAGACAGACAGACAGACAGATGTCAGATATTGATAGATATACATGAATAAATATGTCTTTCCATTAATGATAGGGTCGTCTTACTTTTTAAACTAATGATATTCTATGACAAACTGAAAGACATGTACATAGTCTTTGTTGCGACTCTTGCATATAAATGGTTCCCTTTGCCAGTAAATGAGCCAAGCAACAAGTCATTGCTTGAAATATTTTTACATTCCTTCTGTAGAGGCACAATCAATAAAGTTTTCTTTACCCTCCCTCTAGAGTGGTCTGGAAAAAGTTTTATTTTCTCCCCCCAAAAAATGGTTGTGAAAAAAAAGTTTTTATTTGCTCTTTCACACTTGGTCTATCATAACTGGGTAGATCAATAAAAGAGCTACCAGATGAATTTTGAAAAAATACGGGCAGAAAGCATCATCTTTAATTCATTTAGTCACTTGTTATAGGAATAAAATCTATCGTTAATAAATTTCTCAACATCACTTAAGTCCCTGTGTTATGCTCATTACCTTGCTTGATCATCATGCAAGATTTTTTTAATCAAAAAAGTCTTAACCCTGGAAGTGTTGCATTGCATTGTTTTTCTTTTGATATGAAGAAAATAAGCTGTTATTCTGAAATAAAAATATGAAACTAGAAACCTGAAACTAGAGTTCTTGTTCATTCCAAGTATGTATATTTTGAAGATATTTCAAATAAAAATATTGAATTTTAGATGTAAACATTAGTTTTACTGGCAGCAGGCTAGATTTGAGTGTACTTTGATAGAAATATCAGAAATTTACCATACATTAGCCACATGCAGTTTCACCACAAATTTCTGAGTGGATTCATAACTATTATTCTTGAAATTAGTAGTCAAATTGTGGAAGTGCTGGCGAAACAAGTAAACTTTAGGAGCAGCTTAACCCTGCTTGCAGCCAATTGGCAGTTTGGAAATGTGATACTATGGCAGTAAATGACCAGAATGCAGCACTGATTACACTGCATTTATGCTAGTCGTGCTGGACAATGCACATATGCATACACTGTGCATTGGGCCTGATGTGATTGTACAATAATTGGCCCTCGCTGGTATTTTTTCATACCTCTCTGATTTAACAGAGATAATTGACCAGTCCTTATGGTGTTAATTTTGCTAAAAAAGCTTTTTTTTTTTTAAAAACATTTGAAAGATACATGAAGAACAAAACTATACTTTTTAAAACATTTTGTGAAATCATTTTTCATCCCTTAGTTATTTTTAAAAATATCAGTAGGTCCATGCAATAATTTTCAATGATACCTTCACACATGAATGGGTTTATTTCAGGTTATCCTCTATATTATAGAACAAAATAAAGACTGTACCACTGTCCCAAATCAGAGGGGATTAGCAGCCTATTTTGGGCTGTGAACTTCAAGTCAACAATAATTCATTTGTGAAAAAATAATGTCTTTTAGTAACTACAATAGCATTTAAGTGTGTAAAATGGATATAAGAGAGAACATCTGTTATGGGAAGGGACTCAAGATTATTGTATTGTTCTTATGTTTTAACTACTATAGGAGCTAAATTGAATGGGCTATCCCTCACATAAACATAATTAAGTTTGACTAGCAAAGACTCTAAAATACACAACTAAACATTTTCTTAATAAAGGTTCAAATTGTCCTTCTGTTGAGAAAGAAGTTTATGAAATGAATACACAATCTTAAGGAAATTAAAGTTGGTGAAATTTTGCAGTTTTAGTAACAGGTTGTTGTTAACCCCACAAGCCACAGGTCACATCTAAACAGAAAATTATCCTATCATTTCACTACAGTAGTTCCACATTCAGACCAGGTGTTCAGGAAGGGGCAAAGGAAGTAAAGATTAACTCAGAAATATTCTGAATACCAATTTGATAATTTCTTATTCGCCCACTTTAAGCAGCTTATTCTATTTAAGAAGCCTAAATAGAGATATGAAAATCAACTTAACATGCTTGCAGTACCCTAAAATGCATATACTATTTTATGGCTATCTTTTGGAATGAAGTATTCTTCGTGAAGAGATTAGTTGATAACAATAAAAACAACAGCTCTTCTTCAAGTATTATGTGAATTAGTGCATACTTGCATGCATATTTTCATAGATTATAAGTATTATACATCTATATCATAAATATTATAAATCCAAATATTTGTCAAGGAGACCTCCAGGCAGGAATGGGTTAAGACATTTGCCAAACACACTTTAAAGGCAGACTAAGGTCTGCTCCTATTGACTGTTTGATTGGACCATTTGTGTGTGGGATTGGAGGACAGGGGAGGGGACGGACATGATGCATAACTGCTAGGTTCTAGGATAGGGATTGCATCCAGTACACACGTACCTTTTTCAAATGTTTTGGTGAAAAAAATATTTTTTAAAACGTCAGATACTTTAGATATAATTGATTGAAATTAGTCACTAAAATCAATTTTCAGCACTTTGCTGAACGGATTTCCTGTTGATGAGGCAAATCAAAGAGATGAAATTCAATTATATTGGACAGAAAAAGTATGAAAAGCCACGGCACCTTAAGCTGATCATAGCGTCTACAAGTGATTAAAAAACTAGTTTAGTGTTTATACTTACCAACATGGTTTTTGAACCATTTGGGGTTCATATTCAGAGGAGGGCTTATGTTCAGGATGTGTGGATTTGGGCTTTTCTACAGATAAGGCAGAGCATGCTGAGAACTGAAATAATAACAGGAGACAAATATACTTCTGAAGCTGGAATACCTTTCCTTATCCATGGACATCATAAAAGATTTATAGATGGCTATTAGATAATACAGAATAAAGCTGTGAACCCTGCAGTTCATACACTATTCAAAATACCTGTTTAAATATTCTTTTCAAGATTAAAGAAAATTGTACAAACAGCGACTTCAGTGTGGTTGCGTCGCTGGCCGTGGCAGAATGCAGAACAGCGGGTTTTTCCTATTGACTATGACCAGAGAAATACATAACCTGTCTTCATACTCTCAGCTATGACGGTCTTGCATGTACATGTAGATACATTGATGTATTTGCCGCTGTGAAAGCCAATTTACTTCGTGCAAGAATGATACTGATACATGTACTGTAGTTGGCATTTAGCAATTTTAGGGTCAAAGTTAAGCCACAGCTGGTTTTGACAGTTTGTGTGTTATGTAAGGGTTTTTATGTTTTAAACCAGTAATCTAGAATGTGTTGGAGTTCTTTGAGTTTCTTAGATTTGTACACCCACTTGGTGGGCGAGATTCCCCAGTAATTAATTTGTAAATTAATTATAGTGGCCGAGATTCCTAGGTGGACGAGACAATTTACGGTAGCATATCCGCCTCATCATCATGAGAAATAGTCCAGGGTGCACTCACGTGAGCTAAGTCAAGGCTGGGAGTAGTAGACAGGGAGTGGGTACTGTGCATTCATCATCAAATATTGCTGCCTCTCTATGAGTCATAGATAACATGTGTACCCCCAGGAGTGGCTGCCTGCTGAGCCCATCTCCTTGGCAACCTATCTGACCTAGATTTTACAACTGCTAATTTTAGGCACCAAGTTTCTAAATCCTAGCTAAGACACTGATGACAGACATTCAAATATACCATAAATTCTCAGATATTTTGGACAGTTATTAGCATGGACGTAAAATTCAACGTGAAATTCGAACCTATTCCAGTACTTAACTTTCATTCCCTCTCAATGTCTGTCTCCCAGGTCTCTATCTCATCGCGATACAACCTCTAGGGATGGGTCGTGTTCAAGTGGTTACAATGTCTGTCTCCCAGGTCTCTATCTCATCGCGATACAACCTCTAGGGATGGGACGTGTTCAAGTGGTTACAATGTCTGTCTCCCAGGTCTCTATCTCATCGCGATACAACCTCTAGGGATGGGACGTGTTCAAGTGGCAACGATGTCTGGCTCCCAGGTCTCTATCTCATCGCGATACAACCTCTAGGGATGGGACATGTTCAAGTGGTTACAATGCCTGGCTCCCAGGTCTCTATCTCATCGCGATACAACCTCTAGGGATGGGACGTGTCCAAGTGGTTACAATGCCTGGCTCCCAGGTCTCTATCTCATCGCGATACAACCTCTAGGGATGGGACATGTTCAAGTGGTTACAATGCCTGGCTCCCAGGTCTCTATCTCATTGCGATACAACCTCTAGGGATGGGACGTGTCCAAGTGGTTACAGTGTCTGTCTCCCAGGTCTCTATCTCATCACGATACAACCTCTAGGGATGGGACGTGTTCAAGTGGTTACAATGTCTAGCTCCCAGGTCTCTATCTCATCGCGATACAACCTCTAGGGATGGGACGTGTTCAAGTGGTTACAATGTCTGGCTCCCAGGTCTCTATCTCATCGTGATACAACCTTTAGGGATGGGACGTGTCCAAGTGGTTACAATGTCTGGCTCCCAGGTCTCTATCTCATCGCTATACAACCAATTCCCTTCATCCCTTATGCAATTTCTTTTATCAATAGAACAAGAAAATAATGTAAGGTTATTGATTATGTTGGATTAATATTTCTCCTAATATTTTCCAAATGACCATTTAATGAAAAAGATATCACCAAATTGTCTCAGGCAATAAAAGTATATACTTGAAATTGGGGATAGGCATACAATTAACAAACAATTTTTTCAAAAGAATTTAATCAAGCTGGACAGAAAATACTACATTTAAAAAGTTTAATTTAGCTGCACCGAAAAAAATACTACATTCTAAAGTCTTTATTTAGATACACTTGAAATACTTATAAACTACTTTTACTTACGGCTTGATGTATCTCTATGACCTTTTGGCACTCAGGGTCAGAGAGAACTCCTTTCTCATTGAGATCCTCAAGCAGGTTCGCCTTCAGATTCAAAATGGCGTTTTTCTGTTCCTCAATCCTAGCCATCTGAAGGAACAAGCATACATGTCATGTTTATAGGAAAGACAATGAATAATACAGATTGATTATGCTGTGCTGAATTGCAGATGGTATTGTGCAGGGTCTAAAACAGCAGGGTGTCTGGGCATCATTTGGACACCCAAAACACTCAAAAATCACACATTAAGACACCCAAATAATTTTTGTGTAAAAGTGCAGTTTTCACGCAAACAATTGAATTTTAGTAAGGTAATGGAATGGTCCATCCAGTTTTTAGTATACTAAGTTTAGTATTTTGAGATAACTTGAAAAAAAATCTACTTTACAGCCAAAATTATCCCCTGACCTATAAGCCTTACTTTGATAAATAATTGTATCATGTGCATTTTCATTTTTCAAGAAGTATCATGTAATTTGAATATTGTTTGAATGTAAATAACTCTTATGACAAATATTGAACAGCATTAGCCAAATCCCCATTGAATATACTTCTAACAGGATTGAACAATAAATTGCAGTAATACTAATATACAGTGCTAAATGAAATATAAAATGTCTAAGTTTCTCATTTTGGTACAAGTATACAGACACCATCACTTCATCAAAATTGTTGGTGCAATTCAATTCGTCACTAATGAGGCCCTTGCAAAATAGCCATGCCAGCTTTTGATTATCTAATCAGAATGTATGACGATGGCCTGCATCAATAAAGTTACAATGTCCAGTTTTTAGTATACTAAGTTTAGTATTTTGGGATAACTTGAAAAAAAATCTACTTTACAGCCAAAATTACCCCCTGACCTATAAGCCTTACTTTGATAAATAATTGTATCATGTGCATTTTCATTTTTCAAGAAGTATCATGTAATTTGAATATTGTTTGAATGTAATTAACTCTTATGACAAATATTGAAGTACAGCATTAGCCAAATCCCCATTGAATATACTTCTAACAGGATTGAACAATAAATTGCAGTAATACTAATATACAGTGTTAAATGAAATAGAAAATTTCTAAGTTTCTCATTTTGGTACAAGTATACAGACACCATCACTAATTCATCAAAATTGTTGGTGCATTCAATTCGTCACTAATGAGGCCCTTGCAAAATAGCCATGCCAGCTTTTGATTATCTAACCAGAATGTATGACGATGGCCTGCATCAATAAAGTTAGTTTTTTATAGAGCTGCCAAATAAATTGAGAAAAGAAATTCTTAGTTTCTGAGGTAAAAGAAGCTGATTTCGCTTAAGTTGAGATGTTCCAATGCTAATTTCCTAGATGAGAATTTTTGCACAACTGTCTGGTTGGCTTATCAACTGTAATGAGTGTGAATGTAAAAGAAACCTAGCTACCTCTTTGGCCTTTTCTAGCTGTAGAGCTGTGAGCACCGTCCCCAGCTGATTCTCCTGATTCTTCAGAGCTACTTCTCTCTCCCTCATCATTTCATCCTGGATCTGAAATATAAGCCAGTTCAAAGCATGACAGAAAGTACGTTGCAAGTGACTTGGGGTTAGGGGAGCTTTCCCCCACCTACTTAACCATAATCAATTGGCTAGACATGATTTAACCCTCATAAAGTGGAAAAAGCTTTAAAAAAATACAAAATTTCAACAGCACAAACTCAAAATATGATATTTGTAGATAAAGCAAAAATGAAAATGAATAAAAAAAAGGGAATTCCTCTTTCAGATGTCCCTAATTGTAGATGGTTGCCTCTTTTCCCATTAGCTTTTAATTTCCTTGACATTTCTATACTTAAGTCAGATTGTCTTACAACAAAAAAGCTACATCACTTATGTAAATACCTGAATATACATATACAACTTATACTTAAATCAAAAATATTATTCCTTTAAAGACATTAATTGAAAGATTTGCGCACCTGTTCCATATCTTCGTCCGCCTTGAGTCGTTCCATCTGCAGAACCTGAAGCCTCTGTTCTGCCTGCTTTTTCAGTAATTTGATTTTGGCCGAATTCTTCTCGTCCTCCTCAATTTCATCATCATTTTCCTCTTCTTGAGCAAGCTTTTTCACCTGTTTCTGTGGCAAAAAAAGAAGAGTGATAGAAAATCAATTTCATGTAAAACCTTTAAACTGCTATCATATTATTAGAAAAAGTGATGAGAAGTGCTGTCTGGATCTATAATATATGATAAATTCACAAACTATATGAAAGATTAATGCATATTTGGCTAAAATCGACAGTTCTTCCAATATTTCCGATTTTTAGGACTGTTTTGTCAGAAAAATATACCCAATCTAGGCAGTCCACTTTGGGCTCTAGAGGCACAAATGAGACTATTTTCAACTATTTTCTTTAAAGCTCTTATCACTTCGCCTAAAGGTTGAATTAAAAAGCTGTACTTATGGTCTTACGATATTCTATAACGGTGACACCTATTGGGTATTGGACAAACTAAAATAATTTATTACAATTTACCTGACACCACTGGAAAAATTGAAAAGAAATAGATTTTTATTGAATATATACCCATAATGATTATACCTGCCTATTATAAATATTATCCTAAGAGTTTTTTGTTTTTGGCTACAGTGATTTTCATATTCATTAAAATTGATGTTTTGACAGGTTTTCAGAAATAATGTGTGATTATTCATGTGTATGAAATGGGGTTCCCCTGCTCAACAATATCTTATATAAGGATGGGCATATATGGTAACAAGTGAGTATCTCTTTTCAAACATTTTCATGAAAATTCACCCAAAAAAAGTCCTATTTCACAAACTTTGACCATCTGTGGTTGGAAAACTAACATGATGACTTGTCATTTTCTTTAAGTCTTCGTATTAAGAGCATTGTGTAGATATCTAACAAAAATTGGTGAAAATTAAACTAGGCAATTCTGACTTATACCAATTTTGGGTTACAAACTTGCATTTCGAATTTCTTTATTTTGCCCAATAATTCCTATATAACAGCAGAAAAATAATTTCAACAAGGAAGAACAGTATTTCAGGCACTGTCAGTATCTTTGAAGGGATAAATTAAGCAAAGAAAGAAACCAATTTTGGAGAATGAGATGTTTGTGACATAAATTGCATTATTTTTTCAAAAATCAATGACCCCATAATTTTAACCCATTAACACTAAAAGTTTCTCTAGAGGGTATCGTCTGCTACTCTCATAATTTTGAAAATAACTTTGGAATAAAGCAATATTTGAAGGAGAGTTGTTTGGCTTCTGATGAACATTTCTCCTTCCAATATTCTCGAGAAAATGCCTTCTTAATTAAAATATTTCTAAAATCATCAGGCCTATTTTGGCCTCTCTAAGTGTAAATGGGTTAAGTTGTTTTGAAGATCACTGTGCTTTCTTCTCTCCTCATGCAAAGTTTCAGGAAAATTAAACTGAGATTTCTAAGTGTCATAAAACCTTAACCTCACACGTTATAGGACACAACTACATAAGTCATAAAGTATCATCGGCAGCATACCTTCATTTATATCCTCTGTTTCTTGTTGAGTTTCTCCATATCTCTGTCGCGTTTCTCTGCGAGCCTGCGCTACAGCATGCGCTTCTGCTGCAGCTTGTTGAGCGTCAGGCTGTTCTCGACGGCCACCATGTGGCGCTCGTGTTTCTCCAGGATCCGCGCGCGCTCCTCCTCAGAGATGGACACCTGGTTGTCCACCAGTCTCTGGACCACCTGATCCTCGCGCTCACGGATCGCCTCCTGCTGGGCTGCCTCCTCCTCTTTGCGCTTGGCCCACAGCTTTCTTCTCTCCACTAGCGATTTCTGAAAAAACAAAGGGTATCTTAAGATCTTAACCCTTCCAATGCTTAAGGCTAATTTCATCCACAAGGACTCAAAGATTTTCGAAAACCATCTAAACCCTGTCATGTTGGTATTCATTTGAAAGCTCTCACTGAGTACTCTCAAATGAGTAACCATGTGCCAATGTTTCAGTCATTTTTTTAAAGGTATTTTGCATCACTGTGTATAGCCAAAATTAGCCACCAGCAGTATAAGGGTCAACCCATTCATGCCTGGGGATCTTGACAAATGTAGTCTGGATCTTTTATACTTTTGAAAATAACTTTTGATTAAATCATATACTGTATACTGTGTTAATATTGCGCATATAAAATAATGTGCTCAGCCGATAACTGCCTTTGATGCGCAGTTTAATTATTGTGCATGGATAACCTCCAGCTCAAGCTGTGTGAGTGGCCAAGGGTATACCCGGCTTTGGGCCGGTTGCTATGCTATATTCAAGCCGGCCAGCCCCTTAGGGATATGCCAGAGTGCACAGATGGTCTAATAACTTTGAACTGAGGAATTCATCAATTAGAGTAATATTGGAAAACAAGTTGAAGAAGAATTGTTAAACTCAAACTATACATCTTTCTTCAAAATATTTCACAAAACTTACCTCAAATAACAAGATATTTCAAAATGGATCAGGCCCTAATATGTTAGTTTCAGGCTTGAAAGGGTCTATATCCCACTCATACCTGGAGATCTCCCTGACAGGCGTAGTAAGGTGATACCTCTCAACACTGCCGGGGCATGTAAGAAAGTTGTCAGTGACCTGGGGTTAGGCGACGGTTTTCAATTACAACTGGCTTGTCATGACATACCTTCAATATGTCAGAAAAATTAAGATAATTCAAATAGGAAATTGATCCAGAAGAGTATTATAGGAAAGCGGGATAGACATTTTGTCCCTACCTTCATATTTTGTTCCTGCTCTGCCCGGTCCTCCTCCTGCTGGGACTGCAGTTTCTCCAGCTGCTTCAGAATCTTCTTCAACTGCTCATCCTGTAAACCTGCAGCCAGAAAAAATGATAACTGATGGTTAATGATAATTTTACTAATATAACTTATTACCTTATATGCTCCCAGGTGCCAATGTTGGAGTGTGCAGAGAACAGGAAAGTTGTGTTCACAGTAGGGCATGTGTAGAGGGCAGTTTTATCTCATGGACAAATTTTACTTATTTAACTTTCATTCCCTCCCCACTGTACTGGAATAGGTTCGAATTTCACGTCGAATTTCACGTCCATGCTAATAACTGTCCAAAATATCTGAGAATTTATGGTATATTTGAATGTCTATGTATTTCTCTGGTCTCATTGTTTCGTCGGCGCGTTTTCACTAAAATTTTCAATGTTATGGCCTGTAAAAGTCTTCAGCAGTAAAAAATCAAAAAAATACTTTTTATTGGGCATAGTCAATGACATCCCTAAGGTATCTGTGAACCTATAGTAACCATCAACTGCGTAATTAATGAGAATATGTCATTCGAAAAAAAAAGTTGTAAATTTTGAAATAAAACAGAATATGGATTGAATAATGACGGGTGGCGATGATATTCTCTACCTGATAACACTCAGGAACCTGGAGATACACCTAGTTATAGGATTATGCTGCTTTGAGGTGTGTTTTGGGACAGGGCTTTTAACTGGCTTGCAATGGTACCCATCACCTTTTAAGGTGATGAGTACCATTGGAAGCGAGTTAAAAGTAGGGCTGTGCTCACCAAAATTTTTCAGCTCACGAGCATCACCAAAAACCTAAACGATGCTCAAGAGCTGCTCACGAGTATGAAAACGGCCGCCATTTTGTTTTTCAGTGTAGATTCGAAGTGTCGATACCGCTAGCCAGTGCCATATCAAGCTAGCGGTATAAACATGCAACTACACCCTGCTGAAATGATGATGAATTATTCATGCACTGTTCATGAATTGTTCATGACTGGTTCATGAACCATTGACCATGAACATTCTTTATTAGTTCATGTCAAGTTCATGAAACAAAATGAACTGTTCACTAACATTAAATGAGACAAAATGAGATGATGAACTTTGAGGAACTTTTTTGTTCATCAAAAGTTCATTAAAGGTTCATGCCAGCTATTGATGCACTTTTGATGAATAAAAATTCATTAAAAGTGCATCAATTGTTCACAAATTATATTCATCAAAAGTGCATCATTGAGCCATCAAAAGTTCCTCATAATTCCTTAAAATTTCATCAATTTGTCTCATTTAATGTTAATGAAACTTTAATGAACTTTTGATGAACTGTTTCATTAAAAGTGCATCAATTGTTCACAAATTATATTCATCAAAGGTGCATCATTGAGCCATCTAAAGTTCCTCATAATTCCTTAAAATTTCATCAATTTGTCTCATTTAATGTTAATGAAACTTTAATGAACTTTTGATGAACTGTTTCATTAAAAGTGCATCAATTGTTCACAAATAAAATTCATCAAAAGTGCATCATTAAGCCATCAAAAGCTCCTCATAATTCTTTAAAATTTCATCAACTTTTCTCATTTAATGTTAATGAAAATTCAATGAACTTTTGATGAACTATTGCTCTATAAGTTCTTTAAAACGCATGAACTGTTCATATATCACATTCATCAAGAGTTCATCATAAATTCATCAGAGTTCCTTAAAGTTTCACCATCACACATCTCATTTAAACACTGAATTCAGTAGGTAAATACTATTTCACATACCCTCTAACAAGTTCAGTAACATGGAATACCCATTTAGGCAAGTATGCAGAATGATACCTTGTGACTGGAACAGACTAGGTAAATCTAAGAATATGCACTCATATTCCCTTTGCCTAATTTTTTCGCTCAATCAGCAACTTTAATGATATAATTTCTTCAATTATTTTTACTAAACTGAAGTTAATTGATATTTGGACATCCAGATGTTTTTAATCCTTCATGTGGATTGTGCCCCACAATGAGAATTTAGCCATCAAAAGTCTAAATGAAATTGGACATAAAATACCATAACCAGAAATACCCAATCCATGCTAACTGGTCACATATTGGTCAAAATCTAAAGTATTATTCCACTTTTCTTGATTAATTCATTGTGTCCATAATCTACCTATCCTAGTAACTATCTGGACAGAAAGACTAACCTGGGAAATTGAGCAGTACCTTAAAATCCAAAGATATTTGTGGTATTAACTTTTAGCTCTTGTTGACGGCCGCCATCTTGAAATCCAGTATTTTTGAAAATGGAATGTGCTGCCACCTGGAATTTTTGCCATCTAGTGACAGTTTTGTGAATTAAGTTCATCAAAATGCTTCAAAAGTTCATTAAAACTGATCATGCATATTCAGACACTGAATTGGTATGAAAATATCTTTTAACATTCCCTACAAGTAATCAAATGAAGGAAACCCATTGGGGCAAGTTTGCAAAATAATATCTTGTTACTGAAATACGATGGATATGTAGGATATATATTCCCACCACCTTATGGATGTATATTTATAAACAAGATACTTTGACTCAATGTTTTTGTCATTATTGTGAATTATGAAAATGGTTAATTCATTTGAGTTTGAATTTCGACACATATTCATTAAATGATGAATAGCTCTCAGATAAAATTATGAATGAAGTTAGATATTCATAACTTTTAAAGAACATAAATGTTCAACCCCAAATGCATTCATGCGCATTACAAGATCAAATCATATAAAACATCTTTAATGCATTTTTATGAACTAAGTGACATTCATCAAAAAGAATTAAACATTCATCAACAAAATAAGGAATATTTGAGTATTTCATCAAAATCATTCAAAAATTCATTTCTACATATTATAAACATTTAGGGAATTTTGAAGAACCTGTGAATAGTGCATCAAGTGTTCTTTAATAGTTCATTATGTTTTGAGAGGTTCTTCAAAAGTTCATAAAAAATACATGAACTATTTTGATGCACTTTTAATGCACTTTGGTACATGAACTTATTTAATGAATTATTAATGCATGTTCATGAATTGTACATGAACATGCATGAACATTCATCAAGTGATGAACATCATCTCAGCGGGGCGTGACCTCGTGATTCTGAACCCGTTAGAGTGTGAAGTACGCTCTAACGGGTTAGCGTATATCGAACTTACGCATTTTGCGTAGTTCCGCTGTGAATCGCGACATCGATGTCGCCAACACCACGCCGGATTTTTAGCTTCTCAAGCCTATTTAAAAAGGTAGTTGAAGTTTTTATTTTTTTGCGATGCTCATGAGTTTCATGTCATGCTCGATAATCGTAGCATGGCATAAAAATCGCGATCCATCGAGCATCGCGAGCGGTGAGCACAGTCCTAGTTAAAAGCCCCATCCCAAAACACAACTCACAGCAGCATAATCATATAACAAGGTGTATCTACAGGTTCCTGAGTGTTATCAGGAAGGGAATATCATAGTCTGTAGTCAACCCATATTCTAATTCATTTCAAAATTTACAACTTTTCACTCAAATGACATATTCTCATTACTTACGCAGGTGATGGTCACTACAGTTCACAGTTACCTTAGGGATATCATGGACTATGCCCAATAAGAGGTAATTTTTTATTCTTTTACTGCTAAAGATTTTTACAGGCCATAACATTGAATATTTTAGTGAGGTTTCTTGTGTGTGGAGGCATAGGGAGCCCTTTGATAGTAGTGGACATACCTCGCTGATCACTTCTGAGCACTGGGAACAAAAGAGAGTTGCACAAAGATACACCTCGACGATCAAGACAATGGCTTGTGGTCAGGATGCTACAAATACGTGCTAGCTTTGAGCAGGTGAGGTCACCAAGTGTAGTTGGTGTGGAGATTTCTAACTAGAATTTTCAACGTTATGGCCTGTAAAAATCTTCAGCGGTAAAAAATCGAAAAAATTCTTTTTATTGGGCATAGTCAATGATATCCCTAACGTAACTCTGAACCTGCAGTAACCATCACCTGCGTAATTAATGAGAATATGTCATTTGAAAGAAAAGTTGTAAATTTTGAAATAAAACAGAATATGGATTGAATAATGACGGGTGGCGATGATATTCTCTACCTGATAATACTCAGGAACCGGGAGATACACCAAGTTACAGGATTATGCTGCGTTAAGGTGTGTTTTGTGACAGGGCTTTCAACTGGCTTGCAATGGTACCCATCACCTTAACTCTTATGACAAATATTGAAGTACAGCAATAGCCAAATCCCCATTGAATATACTTCTAGCAGGATTGAACAATAAATTGCAGTAATACTAATATACAGTGCTAAATGAAATAGAAAATTTCTAAGTTTCTCATTTTGGTACAAGTATACGGACACCATCACTTCATCAAAATTGTTGGTGCAATTCAATTCGTCACTAATGAGGCCCTTGCAAAATAGCCATTCCAGCTTTTGATTATCTAACCAGAATGTATGACGATGGCCTGCATCAATAAAGTTAACTAATTAGTAAAGCTGACGCTCGGCCTTTGAGCTTTTTGTAAACGCAAATTTTTACTCACGTATTTGTTGGTTCGCTGTCTTCGCCCAAATGATTTATTTGGCGCGAATATAGCGTCACGTGAGAAAGTGAAATCAGGAGTTCCGGAGCAGGGGGGGGCGAGGCCTACCCACAATGCATTGCGTGTACAAACATATCATTGATCGCCGTCGCGCACCTTTATCAGTATACGTCCGTCTGTTGGGAAAGACGCATCCCAATGAAAACAAGTACGGTTGTAGATGCAAAGCATCAATAGTCAAAAGGCGGGGCCAAGTTATTTATGAACTCGTGAGGGAACCGGATGTATAAAGAACATTGACATTATAGAGGAAAATAATTTATAATGACTAGATTTGTATCATTTTTGTAGAAATGAAACAAATATCGGAATTCTAGGCGCAAGCTAGAGACTTCGAAATCTCTTGGGTGCGAAGCTACTAATGGGTACGCATCAGTTTGGTCACGAACCAGTTTGGTTACGAAGTCTCCTGATTTCATTCTATACACATAGTAGACTAGTGCCAGTCCTATGAGCCGCTTCACGCCAACAATAGATGGTGGGCAATACCAGTCTCTAATCCGTGACGTGATTGTGAGACTGGCGCTAGTCTATACACATAGTAATTGTTTTCTTAGTAATTTTCCTTCCTAAACTGAAAAATATACTTTATGTCCGCTTAAAATATTTTATATATTTGAAAACTTCATGCTAAATTAAAATAAGGAAGGCACGATTTTCTGCGGCAAAGGCAACATTTATATTAAAACTAATCAGAATAGAGAATTATATTCAGTCCGGCCTCAGGATTTCGAGCACGGCCGTCCGGCCCATGAATATTTCAAATCAGCTTCCCAGATAGACGCGGCCTGGGGGCCGCGCCAATAATTTTAGCCGCTCAAGAAATAATATATTTAAACAGGCAAAAAGGTGGCACCCTTGCATTAGCGCAAGTGAAACGAAAGCTTTGTAACTCTATTGACAATGATCTCTATAATTATATATTGCAAACTGATTAAATATGTCAGTATGCTATAGTTATGGATTATGGATGTACAATTTGTTTAATGGTCTTTGTGTTGATATGTCATTGCAATTTATATATTCCTCTTTTTTTTGTAATGCATTATTAATGACATCACTCTCACTGTTGCAACGGATTGACCTCAATGAATGGAGACAAAATAGAATAAAAACAGCTCTTTACAGCGAATTAGAATAAAGGTCTTACTACACTTTTAGAAATTGCAGTTTGGTTTTCCTAATACTTTGCATGTGTAAAGAACAAAGTAGAGTGATCTTCAAAACAATTCTTAATCATTGGTCATTTTTCACATATCTTTGAAGAAATAATGCAATTTATTTCCTGAACATCTAGCTCTTTCTCCAAAATAAGAAATGGGAAATCCAGATAAATTAAAATGACTTTCGAAGCAATGTCCTACTTATACGGAGGAAAGACCTGTTTTTACGATTTGGAAATGCGTAAATGTCAATGAATACCAACAATTACACAGTTTTGGCCTACTCAGATTCTGAATTTGGTAGATAAATGTGGTTGCTTTGTGTAAGAAAAAAAGTACTATTATATATAAGCTGAATATTGTCTGAAATCGCAATTATAGGAAAACTGATAACTCGAATGCGGAACAATTTAAAACGTTTTTGTTTGAAATGTTTATTGTCTTTTTAAAAAAGAAATTCATTCAAGTCATTGAACAATTCCTTATTCACCCAGTCTCTAAATCCTGGCTAAGACACTGGTTAATGATAATAAATTTAGAGGATGCATGTACTTCATAAAAGAAAAGAAAAAAAGACAAGAATATTACTCACAACATGTACTTAATTTCATTTCTGGTTCTTTAAACACTGAACATCAGAAGATCTCACTGACTGGAATGATCTTACAGGTATCTTTTCCTCCAATATAACTCAAGAACCCAGATGTCCCAGAACTCAAATAAACCATGTAAAGTGAAACTTTGGAGATGTGAACACCTTGAAACCAGGGCAAAAGTGTTCATACCTCAGAGGGAGAAAGTGTTCACATCTCCATGGTGTTAGCAATAAAGCGGTTTGATAGTATGTCACTGGATTGCATCTGGTCTCTGTACTTACCTACTCCCTCGTTCCTGGAATGCAGGAGCTCGGTGAGCGGGGTGGTGGCGTCCTCTTGCTCAATGATCTCAGCGCCCTCTTTATCAGCGGCCAGCTCACAGAGCACACCGGCGGCAACACGCTGGATGTTCTCAACAGGCGAATACAACAGCTACAACAACAGACAAAGACAACAAATTAACTTATAGACAGATTGGACCTGAAATCTGGACTTTTGTAGAAACCATTCATTAGTGCTGGGAATGGTTGGGAAATTTTAGCTAGATTTATTGTCTAAATTTTATATTGATAAATCAATTAAAATCGATTATTAGTGTTAACATTCCCACTAATACTAATAAACAACTAAATGTATAAATCTATAATTTGTTCTAAGCATGATTGAATTTTGGAAGCAAAGAAAGCACCAAATGCTGGAGCAGCTCGAAGATTCTGCTCGAGCCCAGATGGCGAGATTGGATTTTAGCATGAATGGGTAAACCAATAAAAATCCTACCTGTACGAAAAGTGGGATGCAGTTGAGTCCGCGGATGACGGCACGGTTGTGTGCCTCACGGGCCAGGATATGCAGGGCTCCAACAGCGCCCTCTACAATCTCCTCCATACGCACACCATCAACATAGCTGCTCTGGTTACCACCGTTATTGCCCATGTTCTGACGCTGAAAAGACAAGCAACATTCTTACATTATGCAATAATCCTCCATATGTTGGTCATACTTTTTCCACAGTTACTGTAAAGTTCGAAATATTGGCGTGCTTAAATTTAGCGAATTGATCCAATTTTCCATATTAGCGAATCGTAATATTAGCGTGTGAACCATCTCGAAAAGCGCCATCTGCCGACAGATGCACTGAAGCTTCACATTTGGTACACTTTTTTAAATTGTACAATGAAACAGAAAGGAACTTAAACAAACAGGCAGCCTGATTATGTGATTATCGTAATTTTGCGTGTATAATACACACTTTTCTACACATTTATTTCCCATTATACGGGGGTGCGTCTTATACACAGAGCTAGAAATCCAGGGAGTTTTACAGAGTCCCCAGGCCACATGGAGATCAGATATCGATGACCCGCCATTACCGCACCCCGTATCAGAATACAGCCTTTGGTATGTTTTCATTTCAATTGCGTTTCTAACATGTTTAGCATGTCTCAACTTCAGTGGTATTGGTAAAACATTAAAAGTCCTATCTAGCCGTGATTTGTTTGTGTTACCAGGCCCGTCCAGCCGGTTCTATTTTGGGCACACTAATTACAATACACCGTGATGGCATGAATGTCCGAGCCCCTATTGTCTTTAGAGCAGCATTATACGTGACTTCAAATTATGATCAACTTAATGTTTGCCCAAATCCATTGCTAGTTTGTTCGTGTTTACAAAATAGCTAGAGACAAGGACCAAAAAGGGGGTGCGCACTATACACTGCACGAAAAATGGAATTTACTTTAAAATTAAACCTAAGTTTACTTGGGGTTTAAAATATACTTTGTCTTTACTGTTAAATAAATACCAAGTTTACTTACTAACGTAAACCTCAAATTTAGTTGAGTTTATCATGCATTTATTGTTAAGTAAATGTTAATATATACTCATTCATTAAACCTGAAGTAAACCTGAAATTTAATTGAATTTACTTTTCAAGGTAAACCTAAGTTTACATGGGGTTTAAAATTTTCTTTGTCTTTACTGTTAAATAAATACCAAGTTTACTTACTAAAGTAAACCTCATATTCAATTGAGTTTATCATGCATTTACTTTTGTGTAACTGTTGATATAAACTAATTCATTAAACCGGAAGTAAACCTCAAATTTAATGGAATTTACTTTAAAAGTAAACTTTAAAAGTAAACCTAAGTTTACATGGGGTTTAACATTTACTTTGTCTTTACTGTCAAATAAATACTAAGTTTACCTACTAAAGTAAACTTCATATTTATTTGAGTTTTTCCTGCATTTATTTTTGTGTAGATGTTAATATAAACTCATTCATTAAACCTGAAGTAAACCTCAAATTTAATGTAAACTCATTCATTAAACCTGAAGTAAACAAAAAGCTTATTGAAGATTAGAATGTGTTTATTATTGTTTAAATGTGAATGTATGCTCATTAATCAAACCCTAAGTATAGTTCATAATATGTTCCAATGTGTTCAGTAGTAGAAGTAGATCAGGATCGTCCATGCCCTCTGCTATGTTTACAAGTAGCCTGAGGGCCCCAGGTTTACAATATCTCGGACAATTGTAATCAAGGTGTCCTTAGGCAGGGGACATTGAGCTCTTGAATATATCTTTTTTTTAATTTTGAAGGTAGAGTTACTCGTTTAGCTGACAGACAATATACACCTTGAATGTTACTGTCAGTGCAAGAAACTTAACAAGCAATTTTATACAAGCCAAATATTTGGAACTAAAATTGAGATTACTCTGAATTGAATGTGTTGTATCATTTCAAGTATTTTTTGGGGTAGAGTAGCTTTTATGTACAGAGATGAGTACAGCACTTCTAGGTAAATGCATGGTGAGTTGTAGTTGTTGCTGCTACTGGGAACTGGAATCTCAATATGAGTCCTCATGTCTGTACATGCAGAATATGTGCAGGTCTGATTGTCAGACCAAATACTATCTATGTCGCCACATGTGCTTCGTGATCACTCCTATTCCTACACAGGTGGCCACTCTTATCCTCAATTACTTCACTATTGTGTACTGAGATAGATAGCATCCTGTTGTAGTTACATAATATACTTCAGGTCCTGTGACTCATTTGTTTATTGTAGAGAATGAACCCAACTTTTGCAAGTCCACTTGTATTCACAAAATATAAATGCATGTTTTAGTTGACTTGAAAAAATCATTACCCTTTACCATACAATTAAGTTGTGAAGGCTAGGTTGTTGTTGCTATCACAGTTATTCAGATTGTTAAAATGCATATATATTGCATCAGGGAGCTTTTATGGAAGCTCCCTGATTGTATTAAGCAATGAGATGTGGTCTATCTTTAAAATTTAAAGAATATTGTAATACATGTATTTCTTATTTTAACAAGGGCAAATGAAGACAGAATTTTTCATCCAGTAACTTTCTTAAAACTAAACAAAAAACATACCCAGCTGAGCTCGTTTTCTCGGTAGATTGAGACACAAATATATTCAACACAGATCTTAATACTGACTTTCCTCTACTCAAATCTACTGGTTTCAGCATCCGTACTGGAATACTAAGTCCAAATAAACTGCAGACCCCCAGATTTGAATTGATAATTGATTTCTCTTGATAAACTTACTATGTTTCCGACGAGAGAATTTCCTTCAAACTTTCCAATATTACACTGAATAACTTGAACTTTTGAAAAAAAACAACAAAAAAAAAAACAATTGGGCTCATTTTCTCGGTAGATTGAGACACAAATATATTCAACACAGATCTTAATAATGACTTCCCCCCACTCAAAACTACTGGTTTCCACATCCATACTAGAATACTCAGTCCCAATAAACTGCAGACCCCCAGATTTTAATGAGTTCCCTTGATAGAATAACTATTTTTCCGACGAGGGAATTTCCTTCAAACTTTCCCATATTACACTGACAAACTTGAACTTTTGAAATATTCAAAAAAAAGATACCCCAATTGAGCTCGATTTCTCAGTAGATTGAGACACAAATATATACAACAGAGATCTTAGTATTGACTATCCTCCACTCAAATCTACTGGTTTCAGCACCCATACTGGAATACTAAGTCCAAATATACTGTAGAACCCCAGATTTGATTGAGTTCCCTTGATAGAATAACTATTTTTGTGATGAGAGAATTTCCTTCAAACTTTCCCATATTACACTGACAAACCTGAACTTTAGAAAATTAAAAAGAAACGATACCCCAATTGAGCTCGATTTCTTGGTAGATTGAGACACAAATATATTCAACACAGATCTTATACTGACTTCCCCCAACTCAAAACTACTGGTTTCCGCATCCGTACTAGAATACTCAGTCCAAATAAACTGCAGACCCCAAGATATTAATGACTTCCCTTGATAGAATAACTATTTTTCCTACGAGAGAATTTCCTTCAAACTTTCTAATATTACACTGGCATACCTGAACATTCGAAAAATTAAGAAAAATATACCCCAATTGACCTTGTTTTCTCAGTAGATTGAGACACTAATATATTGAACACAGATCTTAGTACTGACTTTCCCCTACTCAAAACTACTGGTTTCCGCATCCGTACTAGAATACTCAATCCAAATATACTGCAGAACCCCAGATTTGATTGAGTTCCCTTGATAGAATAACTATTTTTCCCACGAGAGAATTTCCTTCAAACTTTCCCATATTACACTGACAAACTTGAACTTTAGAAAACTTGAAAAAAAAGATACCCCAATTGAGCTCGTTTTCTCAGTAGATTGAGATACAAATATGTTCAACACAGATCTTAGTACTGACTTTCCCCCACTCAAATCTACTGGTTTCAGCACCCATACTGGAATACTAAGTCCAAATATACTGTACAACCCCAGATTTGATTGAGTTCCCTTGATAGAATAACTATTTTTCCACGAGAGAATTTCCTTCAAACTTTCCCATATTACACTGACAAAATTTGAACTTTTGAAAATTAAAAGAAAAAGATACCCCAATTGAGCTCGTTTTCTCAGTAGATTGAGACACAAATATGTTCAACACAGATCTTAATACTGACTTTCCCCCACTAAAATCTACTGGTTTCAGCACCCGTACTGGAATACTCAGTCCAAATAAACTGCGGAACCCCAGATTTGATTGAGTTCCCAAAATAGAATAACTATTTTTCGGACGAGAGAATTTCTTTCAAACTTTCCAATGTAACACGGACAGACTTGAACTTTTGAAATATTAAAAAAAAAGATACCCCAATTGAGCTCGTTTTCTGGGTAGATTGAGACACAAATGTTTTAAACACAGATCTTAATACTGACTTCCCCCCACTCAAAACTACTGGTTTCCGCATCCGTACTAGAATACTCAATCCAAATATACTGCAGAACCCCAGACTTAATTGAGTTCCCTTGATAGAATAACTATTTTTCCGACGAGAGAATTTCCTTCAAACTTTCCCATATTACACTGACAACCCTGAACTTTAGAAAATTAAAAAAAAACGATACCCCAATTGAGCTCGTTTTCTTGGTAGATTGAGACACAAATATATTCAACACAGATCTTAATACTGACTTCCCCCAACTCAAAACTACTGGTTACCGCATCCGTACTAGAACACTCAGTCCAAATAAACTGCAGACCCCAAGATTTTAATGACTTCCCTTGATAGAATAACTATTTTTCCTACAAGAGAATTTCCTTCAAACTTTCTAATATTACACTGGCATACCTGAACATTCGAAAAATTAAGAAAAATATACCCCAATTGACCTTGTTTTCTCAGTAGATTGAGACACTAATATATTGAACACAGATCTTAGTACTGACTTTCCCCCACTCAAAACTACTGGTTTCCGCATCCGTACTAGAATACTCAATCCAAATATACTGCAGAACCCCAGATTTGATTGAGTTCCCTTGATAGAATAACTATTTTTCCCACGAGAGAATTTCCTTCAAACTTTCCCATATTACACTGACAAACTTGAACTTTAGAAAACTTGAAAAAAAAGATACCCCAATTGAGCTCGTTTTCTCAGTAGATTGAGACACAAATATGTTCAACACAGATCTTAGTACTGACTTTCCCCCACTCAAATCTACTGGTTTCAGCACCCATACTGGAATACTAAGTCCAAATATACTGTACAACCCCAGATTTGATTGAGTTCCCTTGATAGAATAACTATTTTTCCCACGAGAGAATTTCCTTCAAACTTTCCCATATTACACTGACAAACCTGAACTTTAGAAAATTAAAAGAAAAAGATACCCCAATTGAGCTCGTTTTCTCAGTAGATTGAGACACAAATATGTTCAACACAGATCTTAATACTGACTTTCCCCCACTAGAATCTACTGGTTTCAGCACCCGTACTGGAATACTCAGTCCAAATAAACTGCGGAACCCCAGATTTGATTGAGTTCCCAAAATAGAATAACTATTTTTCGGACGAGAGAATTTCCTTCAAACTTTCCAATGTAACACGGACAGACTTGAACTTTTGAAATATTAAAAAAAAGATACCCCAATTGAGCTCGTTTTCTGGGTAGATTGAGACACAAATGTTTTAAACACAGATCTTAATACTGACTTCCCCCCACTCAAAACTACTGGTTTCCGCATCCGTACTAGAATACTCAATCCAAATATACTGCAGAACCCCAGACTTAATTGAGTTCCCTTGATAGAATAACTATTTTTCCGACGAGAGAATTTCCTTCAAACTTTCCCATATTACACTGACAACCCTGAACTTTAGAAAATTAAAAAAAAACGATACCCCAATTGAGCTCGTTTTCTTGGTAGATTGAGACACAAATATATTCAACACAGATCTTAATACTGACTTCCCCCAACTCAAAACTACTGGTTACCGCATCCGTACTAGAATACTCAGTCCAAATAAACTGCAGACCCCAAGATTTTAATGACTTCCCTTGATAGAATAACTATTTTTCCTACGAGAGAATTTCCTTCAAACTTTCTAATATTACACTGGCATACCTGAACATTCGAAAAATTAAGAAAAATATACCCCAATTGACCTTGTTTTCTCAGTAGATTGAGACACTAATATATTGAACACAGATCTTAGTACTGACTTTCCCCCACTCAAAACTACTGGTTTCCGCATCCGTACTAGAATACTCAATCCAAATATACTGCAGAACCCCAGACTTAATTGAGTTCCCTTGATAGAATAACTATTTTTCCGACGAGAGAATTTCCTTCAAACTTTCCCATATTACACTGACAACCCTGAACTTTAGAAAAAAAAAAAAAAACGATACCCCCAATTGAGCTCGTTTTCTTGGTAGATTGAGACACAAATATATTCAACACAGATCTTAATACTGACTTCCCCCAACTCAAAACTACTGGTTTCCGCAGCCGTACTAGAATACTCAGTCCAAATAAACTGCAGACCCCAAGATTTTAATGACTTCCCTTGATAGAATAACTATTTTTCCTACGAGAGAATTTCCTTCAAACTTTCTAATATTATACTGGCATACCTGAACATTCGAAAAATTAAGAAAAATATACCCCAATTGACCTTGTTTTCTCAGTAGATTGAGACACTAATATATTGAACACAGATCTTAGTACTGACTTTCCCCCACTCAAAACTACTGGTTTCCGCATCCGTACTAGAATACTCAATCCAAATATACTGCAGAACCCCAGATTTGATTGAGTTCCCTTGATAGAATAACTGTTTTTCCCACGAGAGAATTTCCTTCAAACTTTCCCATATTACACTGACAAACTTGAACTTTAGAAAACTTGAAAAAAAAGATACCCCAATTGAGCTCGTTTTCTCAGTAGATTGAGACACAAATATGTTCAACACAGATCTTAGTACTGACTTTCCCCCACTCAAATCTACTGGTTTCAGCACCCATACTGGAATACTAAGTCCAAATATACTGTACAACCCCAGATTTGATTGAGTTCCCTTGATAGAATAACTATTTTTCCCACGAAAGAATTTCCTTCAAACTTTCCCATATTACACTGACAAAATTTGAACTTTTGAAAATTAAAAGAAAAAGATACCCCAACTGAGCTCGTTTTCTCAGTAGATTGAGACACAAATATGTTCAACACAGATCTTAATACTGACTTTCCCCCACTAAAATCTACTGGTTTCAGCACCCGTACTGGAATACTCAGTCCAAATAAACTGCAGAACCCCAGATTTGATTGAGTTCCCAAAATAGAATAACTATTTTTCGGACGAGAGAATTTCCTTCAAACTTTCCAATGTAACACGGACAGACTTGAACTTTTGAAATATTAAAAAAAAAGATACACCAATCGAGCTCGTTTTCTGGGTAGATTGAGACACAAATATTTTAAACACAGATCTTAATACTGACTTCCCCCCACTCAAAACTACTGGTTTCCGCATCCGTACTAGAATACTCAATCCAAATATACTGCAGAACCCCAGACTTAATTGAGTTCCCTTGATAGAATAACTATTTTCCCGACGAGAGAATTTTCTTCAAACTTTCCCATATTACACTGACAACCCTGAACTTTAGAAAAGAAAAAAAAACGATACCCCAATTGAGCTCGTTTTCTTGGTAGATTGAGACACAAATATATTCAACACAGATCTTAATACAGACTTCCCCCCACTCAAAACTACTGGTTTCCGCATCCGTACTAGAATACTCAATCAAAATATACTGCAGAACCGCAGATTTGATTGAGTTCCCTTGATAGAATAACTATTTTTCCGACGAGAGAATTTCCTTCAAACTTTCCCATATTACACTGACAAACCTGAACTTTAGAAAAAAAAAAAAAAAGATACCCCAATTGAGCTCGTTTTCTCAGTAGATTGAGACATAAATATATTCAACACAGATCTTAGTACTGACTTTCCCCCACTCAAATCTACTGGTTTCAGCACCCATACTGGAATACTAAGTCCAAATATACTGTAGAACCCCAGATTTGATTGAGTTCCCTTGATAGAATAACTATTTTTGCGATAAGAGAATTTCCTTCAAAATTTCCCATATTACACTGACAAACCTGAACTTTAGAAAATTAAAAAAAAACGATACCCAAATTGAGCTCGATTTCTTGGTAGATTGAGACACAAATATATTCAACACAGATCTTATACTGACTTCCCCCAACTCAAAACTACTGGTTTCCGCATCCGTACTAGAATACTCAGTCCAAATTAACTTCAGACCCCAAGATTTTAATGACTTCCCTTGATAGAATAACTATTTTTCCGACGAGAGAATTTCCTTCAAACTTTCTAATATTACACTGGCAAACCTGAACATTCGAAAAATTAAAAAAAATATATACCCCAATTGAGCTTGTTTTCTCAGTAGATTGAGACACAAATATATTGAACACAGATCTTAGTACTGACTTTCCCCCACTCAAATCTACTGGTTTCAGCACCCATACTGGAATACTAAGTCCAAATATACTGCAGAACCCTTTGATTTGAGTGAGTTCCCAAAATAGAATAACTATTTTCCGACAAGAGAATTTCCTTCAAACTTTCCCATATTACACTGACAAAATTTGAACTTTCGAAAATTAAAAAAAAAAGATACCCCAATTGAGCTCGTTTTCTCAGTAGATTGAGACACAAATATGTTCAACACAGATCTTAATACTGACTTCCCCCCACTCAAAACTACTGGTTTTAGCACCCGTACTAGAATACTAAGTCCAAATAAACTGCAGACCCCCAGCTTTTAATGACTTTCCTTGATAAAATAACTATTTTTCCAATGAGAGAATTTCCTTCAAACTTTCCCATATCACACTGACCATCTTGAACGTTCGAAATAAAAAAAAAGATACCCCAATTGAGCTCCTTTTCTTGGTAGATTGAGACAAAAATTTGTTCAACACAGATCTTAATACTGACTTTCCCCCACTCATTTCTACTTGTTTCAGCACCCGTGCACTGTACTGACACTAACATTTCCCTAGATAAGATAGATTTTTTTCCCCATGAGAGAATTTCTTTCAAACAATTCTATACTACATCAACACACTTGAACTTTCTTAAAATTTAAAGAAAAGATTCCCTAACTGAGCTTGTTTTCTCGGTAAATTGAGACACAAACATATTTTACACACATCTTAATACTTACTGAGACAAATGGATTTAACCAACATTTCAAATCTTACTTGCCTTGAATCAGTTTAATTTCAACAAAGAACAGTTCAGATTTATACATTCAATTTTGTTGTGCACATGAGTCTGGAATTCATACACATATCTTTATTGATAAACCTAAATCTGTTCTGGAAAATTATTTTCAATTGAGTTAATTTCTAGGACCTGGCGATGGACGTGGACACTCCTCTGCATTCTAGCCATCTTTTCAGCTAGACTTCTCTGTTAGTCTTTCTAGATCTAGACACCTAGAAGCCTAGCCTGGTTCTCAGGCTGGGTTAGATACTCCAAACATGTGTCCCCAATTATCCTTAAACTTCCTGTATCTCGGTACGAGTAGGGTCAAGATGCCATTAAGCTTCATTCACCATTGACTGAAGATAACAATGTTTATCTGCATGTGTGAATAAGCCTTGTTTATAGCATAGTTGGGGCTTGAATAACTGCCCCACTATACGCTGCTTAGAGTGATTTCCTGAGTTACAGGACATTCTGTTGTCTGTACCACAAGGATCAGTGTTAGGAACATTGATGTTTCTGATCTACCTCCTACCTCTTGGGAAACTCATCACAAAGCATGGTTTAGAGCTTCACATATATGCAGATGACACACAGCTTTATCTGTCAATAAAACCCATCACTCAACAAGGAGTTGCTAGGCTGGAAGGCTGCCTCACTGACATATATACATGGATGTCACAGAACAAGCTGAAACTGAATGCAGACAAGACGGAAGTCTTAGTGCTGTGCACCCCTAAGCAGCAAGCCAAAATATCTGTGCCTACCATTTCCGTAAATGGTGAGATTGTCAAGATTCTCGATATACATATCTGACATCTGGGGCTCTGTTTTCGATCCAAGGATGAATATGGCAGCACATGTGTCAAAGGCTGTCACATCTGCAAACTATCACCTTAGAAACATCAGAAGAATCAGAAAATACTTGACTGCAGAATCAAGTAAGAGTGCAGTCTTACCCCTTGTAAATTAAAATTTAGACTACTGCAATGGACTTCTCTGTGGAATACCTGAAGAGCTTATATGTACGCTCCAGAGAGTACAAAATAACGCTGCCAGGGTGATCACTCTCACAGAGAAACATGACCATATAACACCAATACTAAAGTAACAGCACTGGCTACCAGTCAGAAAGAGAATTGAATTCAAGATTCTGCTACTGGCATACAAGTGTTTACATGGAACTGCACCTTCTTTTTGAGGGAATTGCTGAGAGAGTATGTCCCACCACAGACACTGAGATCAACGTCCAAGAACTTACTCTGCAAGCCGAATACCAACATGAAACCCTATGGTGACAAATTGTTAAGTGCCTGTGCCCCAAAACTATGAAATCAGCTCCCAAATAATATTCGGGCAGCTGGGAGTGTGGCAAATTTCAAACGACAACTGAAAACATATTTGTGCAAAGATGTATACATCAATTAACTATGTGGATATCAACATCTATCCTTTGACAATGGAATGGAATGCGCCTTTGAGCATGTTTATATGGAAAGGGCGCAATATCAAATGACAATATTATTATTATTATTATTAACATTATTATTATTATTATTATTATTATTATTATTATTATTATTATTATTATTATTATTATTATTATTATTATTATTGACAGTGGGCTGCCTACATGGCACAGGAAGGTGATGTCATTTTGTGTGACATTACAAACCTGAATTATAGATACAGGCAATTGAGTATAGTATACCCTAGGACACTTTTGGACCAAAGATTGATTATTTTTGTGTTGTAAGTGAAAGACACTGCCAATCCAATTTCTATCAAATATACATCTAACTGATCCAGGATAAAATAAAATGTTGAAATATATATACAATGGTATGTTGTTTGATGACCGAAGTATAGCATTGCTTCCTTGCAAAGTAAACTGTGATTAAACGTAATGTTAACTCCTAGTTTATCTACAGTTTATTGACAGTAATACCTAGATAAACATGGCGACTGATTGCTTTTTTACAGTTTATTTAGCAGGTAAGCAGTTAACTGTAGCCTTATGGACAAGTGAACCCTCAAACCTATTTTAGTTTATTGACAAGAAAATGCAAATAAACATGAACTTTATTCACAGTTTATTTTGAAATTAAACTGTTAACTGAAACATCAACGACAGGTATATCCCAAGTTTATTACTTGTTTATTGACAAGAATATCTAAATAAACATGATGTTTATTCGTAGTTTACTTTGCCAATAAACTTTTAACTGAAGTATATGCATGCATAATTGAAACGTAAACCTCAAGTATATTTCTAGTTTATTAACAAGAATATGTAAAATAAACTTGATGTTCATTAGTTTATTCACAGTTTATTTTGACGGTAAATTGCTAACTAAAGCCTCATTCACAGGTATATGCAAGTAAACATAATGTTTATCTATAGTTTATTTTGCACATAAACCAAAGATTCCATGTTTACTAAGCCGAGTTTACATGATGTTTAATATAGTTTATTTTTTCAGTTTATTTTAAACATGAAGTTTAATCTGTGCGATAAACATAAAGTAAATCTTGCTCTTTACACGCCACGTAAACTATATGTAAACATAAAGTAAACTTTAAGTTTACTTTATGTTTACTAGAAGGTAAATGAAAATAAACATGAAGTTTAATAATGTTTAAGTATAGTTTACTTTACAAATAAACTCAACTTTTCGTGCAGTGATACACAGGGCTATAACGTCTATACACCGTTTTAAAGGGTAGTAGCAGAGATACTAATCGTGTAGCAATCCAACGGAAGACGATATCGCCGCCATGGCAGATTGCTGGTGCACATGGCCTTCAAACACAGAAACGCACTTGGAGGCCTGTGCAAAATGAAAAATTGTTGAAAAATGGTACAAATATAAACGGATCGTAATATTAGCGAATCTAACCCACTCGCTAATGTCGCCAATAATAGTTCCACGCCAATATTTCGAACTTTACAGTATAGGAGGAAGTGAGATAAGAAGAAAACCCCACAAGAAATGGATTTATTCCATCAGAAGTAGATTAGAGTATTAATTGATTGGTTGAGGGACTCTTTTCTAAATAGATAAATATTTAATATCTTTGGCATATATCGTTTTATAAGAAACAAATAAAATGTGACTAGATTGCTCCAGATCATGTAAATGAGGGATAATATAGATTTAAGAAAACTGATATCTGATATCACTCACACTCACTCACTCATTACTCACAAGTCTGGGCCTCATTATGGACACCCAAACCAGTGTCTTAACCAGCACACCCTGGTTTGGATGTCTAAAAGATACCTATACACCTGTTGGCTAAGACAATGTCACCCACCATTTCCGATTGTTTGAAAGGAGACTTACCCTCTGTGTGTCCTGGTGAGCGAGGATGAGGAGCTGTACGATGCGTGGCAGGGCGCCGTGCTTGCGTAGCGGCGCATGGTTGGCCGGGCAGAGGGCCAGGTTGCGGATCAAGCCCACCACGGCCTTGATCAGCGGCTGGGTGGGTGCAGGAGTTTGACTAGAACAAGCAGGCCGTAATGCAGACGCACAGCATTCTGGGCCATCTTAGCCTCGGGGTGGCGACTCGTCAAGTGACGCAGACCACAAACCTACACATACATAGTTCAATTAGTTTATTTTAGCACCTCATACATACAATGAGCTTTGCAACAATTTTCTGGTCATATAGATTTTAGTGAAAGCATCGAAGTCACCAATTGGTACCTGTAGATGCACTTGACGAGTGTCATCTTGTACGTGTCAAATCTTTTAAAGATAACTTTGGAATGAAGCATACCTTTGCAAAATATTTGAAGGCGTTTCAATTAGATTTCTGATGAGAAACTCTAATGATTTCTAAAAATTGCTTTTTATTTGAGAGATATCACCAAAATAGTTAAGTGGTGTGGGCTGGTGGTGGCTAATACAAAATGATACAAAAGTCCTGAAATATGACTGAAACCCTGGCATATGGGAACTCTGCGAATACTCAGTGTGAGCTACCTAATGAGTAACAACATGACAGGGTTTAGATGGTTTTCAGAAATCCTTGTGCTTTGGATGAAGTAGCCTCAGCATTAGAGGGGATATGAGTGTGTTTTACTTACGACTGATTCTGTGATGTCCTCCCTGTCGCCGGCCTGGAGGATGGTGCACACCAGAGCCTCGATGCCGCCCACCTGGCACACAGTGATCTTGTTCTGCGTGTTGTTACACGTCAGGTGACAATGTTGATATCATTGGAAGACAGCATTTGGGTGAGCATCTGGAGAAGGCCTTCCATTGGCTGGTTCTGAGGGGAAAAAACAAATACAGATGAGAATAACATTCTGAATATCTTTTCCCATTCAATTCTTATGTTCCCCTTATAAACTTTCAATTAAAGACTAAATGAAAAATAATATCATTTTGTACACTAAAAATCATGATGGATGACCAAGTGACCATCCATTAAAACTAGACTTGAAACCATTTTTGAACTTGCAGAGCCTTACACAAATACTCGTACAGTATCGCTGAAACAATTAAAACCTTTTTAGTCAATCACTTGATTCTGTCATTGATGCTACACTTGAATGTGCATGACAGTTGAATGTGTGGGCTGTCATGTAGTGTAAGAAAGACTTACCAGTCTTGTGGCACTAGGCGCTGACTCTAATGTCCAAGGCGCATCGTCAGGGCATTCATACCTCCTGCAAATAAGATAAGAAAGGAAATGGAAGAGAGATCCTGCCCCTTGGAGGTGCAATTAAATATACCACAGTTATTAGAGCTGCATTCACCACTCACATACTCGAGTGGCTCGAGCATTAGGGCAGGCGACCCGAGCTTGAGCTGAAGTCATTAACTCGCAAACTTATCTATGTTTGGAACATCTATGGAAAGCAATTTGTAAATATAGATATATATTCTTCTATGCAGGCACATTTTAAAATTAAATAACCATGTAAATGTTAGCAATTCTCCATCAGTTAGTATTTCTTTCTTAATTGGTGGGCTGAATAATAAATATTTATTTTAAAAAACGCGCATCCACGAGCGCATGAATCAAAGTGGTGGTGAGCTCCGGCAGCTCATGTTGAAGAACATTGTTCATAGGGCTAAAAAGATACAACAGTGCATGAATACACTGCTGATAATTAAGTCCTCAAAATGACCATGTGCATTTCTATTTTTTGTATGCATAATGTATTGACTATGCTTTTCTTCCAATGGAAATCCATTAATTCAGCCTATTACACCGGCGGATCCACACGGGTGCTTCCGGTGACAAGTCACCATTTAAATAACTGGACGTTTGGCACCGGTCAAAATCCGCCAGCTCATCTCTGCCTGTTCACTCTATCACTCAAGCTTTAGACAGGCAGTTGGAGGGCATCGTCTCCCGGATAGATTTCCTTAAAATACTGGGACGGGTGGATTTAGGAAGAAGACATCAACTCAGCATTGTTCTCGCCAGCTGTCTGGCATCATGAGTCCCCATGGGGAATTGATAAGGACGGAAGATATTGGCCAGGAGAGATAGTAACTCCCTTTGGAGATGACTATCAATCAGACGCGGCAGCATGATTATACTCGGCGCTAGGAGCGCTGATAAGCAACCATTGACGATGGTTGTTTATCAGCGAGGGGGAGGTGTTCTGCCCTCAGGCTATTTTTGCACCAGTTAATCGAATCCCTGGGAGGGGGAGGGGCAGGTATAGTATTCTGACCTCCTGCCCTCAGGCCATTTTTGCACCAGTTAATCGAATCCTTGGGAGGGGGAGGGGCAGGGATAGTGTTCTGACTTCCTGCCCTCAGGCCATTTTTGCACCAGTTAATCGAATCCCTGGGAGGAGGAGGGGCAGGGATAGTGTTTTGACCTCCTGCCCTCAGGCTATTTTGCGAAGTCCAAACCTCTAGAGCACATTTTTTTGTCAATTATCCCCACCCCTGGGGCACATTCATTTTACCATATTTTTAAGCCACGTGGGCATTAAAAAATTGAAAAATGTAATTGAAAATAAACTTTTATTGTGTTGATTTGGACAACACAATGACAAGATATAATTTCATTTGTTTGCTCACTGTTTGATGGCCGATTGGGCTAATCAAAAATAAGTAAATGTGATATTTTTAGGAGGGTTTTGTAGGTATTCGCTATTCCTGCCCTTTGGGGAAAGTGAAGGTGAAGTGTGATATGAAAAAAATCACTACAGTTTCAGAAAAAAAATAAAAAATTCCTACAAATTAGCCTTTTACTATGAAAACCATTGCAAAGATCAGTAGTGAGTAATGAGTGGTTCTGTATATGGCTAAGAAACACTAGAAATACAATTAAATTTCTTGAAAAGTAAGTCAAAATAATTTATAATTTCAAGTGTCAGGAATGGCTGAGAATATTAATGCCTCTCAGAGCATCAAAAAAACATGGGCTTCTGAGGGCCCTGAGCGGCCCCCAGACCCCTGGCCGCTAGTGTCGAGCGGTTTCAGTTTTGGCACCAGTCAAATACAGGCCTGTATCCGCCCCTGCTAATAGATATGACCACAAAGCAAAACCGCACGAATTGTGCATGCATTTTACAAGTATGAGGTATATTTTGCTTACAACTTTCCTCTATGTACATTAAGTGCAGACATGTGAGACATTTCACCAGTCTGAAATGCATTTCACTTACAACTTTTAGTTAAGTGTACGAGACATTTTTTTATCAACAGAGAAATGTAGGATGTTTTCACTCACCGGCCTCTACGATGGCTGGCTTGTTGCTGGAGCAGACTGACAGGACCTTGAGGACGCGTGAGGTGGTCCAGAGCAGCTTCTCGTAGGTGTAGGAGCGCATGATGCGCACCAGCTCCCGAGCCGCCGCTCGCCAGGATCTGCAGGCAGTCTGTCGTGATGGCCAGGAACTTGACGTTGTTGCACTGCAGGAGGACCACCATCTTCTGGAGGCCGCCGGCAAGCCTGACCGCCATCTTGGAGCCCTCCTGGTGGAGCAGCAGGTTGTGAAGGGTGGTGATGGCGTAGAAAAGAAAAGACACCACGGGGGAACTGCAAGAGATAAGACAGTGCCCAATGAATACAACTGAAGTAGGCCCTTCACAGCGTAACCTTCTAAGACTCCACAACATAAGCTAATTGATTAAACATTCATATCAGATGTTCAAAATAGTAGTATGTTAAATTCGGTTTTTTCACAAATTGGAAGTTCTGCAATATTCATATTTATTTTTGTTTAGAATTTCCTTTAAAGTCAATGGCAACTTGAGTTCATGTATATTTATCTATGTGGGGGGTTCACCTATATCTACTAAATTAAAATAGAAATAACTATAATGCCATGATTTATTTCACCTGAGCAGCTTGACGAGGGCTGGTTTTTTCGCCGGACTTGCAGATGGCGAGCAGTCCCTGTCTGTGGTGCGAGAGGTTGTGCAGGGTGCCGGCTGCGCAGCGCGTGGTCTCCACATCTGTGGTGTTGACCATGGCGTTGACGAGAGCAGCGATCATCTGCGGGGAGTTCATGATGGCGTGCCGGCTGGCCTCCTTTGAGAGCTGGTGGACCATCATGGCGGCCTGGCTGACCACCACCTGGTCCTCGTCGTTCAGCAGCTTGGTCAGCTCCGGGATCGCACAAGTAGCCAGGTCAGCATCGTCCTAAAACAGCAGATATCAAACTTACAGATCACCTCGTGGAGGATGAGGAGGAGGAGGAAGAGGAGGAGGAGTTTGGTTTTTACATCGCTTCCAACAGCTTCAGTCATATCGTGATGAGATAACATCATATTGTGACCCGGAACAGGGAAGAAATTCCTTTCTCTTTAAAAAATTCTGATGGGTATTTCAGTTGCAGAGGTACATATATTAACGATGAGAGGGGTATTAGCTGGAATGCTTATGGAATGGCCAATCAAAGGACCTAGGAATTGTAGAATTGATAAAATTGCTGTGGTTAAATTGTTTGTACCTAAAAGTTGATGGGATAAATGAGTGGCTGCAGTACTCATACAACAGCCATTGAAAGGACCTAAGAATAGTAGAATTAGCTCGTACCTGGTAGTTGATGAGGTTGACGACAGCATGCTTGAGCATCTGCGAAGGCTCTGCTAGTCGCTGCACGGCGGTGGGCTGGTCAGGGTGGATCTGTGTGGAGGGGATCTGGATGCCCTCCTCCAGCGTCTCCGGGAACATGGCGGCCCGCACGCACTGCGAGCGCATCTGGTTGAGCTGCTGGTTCATCTACTCCACCTGCTCCTGAGAGAAGCCCTGGTTGAACTGCTGGTAGAAGGCGAACATGATGCGCGAGGTGTCCATGCTGCTGTCGGCCACGGCCGTGTCCGCCTCCATGTCCTCGCCATGACCCTTGCTGCTAATAGAGGGCGCCTGCAACACAACAACAATATATAAATATCTGACAACTTGTCCAGAAAAGGTAAAGAAAGAAAATATGCGAGGGTTTGTTCGCAAAAGGTATACCAAGGAAATATAGGAGGCCTATGCCTACACTGGATGATTAGAGAAATGATGTACAAGTTGTCTGTACAATATGAATTGGACTGTATATTTCAGCAAGTGAATGTGTTTGATTGAACGATTCAGGAGTCGAGAAAATATGTGGCATAGTCTTAGCTAGGCATCTGGGCTTCATACCTCAGGTAACCCAAATGTTTTGTGAGAAATTTCTCAAAATGTCAATCAGGGTCTTAGCCAGGATTTAGAAACTGGGTGCCTAAAATTGGCCATTGTAAAATTTTTGGGTGTCCAAATTTTTTAGGGGGACCACAATATACTTAGATTTCAACCATAAACATGTTTATATTTGTTAAAATAAGGCATAATATCCTTATACAAGGTCATGTGAACTATATGACATTCAATTATATGCTTGAGATTGACATTTTAAGAAATTCCTCACAATTTTTTTGGGGTGTCTTGAGGGGTGCTTTTTAAGGGTTTGGGTGTCCAAAAAGACACCCAGACGCCCTGCTGGCTAAGACCATGATGTCAATTTCAAGCATATACAGGGCGTCCCAAAAAAATGCAATCCTCCCCTTTTCTCATTATTTCTTCAAAATAGCTTAAAGGGCAAATGCACCATCAGAATGATTTAGGTTCAAAATGATCCTATACATGTCACCTTTCAAATAAGACCTCCCCCGAACCTGTCCTCTTCAGCACTACTCAGTTATAGCTTACAGAAGTTCAGCAAGTAACAATCCTGAGGCAGCTATAGAGTGCCTCCATGCATCCCAAGATGCACTCTGTTTTTGACCTCTTCTAAGCACCAGCCTGTGTCATCAGTGCTTAAAGGGGAACTTGGGGAAAAACACATCATAGGTTTATATGAAAGTTCATGAACATAGCTCAACATCTGTCATAAACAGAGAAGCCCTAGAGCTCCACACAAAGAGAAATCTCAAATTGCAATTAGTGAATAGCACCTCCATTGAGGCAGGGCAGCCGCCATCTTGGATCTGAGTCAACTCATGCTGCTGTAGTCTATGTAAATGGGTGGCAAGCAGCTTAGTGGGTGTATTAGATAAAGCCAGTAGCTCTGTCTAGGAGGTAGATATTTCACTGCTCTGAAGCACATTCAAGATGTTTAGGTATGCAAATCCCTACGACTTTGAACCAAGAGTGGCTGAAGGTGATCAGGTGGATTATATGGACATAGTTCAAGGTGTTGATGAATTTGATGGTCAAGATGTGGAAACAGAGGGCTGGCGCTTAAATAGCATGTTGTGGTGCACCTGTCAGACTTCTTTCCTTCTTTAAATTATCAGGCCCTTTCCAAAGGTATTCTTGACATTTCTTTTCTATAATCTTCATGAATATGTACACAATTACTAAAGGAAATGAAGAGGATTGCTGTTCCCAGTACTGCTAGTCACTTCCTGTGTTTACTACCTTGTGTCCCATGGGGTCTAGATGTGTAATGCCAATCGGACAAGGTCAATTACCCTGTGTGTCCCTTTCCTTTACTTACTTCTGTTATTACCCTAGGGACCTAGACATAAGACAAAACCTCAGTTGTAACACAACTAACAAAATCCTGCACAGTCTATTCTCAGTGGATTAATAAAGACCATGTTGAGGTACCTATGAAAATTGCCATTCACCCTGAAAGTTAGCTGTTAGGGTGGCTAAAGTCTGTACATCAGATCATAATATTGAAGAGTATGATTATTAATCATAAGTCATTAAGAGCAGGTTGGTAATGAGTAAATGAAAATGTCATTTATTCTATCATAAATAAAAGAAAGGGTCATTTGCAATTTGAGATATTTTGATTTCAACCTTCCTCTATATTGCAGTACTATTTAGAAATGTATTTCTTCCCAGTGAAAATGGGGTCATGACTGACTATAACCTTAGCTGTTTCAATTTTGTAAGTTAGGGAATGATATTTACCCTTCTCATGCTGGCTTAATATTAAACATTTAATGCATACACCTGTGCTTATATTCGTTGAGCAACTGAATGAAGGTAAATCATGTTGAGACTAGTAAATGTATACCAATAAAGTAAATAAATCCCGAAATTGATAAATTGCAAGATCACTTCTGCTTGAAATAAGAGATTTATGAAAATTGGTTACCAGATATTATATCCTTGAAGAAAGTAAGACTAGATGCAATAGGAGTCGCATGGAGCATGATAAAAGGTGTATCAATTGTGACTGTTTCTTTTTTTGAAGAAGTGTGAGAGATTATGCACACCTATTTCACAAGTACCCAAACCTTTTAAAAAAGCATCTCTCTTCAGAACCTTGTTAACTGTACTCTGAAGTAATCCTGACTGCAGTGTGTGATTCCTGACATAATCCTCGTCAGTGAAGTGGTCTGAACATACATATGCATACTTCAGGACAGGTGGGTTTAAAAATTCCATGGATGCTAACCACTGTTTTTGTCTAAATTTACTACTAGGAAATCTATGAAAGCTTTCTCCACTACCGTGTCTTTTTTACAGCCAATTGCTGCACATGATTTCACCATTTTCTTGTTTGATATATACGTTTTTATGCAACTTGTGCAGAGAGCTCTTGTCAGGAGCACTGCTGTTAGATACACTGCCCAGAGGTAGCTTGGGGACAGGATGCGATCCCTGCCACCCGATTGTGTCACAGCTGATAGCACTTGAAAAACATGGCCGCACCCAGTGGCTGGCAGAGGCTGTCTAGGAGGATGACAATACGCAAAAATCTCCCCTCACGGGATCACTGAGAGAAAAAGAATGGTAGCATCCTGTTCTTGAAGTGTATAACTTTCATATAAACTGATATGTTTGTGAGCCTTTAGGGCCCCTTTAAGAGATAGCAGTAATAGGGGTCTGGGCTACCCTTTCTTGCTAATTTTTATTCCTGGCTCATCCCTGATCACAATTTGTGGAAGCAAATAAAACTTCAAGAAGTAAAACTTACATAGAATGGCAGAATTGAGCGATTCAGGAATTTGTAGGAATGGAAATATCTGACTCACCTAGGGAACTTCTCCCTTAGACCCACATGATCCTGTACTCAATGGTGTCAGGTTCTTTACTCAAAGATAGCATCTTGACAACAGGAAGTGAAGGAATACACATACTAATAAGTCCTACACTATTCCCATGAGTAACTGCTAACTGACACAAGTGTTGCAATATCCTGTAAGTGATTAGCACAAACTGATTTCATAGCAATTAGGAAGTCATGGTTTCTACCCAACAATAAGCTACAAATCAAAGACAAGCCACCACATAGTATAATTTCCAAGGATTGTTGGAATATACAATAGAAAATTGAAGAAGTTCAATCTTTGGGAATTGTGACAACTAATTGAAAGCCAGGAATGACAATCTAAGCAGGAAAGGGGAGCCCAGCCCCCTATTACTGCTATCTCTTAAGCACTGGTGACACAGGCTGGTGCTTAGGTCAAAAACAGAGTGCATCTTGGGATGCATGGAGGCCCTCTATAGCTTCCTCAGGCCTGCTACTTGCTGAACTTCTGTAAGCTATAACTGAGTAGTGCTGAAGAGGACAGGTTCGGGGGAGGTCTTATTTGAAAGGTGACACGTATAAGCTCATTTTGAACCTAAATCATTCTAATGGTGCATTTGCCCTTTAAGCTATTTTGAAGAAATAATGAGAAAAGGGGAGGATTGCAACTGTTTATGACGAGAATTCAATGGCCAGTAGAATGAATTCTGGCGGTTCTATCGATCTAAACCGCATTAAAATTGACCCACGGACAGGCGAGAAATTCAGTTTTAACGAAATTAATACGTTTAACCCTTCCAATGATGAGACTACTTTCATCCAAAGCACAAGGACGCAAAGATTTTTGAAAACTATCTAAACCTTGTCATGTTGATATTCATTGGATAGCTCTCGCTGAGTTTTCTCAAATGAGTACCAATATGCTAGGGTTTCAGTCCTTTTTCAGTTTTTTTGCATCATTTTGTTTTGGTCATATTAGCCACCAGCAGCACAAGGGTTGATCTATTCCTCACGATTCCATTAGTAAGCGAGCGTGGCCCTACCTTAGCAGGCGCCTTATGAGTATTGAGAGAATGGGTGAGCTTCATGCCTCCACTGCTCTGGATGTCCCAGATCTTCATTGTTTTGTCCATTCCACCTGTGGCCAGGTATTGGTGGTCACTGTTCGCCTTCAGACCCACTATGCCGCCCGTGTGCGCCGCCACTCGACTGATGTACTTCCCGCTTGACAGGGGGTCGTGGTGACACAACCTACCACTGTTACTGCCACTACAAACCATAGCGAAGGCCATCAGTAATATAAAACCTATTTGGATAGCATCGTTTAGGGTGCATCTAAAGCCTTCGATGAGACTTAGCAAAACGAATCATATTTCGAAAATGGAATGTCGTTAGTCGTCACTTATTTTCCCATTCAAGGATTTTTGCGAAAGGATTGCGTTTAATCACCTATACTTGTATTTACTAGATTATGAATTATATGTCGAAGAAAGTATCGCCACATGTAAAACGGCTGTAATAGAATGTTGTTCGATAACCGCCAACTTGGATATATAAAGCAATACTTTTAAAAATGTTTTTGTATGCAAGTTTGTAGAAAACCCCTTTTACGATACTATATTGAGTATATTGATTAGGTTATTGAACACACACCGTTTCGCTAGAAAATGGTATTTTTTCGACATTGCCACTGACATACGATAAAAGATCTGAAGTAAGGAATAACAGTTTTCATATTGTACTATCTTCGTGGGTTCGTTACAATACAGTGCCGACATTTAGTTCCTACACTAAGGGCGCGGGCTGCCCAGGCAAGATAGGCGACCGCACGCCCAATTGACATGTATTTTCCTATGAATGCATGGATGACCTCACAATTATAACTGAACGTAGCTTTGATGCGCAGGCTACGTGGGTCATTGATGTGCTTGGCATATGTTATCCATGGGTGTTTGAACAACCAGGCACTGACAGACATTCGGTCGACATGTGCAGGAAGTTAATATCAGTATTGTAGTTGTTAGACAATGTGTGCATTCCAGATGCAAATGATTAAACGCCAAGAAAGAAAAAAGCGGTTCACCTGTAGAAAGTATTCTCCACCCATGCGACAGCTCCAACTGTGGTGGAGTGACTTTTCACCCTGCGTAGTAACTTGGTATTTTCCATGTCCCATAACTGAAAATGGTATTGCGGTACATTTAGAAAATATGATATCGTTTATCATCACGTTTTCTTCCACATCAAATCCTACTCGTGACCATATTTTTATGATTATATCATTCCATAGCTTTACCAAACACGTAGTGTATAGTAACTCCAATAATCATATACAAATAGGAAACACAAATAGAAAAGGCATCTTTCATACTGTTTCCATGATTGAATTCGACGTATTGCGTATATAATGAGGACCATTTTCAAAGGAATCTTTTCCTTGTATCCTTTATAGTACTGATATACATTTATAGTATTCCTATATTTGTATGTATTTCCGGAGTTTTGATTCAATATTGCATAAGTTGACAACGTGACTAATTGTAAATGGTGTTGGTGGAGGAACAGTAGTGCCCATGGGAAAGCAATGATTAATCTCAAGTCACTGATACCTTTCCCACATGCCTCGATCTGGTTTCTAATACGGCCATAGTCAAAGGCTTGAATCACAGTCTTCAATAATTAAAAAAACACACACGTCATGTTGTAATAATGTTTCATGAGTACTACCTGGATTTCTCCCTGCGTCGTTCCTAAAGCCAATACCGATCCATCCAGACTCCATGCCAGACACGTGACGAACACCTTCGTCTCCCCCGAGGATGACCCCCTCCGTCTCTCCCCCTCCCCCGGAAGTTTGCGTGCGCAGCTCAAGGGGGAGCTCCTGGCAGTGGCGGCTAGTGGCATTCTGTACGAACACCGTATCATGCAGGGCCACTGCGATCATATCCTTACAGCTCCAGTCCAGGATGTTCAGACCTAGAGAAATATGGTAAGCAACTGCGATCATGCAGGAAGTACAAAACTCAGATAGACACAATTCAAGAGGTGAACTTTTGGATTGAAGTAGGACATACGAAGTTGTGCGGAGACAGGTAGCCCGCGACCGCATGTCAGGTGGAAAAGAAAGACAGGTCAACTGATCACCTAGCTGAACATGATATAGTAAGTATAAGTTTTCTTGAATTGTATAATACAGCAACAATTTGTGTCGTCATTTTTTTATGAATATTAATCTTATTTGTACTCACAGAATTCATTTCGTAGGCATGGTAACTCAAACTCTGCCTCTGGCGAAGAGCACATCTTTCTGGATCTCTTTTTCACAGGCGTACTGAAAACCGAATCACTTTTCCAGTCATCGTAAGTTGCTATTGGACCTATAAAATTCAGGAAATTAATATTTTGATAAAATGATAAAAACTATATTAAAAAGGTCAAAATCAAAATAAACGTATAATGTACTGTTTTTTGAGAATCCAATCAAACATCGTTTTCGTAGTCAGAACTAATGTCACTCGTAGGGTGACTTATTACTGTACTGAGTTTGTTTTGAGGTCAATAAAATCAATCAATCAATCAAGCATCATTAAGACATGTCACAAAAACTTGTTTGTATTCACCAATTACTGACAATCAAAATAAACAAATACATAAATGAATAAATGGATAAATAAATAAATGAAAAGATCAGTGATAATCGTAATGATGATGATAATGATGATAACAACAACACTATATGATATTATCAAAAAGCATAAAATTTAAGGCGGTGATAGAGTCGGTCGCGGCTAGAACGTCCAGTCTATACTCTTCCACTCCTTTTTGCACAAAGAGATGGCCTTTTTAGTAACAGCCTATAACTTTTTGCCACATAGATTGAGCAATGGCAAATGTCATTAGCTTTTTTGATATTCCATTCATCCTCACAAGAGGCAGACACAGGAGAAAAGATCTCTAGGTTGAGCAAGGGCAGAATGTCTCATCAAAACATATGATTCACTAATTGGATTTGATTTAATACACAATAATCTTAGTTCGACCAATTACTTACTTTGTGGTCTATTTTTACAGATGGGTGAAAAAGACAAGACGTTATCGGGCGCTCCTCCCGGCTTCGACTAGGAGAGATTTGTCATCATTCGTCTATAGTTTTCTCTGTCGGCGTGCGTGGCTGGACTGGGGTCCTGGTCACATCTTACAGGCGAGCTGAACTTGAAGTAAGCAGTATCCATATCTGTGCTGTCTCGTCTTGGGATGAAGCGGTCTAGGGAACCCCTCCGCTGGAGAGGCGGGTGCTTCCTCGACCCGCTACCACCCGCACTGCCAGTCCGTCGGAGCATTCTTTCTACTTCAGACATATTGCACCCTCAGTTGTCACATTTGTTAAACTGATAATTGATATCCTTATCAACGCAATCTCGAATGAAACGGAAGTCAATCGTATTGTGTTATCTGTCTGGTAAATCTCGAACGAAACCATAAGTTATAGATATATAGATACGTGATAAGCTTGGGAAGAAACGTGCATGTGGTAGTGTCGCCATGAGCGCTGTGAGTTACTACAGTACAGAGATAGGCCAGGTAGCGAGTTACCCTAGGGAGCTGCACGGTGAAACTCTGCCTGGCCTCAAGGGAATCTGCTTGGCAGGTGATTTGCATACATACAAATAGCATCAGTAAAACAGTTCCTTGGATTTATTTTTATCGTCACGTTTTCTGCTATAATCAGGCAGCTATATCTGGACTTTACATTGGATTGAGATGGAGAAAATAGAAGAAATCACCGCCTAACCCTAAGTCACTGGTAACATTCTTACATGCCTTGTGCCGGGTTCCCCTGCTACCAGCCCTTTCTTTGCACATTCTTGAATAGAGGCAAGGCTTAATAGTTAGTATTTTTCTACATAAGGGGATTACTTAGGATTATATTCACCTTTGACCATGCACTTCTATGGGAAGTCAGGCTAGTACACCATCAGGATAAACCCCGTTCCCTCAAAAAAGAAAAAAGAAAAAAAAGCCAAACTAACTGCCAGTGCCATGTCCAAACAAACACTCATTATACAATTCAATGTTGTGTGATTTCAGAAGCTACAATTTAATGCTGAAGTAAGATTCATAGTTTGTACTAGATACCTTCGGAAAATGTCCATTTTGTCTAGAAAATATATTTCTAATCAGGACACTAATCAATTCTGTCTGCCAGTTCAGATGAGCTCTAGCATGAGCTAAAGGCGTTGTGTGATGGATTTCAAAAAGACTCTTTAGTTTCTTTCATAGAAACTTTCGTCTGGATCAATATATTTATAGAATAAACGTGAGGAATTATTATACAAAGTATTTGTAATTTTTTGGTAGTGCTCTAATCAACGTTGTGCCTCCACCAAAAGGCTGCTTTCTGCCGCGCCGCTAAAACTTACCCTTTAGACATCGTACGGAAACCCAAAATTGGCAAATACTACGTTTGCCTAACACGACGACAAGATTTACCCTGAGATCAGCTCTTATTAAATCTAGAAATACCTGACATATCTACTGCCAATGTCCGTATATACCAGTCTAGGTCATGACCTATACTCAGCAATGCGGCGTATGCGTTTTACGTTTCGAAATGCTTCTGCATTGGAGCTACACACAAAATTAAATAGCTGTTGTCGTCTCTTGACTAAAAAAAAGCGGTACAGATGTTTGTCTCCCAACCTTCTGATCCGGGGTTCAGGTAAAAGTGCATACTCATTGGCGGATTGGCCTGGTCGCTGTACAAATGCGCGGCATTGTGAGGGACGACTGTGTGTGGTGTCTATCTAATTTAGAGACCCCCTACGATTATGTATAAATACAAGCAAACTTCATATCGATTCTGTGGTTCTCATCGTGAAGCGACGTAAACCCTAGTAAACAAGTGTAACCAACGATGCTGCGTGCTTTTCTAATGCCTTACTGCCACAAGCGCGTTGAAATGCGTATATATATGTATATATGTATATATATATATATATATATATATATATATATAAATATATATATATATATATATATATATATATATATATATATATATATTATATATATTATATATATATATATATATATATATATATATAATTGTGTGTGTGTATCTGCGAAATTTAGTGTGTAATAGTACTGTTTTCCTGTGAAAAATCTAAGCTGCGACGTTCGGTTACCAGCATTCGACCACTTCGTATAAGCAATAGTATATCCCAACAATTAAACAAAACGATAACTTGAACGCACAGCTCCGTACCAGGGGGGGGGGGGGGGGGGGGGGGTCCTATGCGTGTGCCGTGTGCAAAAATATTGCATACTATCGAATGCGCATGGGGATCATTGGGGATCAATTTCCCCACAGTGTAACAGACGACCTAACATATACTACAAGCAGTTTCCTTGTGTTGTGGAACACCCAAATTTCAATTTCCCTTTTCTGTGTGCATCCATCACTCTGAATACACCTAGCATCGGCTGCACCTTCTTGTGTATTAGATACCTATCGGTTAAGTGCAGAACAAAAATGTGAATTTTGATTATCGTTACTTTCTGCCATATTTAGGCCAAATCGTGACTAATCAGTTGTAAGTGGAGGAGGAAACACCTGGAGCAGGCGAATACCGCCGACTAATTATTCGCCGGTCAACACTAAGTCACTGGCAACTTTCTCGGGATCAGTGTAATAGTGCGCGACTTCACAATAAACATACTACAAAAGAGTCTAAGACCACAAGAGCCTGAATTGACAGCACACACAAAAAACACATCAAGAGACCTGGTTCATCTGTGATATTACAAGACACAGACAGCATACACTATTACTATGAACGATCTGTGTTATCTGAGTAACTCTCATGTATAGTTATTGATACCAATAAATGTATATTTTTGATAAGTTTCTGAGATCATAATCATTTATATGGATATGAAACTGAAGTCTTATCCTCACCATATATCTCAAGACGTTCGGTACTACGCGCTAGGGATAATCAGTGTTGATTGAGCCAATATTAAGTATACAACACATTTCACTCTATCAACTCCCCCCCCCCCACCCCCCCCTAAATTTTGTTTGGGTGATGTCAGTCCACTACTTATGAATAGGTAGTGAAACCTGCGAAATTGCTACCTGCGTGAATGACCACTTCTTCAGCCCTATATATACTGTTGAAACTTTGTTTCACAAAAAAATCGAAATTCCCCTCTTAGCAAAATCAAATATGCAGGATTGTTGTAGCAGGGGTATTTCATACATATTCCCCTTCAAAATGATAATAGACGCGCGTACCCTTTACCCGTACACCAGACTGTGACATTTTATCGTTCATGTGTTTGGCAAGATCCGCAGGGAATCTAATGATTATTTTAGAAATAGTTTTGTATGTACCTGCACGCCTCAAAATTACCTTCAGACACGTGGTCCAGATAGTTAATGTTTATTGTCAGGGGCCAGTTTCTCGTATCGTAAATTACGATTTTCATTGTTGAAAATCGTAATTTACAAATTTTCTGTTTCTCGAAGCTGAGCCGTTCGTAAATATTTACGAAAATCGCGTAAAATTTACGAGGACCTCAGAGGTCATCGTAAATTTACGAATGACGTTTTTGGACCCTTGTTGCATGGCAACGCGGGGTAATCTCACGCACCTACACGGGCACTTGACCACACGACCATCAGGGCAGGCCCGTGATTTATAAATATTCACATATAATTTATCACTATTTATAAATAACCTGTGTATGTTAATATATGTTTAACTAATACATACACGTACATATATATTAATCATTTATCTATGGATAATTGTTTAAATATAATAAAATAAATGGTTTCTGAATATTCATTAGATCTCATAATTATTTACGAATCAATAGAAAAATACAATCATTCATAAATAATGTATAGATACTTTTGATTTTGAAATGTGTATACGTTATATCTATATATCGTTTATTAATGTCAAAACATGCGACAAGTACGATGCATCATCAAGTGTGAATG
>OZ012701.1:25067104-25100101 GCA_963942565.1 Maea johnstoni | reverse complement strand
TCGATTGGTACAGGCTTAAAGGCTGTCCCAAAAGTCGATCGAGTATTGGTACAATTAATGCTGTCTCAAAAGTCGATCGACTTCTGGTACAGCTTGATGCTGTCCTAAAAGTCGATCGACTTCTGGTTCAGTTAGTGCTGTACCAGAAGTCGATCAACTTTTGGTACAAGTAAAAGTTGTACCAGAAGTCGATCGACTTCTGGTACCAATCGTCGATTGGTACGGATCGACTTCTGGTACACGGCATATATATATATATATATATATATATATATATATATATATATATATATATATATATATATATATATATATATATATATATATATATATATATATATATATATATATATATATATATATATATATATATATATATATATATATATATATATATATATATATATATATATATATATATATATATATATATATATATATATATATATATATATATATATATGTGTGTGTATAATATGTATGTATGTATGTATGTATATATATAAATGTAGAGTCGACTATACGTTTACTTGTGTTTTAGAATATGATGTTAATTTGGTGTTAGCCAAATACACAAATGATATAAATACAGTGGAACCTGTCTAATTGAACACCTGTGTACATTGATCACCTGCGTACATTGAACAATTTTTCATGCCCCGGCACACTCCCTTTGCAAATCAATGGGAGGCTACCTGGATACATTGATCACCTGTCTACCTTGAACATTTAAGACCAAATGCGTTCCCGCAGGCCAAATTCAACCTGTCTACTTTGAACATTCTGCTCTGATTTCAAACCTTTCACTGAAAATGAGGACAAATGAGATAATAAGATTAACTGTCTTTATAAGTGATATTATTCAAATGCTGAACATTTTAAGTTTTTAACTATATGAAGAAAGTGAGGTAAAGACATGGTAGATTTTGCACTGTAATGATCATGTTTCTCTAATTACCCTTGATTTTGTTTCTATTTCACCCGACCTCCAATTACTTAGAACCTTGATACATTGAACACCTGCGTATGTTGAACACTTTTTCATTTCCCGTGAGTGTTCAATGTAGACGGGTTCCACTGTATTGGATTTAGCACGGAACCATGTTGCCAAATTTAATTCTCTCCCTTTGTACAAGCGATGAGGCTATTGCTTACCTTCGAGTAGGTTATAGTGCTAAAAGCATTTGTCTTGAAGGGAAACTCATCCAGTTCTACATAAATAGGTTGGCTCGTGTTCTTCTGGTCTGTCACCATCACAGTCTGAACAACATCTGACACCACAGATTCCCTCTGTAACCAGAGAGGATGGAACATGTATATATTAATATATATATATATATATATATATATATATATATATATATATATATATATATATATATATATATATATTATGTATATGTATATATAAATATATATATATACACACACACACATATATATATATATATATATATATATATATATATATATATATATATATATATATAAAAATACATATATATATATATATATATATATATATATATATATATATATATATATATATGTATATATATATATATATATATATATATATATATATATATGTATATATATATATATATATATATATATATATATATATATATATATATATATATATATGTATAAATATATGTATATATATATGTATATATATATATATATATATATATATATATATATATATATATATATATATATATATATATTTATATATGTGACAATGGCAAGTTCAAACACAGGAATTAACACATATATTGTTTATTCTTTTTAGCATTAGTTTGTTTTGTTCAGAATATCACAGATGTACACTGGCAAATAACGATGGTTAATAATTCTTTTCTGAATCCAAACAGAAACAAAAATGGGTCATATCTACATACATGTGTATGTATGTGTTTATGTATGCATTTGTGTGTGCATGTAAGAATTATATATATATATACTGTAGAATAGGTAAAGTTCGCGAGTGCGTATATTTCGCGAATACGCGAAAGAGTATCGCCCTCGCGAACTTATAACACGCGATCTATTGTGTTGTTAGTTTTGTATTTCACCACCGCATTGGGGTGGCGCGTCGATCGATTGGAGTTGATCGGCGTGTGTCTGTAATGGCCACTCTGATAGTGCGGCGCGTCGATCGATTGTAGGTGATCCTGGTGATCTCTAATGGCTGATAGTGCAGTGATAGTGCTGATTCGCTACCAGCTACCCATTAATTTGAATGAATTAGATATTATTTTGAAAAGCTACTGTTATGATTTAATGATTGTAAGGATCGTTGCCTGAATGTAGATGGTCAAAATCGCCGATTCCAAAATCGCCGTTCACAAAAAGGCCGACGCTTAAAAGGGTCCTATTCATTGGATTACAGAATACTTAATAAGAATGTTTATGACACTTGATATGTTGAGAATGTAACGTTCAATTACTGAATTAGGGGAATATGAAGGTTTATTTCAGGAGAGCCCAATGAGTCACGGGCCGTTTTTGTGATCGGCCATTCAGATAGTCGGTACTCCTAGACGGTCGAGGCTGAAACGAAGAAAAATACGTCCAATAACTTCCCAAAGCTATCATAATATGATACATTGGTAACTTATGAATAAGTTACCAATGTATCATAACATAATTCGCATTCTTACATGTCCAATTTCTAGGATATCTGGGCCAAGCTAAGGATTTCTTACGATAAAAACAAGATGGCTGCCACCATTCAGTTGTTCGGTAGAAAGGGAGACTCGGCCAGGTGTTGCGATGGAAACATTTGATAATTATCAACATACATAAATGTGTATGTTGATAATTATCAGAATAATGTATATGATAAAGAGATAATGATATTGTTCCTGACTCGAATTGAATTGTTGCCGATTTACTGTTTACGGCAAGACGTGTATTTGCACTGCAGTTGACGAGTATATACCGGCATAGCGTGATTCTCACTCGTAGCCGGTCCGAGGCTGAAACGAAGAAAAATACGTCCAATAACTTCCCAAAGCTATCATAATATGATACATTGGTAACTTATGAATAAGTTACCAATGTATCATAACATAATTCGCATTCTTACATGTCCAATTTCTAGGATATCTGGGCCAAGCTAAGGATTTCTTACGAGAAACAAGATGGCTGCCAGCATTGTTCGATATAAAGGGAGACTCGGCCAGGTGTTGCGATGGAACCATTTGATAATTATCAACATGCATACAATATACACATGTGTATGTTGATAATTATCAGAATAATGTACATGATAAACAGATAATGATATTGTTCCTGACTCGAATTGAATTGTTGATAATTAACTGTTTACAGCCAGACGTGTATATTGACGATTATATACCCGCCTAGCATGATTCACATTCATAGCCGGTACGAGGCTGAAACAAAGGGAAATACATGCAATAACTTCATAAAGTCATTATAATATGACACATTGGTAACTTATGAAAAAGTTACAAAGGTATCATATTATAAATCGCATATTAACCAGTCCAATTTTATTGAAACTCCTGCCTGATATGGCTGCAAGATGGCCGCCGAATGTTTGCATTTTTCTAATCACTGTTTAGTTCAGTAGATGGCGCTGTAGAACACGCTCACTCGCGAAATAAAGTACACGCGAAAAACCGAAAAAATCGGCTTTTCGCGAAATTTTTGTAACGCAATATATACCTATTCTACAGTATATATACATATATATATATATATATATATATATATATATATATATATGTATATATATATATATATATGTGTGTGTGTATATATATATATATATATATAGATAGATAGATAGATAGATAGATAGATAGATAGATAGATAGATATAGATATATATATAGAGAGATAAATATATATCTATATAGATATATATAGATATATAGGTGTGTGTTCGGATGAATAACTATATTAGAACAATGTGTTGAGATTCATATCCTATCTATCATATATATGAATATTATACTTACCATTTCCCATTGGGGATAGATATGGTCTATTGGGAAGTATTGCATATACCTGGCAAAACCCTCGTTTAGCCAAGTCTCGTCCCAAAACTTACACGTGACGAGATTTCCAAACCACTGAAATGAAAGTACAGGGATTGAATCTATCGTTGTTTTTTCTTGCGAATAATGTGTTTTCTTTGGAGGACAATTCAAATCGTTTGATTTTTCATCATTCAGATAACCATTCTCCAATCCGCACAGTCAATGCAAAGGGTTATGTTGAAATACTTAAGTTGGCTCATGGGGAAATCTGGGAATATGTAGGGGACTGTTATATTGTTATATACGTTATAGTCAAATGAAATCAGGGTAAAGAAAAATCGAAAATATTTTACGCCGTTAGCTAATTATGCTGCTTTCCAAATAAATGTAATCCAAATATATCTTTGAATTAAGGATACAATACATAATGTGTAATGATATCAAAGGTACTCAAATCAAAATGATCGCTTTTGATGAATACGACTAAACACGGAGTGACCTTACATCGATTTTAAAATTCACGATTTTCACAATGGTAAAACAACTCTTTCACTAGAATATATTGGCATTGCTCCCTGATCCACCCTGATCATATAAGCCTTGTCCGGATCCGTCCAAAGACAGGTTAGATTATAAACTGACACTTACGAATGGACGGGCCTTCCGTCGGTATTCAATAGGTAAATGGCCTATCACGGATTCATTTCAATGTGGCAATCTGTATATATATATATATATATATATGACGTCATGATCTGAGTGGTGCGGTTGTGTTTACATATGCTCTTCAACAAACGGCAAGTTTTCTAACCCAAAAATACACTAGTTGTTGTCAAAGTTGCAAACAGTGCAACAATAAGCACCTCAACAACATATATGGAACAATCGATGGAGAGAAAATCATCCTAATGTGTAGTTTGAAGAGTTCTTGGGGCACCCAATGTGACTGAATGGGTAAATCCCCTATTATCGCTCAGCGAATGGCGCGAATTTGAAATCCTGTGGTAGGACTTGTACACAAACTGGTTTTCAGTCATAATACATAGGATTTCTTTAATGTCATCTTAATATCTGTTCTGACTCTAAAACAAGGAAAATGTCAGGCGTGAAGGATAGACCAAAAAGAGATAGAGTGAGACAAAAGGATCCAGACTTTGTGTATGGGACTCCCTTAGTGAATCTTGCAAAAAACAACAAAAAACAGAAAAAAGAGCAAAGAAGGTTGAAACAACAAAAGTTAAGGGACAACCCTGAACACATATTCTACGATTATCTCTACGAGGACATCGAAAATGAGATACTGGCATGTGACAATGAACCATGTGATATTCAGTTTTTCACAAATAGGACAGATGAGTGGATTCAGGTATGCATGTCGTACTACCAAAAGGAGTTCGAGAAGGAAAAGTTTGGCAAACCGGTGCTGATAGATGGAAAAGATGGCAAAAGATTTATTGTACCTCGGGCCAAACAAGAAGGCAATTACATTACAATGTACTTTTACAATTCAGGCATTGTGCTAATACAAGGTTGAGACTTTTCTGTCTGGGAGAAAGAAGATTTAAATTTGCTCCTTCAGATAATAAACAACAATAATGCGCTCAGCTCTGGCCCGGAAAATGAAACATTAGACAGTGCAGACAAGTGTGATGGTAGTGTCAGTGAGGAATTTTCTGATAGTGAAGAGGAAAATGACCCCCTGAGCTTACAACTATTTCAATCACCAGCTCTCGCAGAACAGAAGGCAGAGGAGTTGGAGATAATGATTAAAAAGTTACAATCTCAAGTGTTAGTCCTTCAAAACAATTTGAACGCTGCGGAATCCCGCCAGCTAGTACTAGAATCGGAGAATGAAAGTTTAAAGGAGCAGAACAAAAGATTGGAAAGAAAAGTGTCACATCTTTCTGATCTTTCTACAAAGAGCGGTGATCGGAACTTCAACTCAGTGAGACCTATAGGAAATAATCAAGCTGCGCCAGCTCAAAAACATGATCATCGCTCTGAGAAGTCAAACAACAATGTAGGACCAGTTACAGGGCACTCAAACAAAACCCAAAAGTCATTAGGTCAGAGGACAAAACTGATCTCAACACAACCTAAAAGTGGGTCATATGTGCCAAAGAGATAAGTGCGTGTGCTCATCGTAGGCGACTCACAGGTGAAAGATTTTGGAAGTTTCTTCAGTGATAACAACACGCACAACGTAGGAGATACCCAGTACAAAACCTCTACGACCGTCATGTCTTATTCATCAGCTCCTGTAGAATTCATCACAAAGCAACTACCAAACATTGTACAAAACGACCCCCCGGATGTTCTTTTACTACAAGTGGGATTATGAGGCGCCGTTGTGGACAAAAGTAAAAAGCACAGCATAAATGCATGTAAAAACTTTGAAATTAACTAAATTTTCAATGAAAAATAAAGAAAAACTTTGAAATGAAATAATTTGCTCTATAAAAATGAACAAAACATTGGAAACTTTTCAAAAAATTTGAAAATAAAAATATTTACTGACATTTTCCAAAATATTTCTATTTTTTGTAAAAAACTTTGAAAAAACTTTGAAATAAAGATTTAATTCTCTATAAAAGTTCAGCAAAATAGTGATTTTTGTTTCACATTTTCTTTGATAATATAACATTTTTCAATGCCTTTCTTTAAAAATCCCAACGCTTTTTACTTTTTTTTTCAGATAATCTTTTTTTTTCTCGAAGTTTTTCAATTTCTTTTTGGAAGTTTTCTTTCTAAATCTCACTGTAATTTTTATCAATTCTCACTGCGTTTTTTAGCCTCATCCGGGTCCTAGTGAATCACAAAAGCATGTGACGTCACTATATTTAAAATTTCCCGCGCTTGCACGTGCAAGCTGACAAGATGGCTGGATCAAGGGAGGCATTCAATAACCTGCTCACCGACGAGCAGTTGAGTCGCATACGGGACGCCTTAAGCGCCCCTCCTACAGCCCCAGCTGCAGCTTCCCCCGCTTATGAGTGTGTCAACTTTCATCACGATTGATAACGAATTGGCCGAATGGCGTCTGGTCAAATAACTGGCACACGCAAATAACCTCGTTCTCGTGAAGTTTGAAGTGAAGGTCCGAGCAGGTCTTAATATTGCTCGGACCTCCTCTTCAGTAGACCTCACGGCTGGTCTGGGGCGTGATGAATTGGGATGGCTTCCTCCCAGGCTGACATTCGATGCCGATGGTCGATCGGCGGGGGAAGCTGCAGCTGGGGCTGTAGGAGGGGCGCTTAAGGCGTCCCGTATGCGACTCAACTGCTCTTGAATGCCTCCCTTGATCCAGCCACCTTGTCAGCTTGCACGTGCCAACGCGGGAAATTATAAATATAGTGACGTCACATGCTTTTGTGATTCACTAGGACCCGGATGAGGCTAAAAAACGCAGTGAGAATTGATAAAAATTACAGTGAGATTTAGAAAGAAAACTTCCAAAAAGAAATTGAAAAACTTCGAGAAAAAAAAAAGATTATCTGAAAAAAAAAGTAAAAAGCGTTGGGATTTTTAAAGAAAGGCATTGAAAAATGTTATATTATCAAAGAAAATGTGAAACAAAAATCACTATTTTGCTGAACTTTTATAGAGAATTAAATCTTTATTTCAAAGTTTTTTCAAAGTTTTTTACAAAAAATAGAAATATTTTGGAAAATGTCAGTAAATATTTTTATTTTCAAATTTTTTGAAAAGTTTCCAATGTTTTGTTCATTTTTATAGAGCAAATTATTTCATTTCAAAGTTTTTCTTTATTTTTCATTGAAAATTTAGTTAATTTCAAAGTTTTTACATGCATTTATGCTGTGCTTTTTACTTTTGTCCACAACGGCGCCTCATATGGGATCTAACAATCAGCTACAGGGGGAACCAGCTCACATCATTCAACAGAAGTATCACCTCCTGATTGAGGCAACAAAAAGACTATGCCCAGCAACCTCTGTTCTTGCTGCAGGACTACCCCCTAGACCTTTCGATATAAATGCTAACCGAACTATTTTATCAGTTAATACTTGGTTAAGAAACAGATGTGCAAATGAAACAAACTTTGGCTTTGTTGATGTGCCTAGTGTTTTGTTAAACAGGGGTGTCGTGCAACCAAACTTATTTCGTAAGGACGGGCTCCACCTCAACTTTCAGGGAGTGAGAGTGGTTTCAGACAGGTTTAGTAAAATGATAGTTAAAGCAGCTGGTCAGATAGATTTCTGCAGGATGAAGAACGTCATGACAGTGTGACTGACCTGAATGTTATTTATTTGAATATTCATGGTGTTGGAGATAAGTTAAGATGTGAAGACACTCAAACCTTCTTACGAGAATATAAGATAATTGTTTTAGCTGAAACCTGGTTAGGGCCAAATGTGGACATCACACTGCCAGGTTATATTTATCACAACTTTCCTAGATTTAAAAAACATGCTAAAGCTAGGAGGCATTCAGGAGGAATTGGTATATTTGTTCATGAAAATTGTAATGATGGTCTATCTTTTGTCAGGTCTGAAAGTGACTGTTTTGTATGGTTGAAGTTAGAGAAATCTTTTTTTGGTTTTGAACAAGACATATATATCTGTGCTGCCTACATACCTCCTGAATCTTCACCTTTTACTAAGTCATTGATATACAATCCATTTGATTTGTTGGAGAATGAGATAGCAAAATATGTTGACCAGGGTATAGTTTGTATTGTTGGAGATTGTAATGCCCACACTGGACAACTATTAGATTATTATGTTAATGTAAATGGTTATGAAAGTGGGGAATCAGAGATGCTTTATTTTGATCACAGCTCTGATGACACAAATCATGTTATGCCAAGATTTAGTCAAGACTCTCATATCCCAAATAATTTTGGAAATGCATTAATAAATCTATGTAGAGCATCTGACATGCGTATTATGAATGGTAGATTATTTCAAGACAAAGGTATCGGTGCGTGCACATGTATGCAGGGTGCAGGTAGTTTAGTTGATTATTTATTATGTGGCAACAACATGATAAGTTATATTGAAAATTTTAATATTGAACCTTTCCGTGCAGATTCTGATCATAGGCCATTGACTTTTCAGATAAAATGTGAGCGTATCGAGTATGCTATCAAAGGGGATTCCGAGATTCCTCCTAATAAATCGACAAAATTTAATTGGTGCAATCAGGACCTTTCAGAATTCAAGTTATTGGTCAACGATGCCATATCACGAAACAAATTTGCTAGTTTTCAGAGTTGCTTAGAAAATAAAGAAGATGTTTCAAAGGTTTGGGAGACATTCTCTGGTGTGTATGAAGAGTTGGTTCATTCTAAATTCACATTAAAAAAATTTCATTCCCAGGTAAATAGCTTCCCCAGAAATACTTGATTTGATGAAGAATGTAAAGTTCTAAAATCTAGTGTTAATGATATCGGCAAACAAATGGCAAGATCTAAAAACTCTGATCCAAGACTAAAGGAACATGCTAAGGATCTCCAAGGAAAATATAAGCGCCTAATTCAAAAGAAAAAACGTCATTATCAGGCAAGGGAAAAGAGGAAATTAGAAGATTTAATGAACTTACCAAACAAACAAAAAGGCTGGGATTATTTAAAGAAAAAGAGTGGTCGTATGAAAGAGTCTGCTAATATTTCATCTAAGCAATGGTTCGAATACTTTGAAAATTTAAGTAAACCACCAGAAAACGTTACTTTTGATGATGTTTGGCACAGCAAGATAGAGAAGGATCTTGAGTATCTCAGAAATAACCTATCTGAGAACTCGGCAACTTTGGATTGTAAATTTACGATACAAGAAGTTAAGGCAGGTCTTAAGGCTCTCAAAAACAACAAAGCACCTGGCGTTGATGGTATCCCAAATGAATTTTTTTCAGATGACTCCTTTATTGCTATCTTAACTAGTCTTTTCAATTATATGCTAGAAAAAGGGGAAATTCCTGAAAAATGGTCTGAATGTATTATTTGTCCCATATTTAAGAGTGGTGACAAATCTGATTGTAATAATTACAGGGGAATATCTTTATTACCTTCTATCTGTAATTTGTTCTCTTCTCTACTTATCACTAGGTTAGAGAATTATGCCATTACAAATGGTCTATATGACCCTTTACAAGCAGGGTTCAGAAAAGGTTATAGAACTTCAGATCACATGTTTATTTTACATAGCCTCTGTCAAATCTTTTGCAAGGCAAAAAAGAATCTTTATTGCTGTTTTGTGGATTTCCGTAAAGCTTTTGACCATGTCGATCGCCTAAGTCTTTGGTATAAATTGATTCGGGCTGGTATATCAGGAAAACTTTTTAATCTGATAAAATGTATGTATGAAAGAACTAAGTCATGTGTGAAAGTTAAAGGGGGCCTGTCTAGTTTTTTCCCCTCTATGATTGGTGTCCGACAAGGCTGCAAACTCAGTCCATTTCTCTTTGCTCTGTTCCTTTCTGATATTAAGGAGGATATTAAGGAAGAGGATGCTATTTTTCTGGTTGATACCTTTATACCTTATCTGTTATATGCTGACGACATGATAATTGCTGCTGAATCAACTAAAAACCTACAATCCAAACTAGATCAGTTACAATTGTACTGTAAAAAGTGGAGGCTATCTGTCAACACTAAGAAAACTAAGATATGGGTTTTGGGTACGGATGAAAATTTCAACTTTACATATGATGGTATCTCATTAGAGCATGTCTCCGAATATAAGTATCTTGGTTGTATTTTCTCCAACAAAAAGAAAATGTTTCAGGAACATATTGATCATTTACACACCCAAGCCATGAAGGCTATATTCCAAATCAAACGTCTCAATAAGAACTTTGGGAAACTGTCTGTAAAAATGGCACTTATGTTGTTTGATTCTTTGGTGCTGCCCATTCTGGAATATGGAAGTGAGATTTGGGCAGATTCTAAAGAGGTTACTGATAAATTGGAGTTATTACACTTGAGATATCTAAAACAGTTATTGGGGGTCAAGAAATCTACATCAAATCTGGGTGTTTATGGAGAACTGGGTAGAACGCCTTTGTTTATAAGAAGGAAATTGAAAATGATATCATTTTGGCTTAGGTTAAAAAGTTCTAATGAGAATCCTTTACTATCTGAGATGTACAATTATCTGTTATCTAATAATGGTGATGTTCCTTGGATTTGTGGGATCAAGAAAATTCTTGAGGAATCAGGAAAACCTGATATTTTTGATGAGGTGATAGAAAACACAGATCAAATATATTCAGAAATTAAAGAGATTTTATATAAACAATACTGGGATAGGTGGCAATGCCAAACTGTAGACATTAGAGTATGTCCTATCCTTCGGACCTACAGACTCTTTAAAACAGAAATTAAACTAGAACCCTATTTGCTAGAGATTAAAAATGCAGTTACAAGAAGATTTTTGTCAAGATTTCGATTGAGCTCGCATAACTTATAAATCGAAACAGGAAGGTGGCAGCGCCCAAAGATCCCTCCTGAGGATCGGATATGTCCATCTTGTAAGAATGGGGTTGAAGATGAGATACATGTGTTTGTACAGTGTCAACGTTATAACGACCTAAGGGTTCCATTTTTTCATAAGCTCAGTATGTTACTTAATGACTTCGAGAATCAGTGTGACAATCAAAAGTTCATTCTGGCTATGTCAGGCACTGATCCCGAAGTCATAAAAATGGTTGGTAAATTTGTAAATGCTATATTCTCTCTCAGAGAGTGCATTTAATTTTAAGTTCATATTCCCTCTGTATACTTGTTTCAAGATCTTTATACTTGTATTCTTATCTGTCAGGACGTATATCAATGACTTATAACTCTGTACTGAGTTTGTTTTAAGGTCAATAAAATCAATCAATCAATCAATCTATATATATATATATATATATATATATATATATATACATATATATATATATATATATATATATATATATATATATATATGTATATATATATATTTATATATATATACTAGTATATTATATATATATATATATATATATATATATATATATATATATATATATATATATATATATATATATATATATATATATATATATATATATATATATATATATATGTTACAGTAAGAGTGTCAAACCAGGGATTTAGTCAAATCCCTAAAACTTTAAGGGAATCTGTCAAATTCCTGTTTCACTCAAGGATTCGGTCCCTAAATGTCTACGGATATGACTAAACCCCTAAAAATAGGTGGGTCATTTTTGACTTGTTCACTGGAGACCTTTCAGAGGGATTGTTGAATGACAATTACCTTTGTTTTATGCTTAGTTGAGCGCTACTTATGATTCCTGATTATCAAAGTAATGAGGTACAAAGTAATGCTGAATAATCAATGCTCAGCCAAAAATTATTGCTTGATGATGATGATAATTAGTATCTCAGTCAACGTTTATCAATTTCATCATTCTGACCCTCCTATTGTCAAGGATTTAGTCAAATCTCTAGACATTTAGGGACCAAATCCGTGAGTGAAACAAGAATTTGACAGATTCCCTGAAAGTTTTAGGGATTTGACTAAATCCCTGGTTTGACACTCTTACCGTAACATATATATATATATATATATATATATATATATATATATATATATATATATATATATATATATATATATATATATATATATATATATATATAAATATACATATATATACATATCTAAATAATTATAATAATAATAATAATAATAATAATAATAATAATAATAATAGTAATAATAATTATAACAATAATAATGATAATAATGATAATAATGATAAATATTATTACCAATAATAATAATAATAATAATAATAATAGTAATAATAATAATAATAATAATGATTATAATAATAATATATCGTTATCAAAAGTCCCACTCAGTATGGATAAACACATTACAGACAATTAAAAAATCGGAAAAGAGAGACATTAAACCAAATTATTAGTACACATCACACACAAACGTCAATTCATGAACACATAATTACAAAGGGGGGTGCCTATAACAAGCGGTGACTTACACTCATCTGCCTATGGGATGCATACATTGTTTGACAACCTAGAATAACACTCTAATTACCATATCTAAGATTTAAAGTATATAGATGGGCAAATCATTGTCCAGAGCTTGATAAATCCCCTGAAAAAAATATCTGCCGTGCATGTTTTGAGTGTACAACATACATTCCAATATCTAAAAGAAACGTTGAACACTGGCTACAGAACTGTCTAGGCATACTAGTGAGGATTTCTGATGTTGATAAGGAATTCTGTCAGAAAACCAAACACCGTACCATAAACAAAACAATCACGGCCACAATACAATTACTTTAACAAAAAAGACAAGAAGGAAAAATACTTTGGACTATCCGACCTACATCAATCTTGACATAGGTCATAAAGATGGTATCATGAAATTATAGAGGTATTGAGACACGTGCAAATTTGACTAAGTTGATATATTAGACCAGGAGTAAATAAAAACAATAGGCACAAAATCTGAAAACATATATCTAAGATTTAGGAAATATCAGAAGCCTCAGTTTCAGGCGTCTGGCCTCCACTTGTCATACGCAGTATACATTTAGAAATGACAGGATCATTTATACACAGACCCTCTGAATCCTTATGCTGACGGTGGCCAATTTTTTTTCCAACATAAATGGTGCAAAATGCTTAAATGTTATTGAAACCCTGGCACATCGGTACTCATCTGAGAGTACTCAGCAAGAGCTATCCAATGTATACCAATATGACGGGGTTTAAATGGTTTTCAAAAATCTTTGCATCTTTGAGCTTTGGACGAAAGTAGTCTCAGCATTAAAAGGGTTAAAAGAATCGTCGTCGCTGTAAAATTGGTAGACCAAGTTTAGGATGAAATAAACTAGTTTAGTCTGATGGATAAAGGCCGAGGGACAAAGGGGTTTAGAAAAGAGGGGGTACTGAATAACAAGCAGTGAGAAGGGGGGATGGCTAAACTCGTACTGCATACACAAACGTATGAAACATAGAGGGGTAGCGGACGAACAGAAATACGGGTTTGTTGCAGACAAATTGTTTCAAATTTGGTTTCAGCAGGGTTTGAATAGTAATACTATCAAAAACACATTTATGTCTGCTCAGTAGGCTGGGCCCATTCGGGTCATTTCCACGGATGTGTAGCCTATTTTGTTCCTATGTTTTGATTTGAAAAATATCTAAGTGTTTTCACTTCTTTACTTTTTGTTCGTTTAGTTACGTTAAATAAGTCATTGTATATACATTGTATAACAAGTACAGTCAAATAACATACAATACAATATAAACTTGGATGAAGAATAGAATGGATATGTAGCGAGAGACCAATTACTATATGCCCTATGGTGAGATGCTGGCCTCAGGCCAGGAGTACCAGATAAGCCATCAGTGCGAGGTCACGTGGGAACAAGGACCAATCAGGGCTCTCGCATCGATTACATTACCGAGAAACCTTATCTCCACCACCAGCTGTGGGTGCCCAGAGTACCAATTAATTGGCCTAATAGCGGCTATTAGTTGACACTGGTTGAGGCTAGCATGTTCAGGGTGACCGGCTGGTTTCGAATCCATTTGTGTTTGGTCATCTAAGATATAAAGTAGGCCATGCAAAGGAATGGTTTGGGAGGAAATTCATGAACAAGATGGCCACCCACCGAGTGAGCGATTTCGTGGGCGATTATCATGGGTATCAATTGAAGGCGGGAAATACTCTGGTAGTTACTGTCAGCCAGGAGAGTGCGTTCCCCGTATATTATCAACCCCCAGTTCTCCATGGCGACGCCGTCAGGTGTCGCCACCTGATCTGTAATGAAAACAACACAATGTGACACTAAAAAACGCCGTCAGGTGTCGCCACCTGATCTGTAATGAAAACAACAATATTTGACAATGAGGACGCCGTCAGGTGTCGCCACCTGATGTGTAATGAAAACAACAATATTTGACAATAAAGACGCCGTCAGGTGTCGCCACCTGATCTGTAATGAAAATAACACAATGTGACAATAAAAACGCCGTCAGGTGTCGCCACCTGATCTGTAATGAAAATAACACAATGTCACAATAAAAACGCCGTCATGTGTCGCCACCTGATCTGTAATGAAAATAACACAATGTGACAATAAAAACGCCGTCAGGTGTCGCCACCTGATCTGTAATGAAAATAACACAATGTGACAATAAAACGCCGTCATGTGTCGCCACCTGATCTGTAATGAAAATAACACAATGTCACAATAAAAACGCCGTCATGTGTCGCCACCTGATCTGTAATGAAAATAACACAATGTGACAATATAACGCCGTCATGTGTCGCCACCTGTTCTGTAATGAAAACAACACAATGTGACAATAAAAACGCCGTCAGGTGTCGCCACCTGATCTGTAATGAAAACAACACAATGTGACACTAAAAAACGCCGTCAGGTGTCGCCACCTGATCTGTAATGAAAACAACACAATGTGACACTAAAAATCGACCTCAGATGTCGCCACCTGATATGTAAAGAAAATAACACAATGTGGTCTCGGTGAACCAATTCCAAAGCTGACGAGTGAATTTCAGCTGTGGTATGACAAAAATGCTTTGCTGCCTCAAAAACTAGTCATCCTTTCACACCTAAAGTTGTTATTTCTTTGATCAGAACATTCTCCTCTTTTGAATTAAGCCAAAAGAATTAGGGGTCATATCGTGATTTTTTTTCTATGGGCCAACATAGGTCAAAGTGGCAGATTGGCCCTCTGGTGGTCAAAGTCAGAAACGAGTCAGCATACAAACAAACTCGATCACTTCCAGCTTGGTATTCATACGCCCTAGCAACAAACTTCACTTCATGGGCAAAAAACAAAAGCCCAGTCCCTACCCATTCCAAAAATACCATACTTGTTGAATAAAGTTGTATATTTCTCCATTTATAGGCCTCAATCGTCCCTACCCCCAGTTTTGATAGGGACTATGCAAAGGTGGGGATACACCATTTAGTTCACAGCGACCATATAGAGAGATGGCCAAAAAATCTTTTTTGACTTAATAACACAAACTGTGGTTTTAATTCATCAATGAAGTCCAAAGATGATAATTTGGAGGTTTTTTTCTCCATCAAAATGTATATTTTCTTGTCAAAATGGGCCAAATTTGGCCAAAAGTGGCCCCGGAGAACCGCCAACACTGGCCGAAATCCAGATTTTTTTCTTTTCCACATGTATGCTCATTTTGTAAGAAATCTAGCAATATGACCTACAGTTTTTATTTCATTTCTGATAAGTCCACATTATCACCATTCTTTTTACATACTGCAACCCCCGAGAAGGATGGACTGTTTCCATGGCAACGACCTCTGAATTCCAAGATATTGTGAAAAATGGGAGATTTCTGGGCATTTTGGCATCATCTGTGGATTTTTAAAGCATTTTCCAGTGAAGATTTCAAGGCAATGAATAAATAAATGACAAGGATTAGAATGTTCAGTTAGGTTGTTGTTTTTCTAAGCGCAAGTTTAAATAGTAATTAAAGGTCCAAACATATTCAATTTTACAGCAAAAATTAGCCAAAATGACAAAATATACCTGTTTTAGGGCATAAACTATCTATTTTGGGGCAATATATATTTGCTTTGGGGTACCATATCTACATAAAATCTGGAAGAAAGTCCATAGATATGACACAATATATAGATATTATACATCTATTAAGAATTAAACATTGGCAGATGCAAAATAATATTGGTCAGAGACCCCTAGGGGCGTTACTGTTGTGGGAAGGCGTGTGCCCGCACTGTACTATATGGTCTTGGTGAACTAATTCCAAAGCTGAAGGGTGAATTTCAGCTCTGGTATGACAAAAATGCTTTGCTGCCTCAAAAACTAGTCATTCTTTCACACCTAAAGTTGTTATTTCTTTGATCAGAACATTCTCCTCTTCTAAATTAAGCCAAAAAAATTAGGGTCATATCGTGATTTTTTTCTATGGGTCAACATAGGTCAGAGTGGCAGATTGGCCCTCTGGTGGTCAAAGTCAGAAACGAGTCAGCATACAAACAAACTCGATCACTTCCAGCTTGGTATTTATATGCTCGAGCAACAAACTTCACTTTATGGGCAAAAACAAAAGCCCAGTCCCTACCCATTCCAAAAATACCATACTTGTTGAATAAAGTTGTATATTTCTCCATTTAAAGGGCTCAATCGTCCCTACCCCCAGTTTTGATAGGGACTATGCAAAGGTACTACTCGAAGGGATACACCATTTAGTTCACCGAGACCATGTGACAATAAAAATAACGCCGTAAGGTGTCGCCACCTGATATGTAATGAAAACAACAACACTTGACAATGAAGACAATACTTCCGGTTCCGTTTCCATTTCGTTTCAATTCTCATATCCGGTACACATCGGCCAAGGCGTTGAAAATATTTTGGAATTTGAAATGTTGGTTATCGTCACATTTATGCCATTTTGTGGCTAATTCGTGACTAGCCAGTTGTAAGTAGTGGAGGAAACCAGAGTACCCGGCGAAAACCACCACCTAACCCTTTCTCACAATCCCAGGTGTTGAAATGAACAAAATTCCAAAGATCAGATCGGCAATAAAGATCTAGTAAGAAAGAACATTTGGTTTTTAACTAGTGGGAGGGATTGTGTTTTGTATTTTGTTATCAATATATGTATTAATACCTAGTTTTCAGACCTTTGGTCACGGATTCCGGACAACTGCTGAGTTCTGCTACCACCCTGGGATGCTCCATCCAGGCCTAAAGACTGTCCGGAAGGGTTTTGATTATTTCGAATTGGTGCATTTGCAGTGTATTTCCTGAAGTGTGTGTTTCACGGGCCTGATGGCGCCATCTATTTTTAGGAGTACGCAACGTTGGTTTGCATGACAATGTGTTGAGGGGAAAATGTGATATTGAGCTAAACCCGTACTGAGCACGGGGGCCGGTCAGCTAGTATCAATTAAAAAGTTAGGATGGCAAACACAAACAGTTTGTAACAAAAAAGATAAAAAACGGTCAGTCATACTTGAGTCAGACAGACTAAATCAAACAGGCCCATATAATACACAACTCTCACTCTATGAGTGTGCCTTATAACAAGGTACGGAAGGAAGGAATGAGTTTTTACGTCGCCTTTAACAGCTTAGGTCATATTGCATCGAGATAGAAACTCAGAACCGGGAGGAAATTCCCTTCTCTTCACGAATAGTTCCAAGGGGTCTTTCAGTTGCAGAAGAACCATGGACAGCCCTCCACAACGCCGCACATTTATATAGCGACCGGGCCAACCCAAGTGGGGATCCAACAGAGATTCGAACGTGCGACCTCATGCCAGGCATCGTAACCACCAGGCCACAGCAGATCCCTCATATAACATGTAATGAGTCCATTAAGCAGTAAAATTAAAAAGAAAGCGAATCTGCCAGAAGACTGCTATGACAAAGCGTTCTGTATTTATTCCCATCATAGATGACCAAATTCTTCATCCAAGTTCCAGAAAAATGTCTCAGCCACAATGCAAAACACCTATGACTATTACTATTGGTATTGGGCTAAATCTAACCCTTTCAGAACTGTAAGCGCATATCATAGCACCTTTGTGTACCCCTGTATCCCCTTGCGCACCAAAATGATCCAAAAATGCAGCGTGATGATGATAAATAGACGCACAGACAGACAAAGACACAAACTAACTAAAGTATGTGTACATTTCACTTCCCGTCTCACGACACACCGAACGTAGTATCTCATGTTCGATAAGTAGAGTGACACATTGCTGATCCGCAGAGGCCCAGACCAACAAACACACAAACAAATTAACTAAATAATTAACTTACCAACTAATTAAGTAACTAAGTGCCTTATTAACTAACTAATGGACTAACTAATTTAACTGATTTATCTACTACCGGTTTTACAATCGCACAAAAAAATACCTGATTAATTGACTTACCAACTATTAAAGTAACTAACTACGTAACTAATTAACAAACTAGTTAAACTGATATATCTACTTCCGGTTTTACGACATACTGAATGTAGGACCTCGTGTCCGATGATAAGGGCGACACGTTGCTGGTCGATAGTCGTGGAGTAGGCCGGGTCGTAAAGTAGCCGGTTTTCTCTGTATGTTATCAGGCCCCAGTTTTCCATTGCTCCGGCCGCAAAGTCTGGTATAGAGATCTGGTCTGAGGAAGAAACGGTTAGTTTATGATAAAAAATAGAGAATTTTCCCCAAAATGATTTATTCGCTTAGTTTATTTTCTCAATACCCATTATCAGGAACTTTATAATTTAATATTAATATTGATTTAGTCTATTTATTTAGTCTAAACTTCCTGCCATTATCGAAGCGAAAACTTTTCTCTCTTACACAATATTTTTTAGGTAATAAGAAAGGATAGTTTTTCTTGCAAATGTCTTCATACGCTTGGTTTGATTTAGAATTTTGAGAGAGTCCTAACAGGGTCATGTGAGAAAGTTTTGGTCGACACCCTTGATTATCTTCACAAAACGGCCAATTTGATGAGGAATGTTTGAAATTGCCAGACCAGTGTGAATATGACAGATTCAAATGGAAATATCTTAATAACGGAGTATTATTGTGGACAAAAACATTCGACTGAATATTTTCAATTTGATTCAATTTGATGAGGAATGTGTGAAAATGCTAGACCATGCGTGCTCAGTCCGGTGGCAAATGGTTAATCTGAATCATTATCTCAGTTTGAAGACAGTTGACAGACACGTGTGAGCCTGCTATGTCCGGTATGGAAGTTGTGACCAGGAGAATCTATTAAATGGAAGTCCTATAAACCCGCCATACATTAAGCAGCCGTTGACAATCCCATTGTAATACTTTTGTGATCATAGCATTTTTTCTGGATCGAGTTTGATGTAGGAATGATGATCAAAAACCTATACCGCAACTCTCCCTAAATTATTCTGTAAACTCTCTCTCTCTCTCTCTCTCTCTCTCTCTCTCTCTCTCTCTCTCTCTCTCTCTCTCTCTCTCTCTCTCTCTCTCTCTCTCTCTCTCTCTCTCTCTCTATATATATATATATATATATATATATATATATATATATATATATATATATATATATATATATATACATGTATATATATATATATAAATATATATATATATATATATATATATATATATATATATATATATATATATATATATATATATATATATATATATATATATAAATATATATATATATATATATATATATACAAACATACATACATACATATATATATATATATATATATATATATATATATATATATATATATATATATATATATATATATATATATATATATATATATATATATATATATATATATATATATATATATATATATAAAAACAAAATATATATATATATATATATATACATATTATTGCTTGTGGCAGAAAGCGGTTCACATGTGTATGATATTTGTCGATTTTAGATTTGATTTAGATTTTATTGTAAATTTTATTCATCTATTTGGGAACTAGTTTCTTTTCTCTGGCGAGTATCCGAACACATGCACTGAGAAGTACACCCCTGCCCTGTATGGGTTAAGTCTAATTAGTAATTACCCATATCTGTATTATCACCTGTATTTACTGCAGGTGTGTTAATTAAGTATGTCATTACTTCTTTCTTATGACATATGTATACTATATTATTGTGTATTTATAAAACCATTGTTACACGACAATAGTTGACGCAAACATCCCAATAAATGAAGCTGTATAGTAAATACATGTAACGGGCAGCCCGGGCATAATACACGACCCTAAGTATAAACCTTTACGTAGTGCTTGCGAGGTGCTTGTGGTTAAGAATACAATGGAAGAACAAAATACTTTCTAACCACAAGCACACCGCAAGCACTACGCAAAGCTTTATTCTAAGGGCCCCTGGGTCCGGGACCAACTTTCTATCACATACACCTTTGCAATTGGGAACAATAGAGTAATAGAATATCAAAGAAAAAACACTTGTTTTGTTATCCATGTTAAATTATTATCATAAAGTTACTTAAGGTTCAAATGTTTAGAGCATGATAAGACAAGGTAATAAAGATTACCTACCTGTTTTGTTCAGTGGATATGGAAAGTCCATATACTTCTCAAAATAATCAATGATTTTGCCCGAAATAGACAAAGCATAATCTCCATGTCCGGCCCTGATTGCAGACGGTCGACCCCATACACGGTGCTTAAATAAACACAGTGTCACACACATATATATATATATATATATATATATATATATATATATATATATATATATATATATATATATATATATATATATATATATATATATATATTATATATATATATATATATATATATATATATATATATATATATATATATATATATATATATTTATATATATATATATATATATATATATATATATATTAATATATATATATATATATATATATATATATATATATATATATTATATATATATATATATATATATATATAAATATATATATATATATATATATATATATATATATATATATAAATATATATATATATATATATATATATATATATATATATATATATATATATATATATTATATATATATATATATATATATATATATATATATATATATATATATATATATATATATATATATATATATATATATATATATATATATATATATATATATATTTATATACATATATATATATATATATATATATATATATATATATATATATATATATATATATATATATATATATATATATAGATAGATAGATAGATAGATAGATAGATAGATAGATAGATAGATAGATAGATAGATAGATAGATAGATAGATAGATAGATAGATAGATAGATAGATAGATAGATAGATAGATTGATTGATATATGTACATATATAACTATGTATATATATACATGTGTACATGTATGTGTATTTAAATGAAATATCATCATTTAAACTCTTGATTTAGATGCATTATTTAACATTTATAAAATCATGGGATACCTGAATATCATACATACATACATACATACACAAATACATACGTACACACAAATATACAAGCATGCATATCCACATACATAATGCATGCATACATACTTACATACATACATACATACATACATACCCACATACATAGACACAAATATACAAGCATGCATATCCACATAATGCATGCATACATACATACATACATACATACATACATACATACATACATACATACACACATACATAGACACAAATATAAAAGCATACCTGCATGCATATTCATACACACATATAGTGTAATTATTTTCTTACCACGTGTCCGTTATCGCTCGTAGCCTCTATGGATATATAGTCGCATACCACCATGGCGAGGAGGTAGGCAGACTGCTTCAGCGTGGTATCAAAATGTACTGCTATCCAGCCATCCGCTCTATAAAACATATTGATGATAAAAAGGGAAAAACGACGAAGGAAAAGCGATTTTTCAAAACTTAAATTTGTCATCAAGTCGTTTTGGATTTTATCAGTTGTTGATTGTGATAGCGTCATACTCTAAGGGTATACCACAATAGTATATGTTTGGGTATTTCAAAAAGAGAAACGCGGGGGGGGGGGGGGGGGGGTTGTATGTATCTGAAATGTCAAATGTTATGGTAAGTAAAATCATATTGTATTGTGCACTTCATTACATACAACGATAACTCATGATAAAATGACAATAAAAATAAAAATGATAATAATAATAATAATAATAATAATATTAGTTATAACATAGTAATAATAATGATAGTAATGATAATAATAATAATAATAATAATAATGATAATAATTATAACATAGTAATAATAATCATAATAATAATAATAGTAATAATTATGATAACAATAATTATGAAAAAAACAAAACAAACAAACAAACAAACAAAAAAATATATATTATAATAATGATAACAATAGTAATGACAATAATGATAATAATAATCATAATAATAATGATAATAATAATAATAATAATAAAATAATAATAATAATAATAATGATAATAATAATAATAATAATAATAATAATAATAATAATAATAATAATAATAATAATAATAATAATAATAATGAAAATAATGATAACAATAACAATAGTTATAATAATGATAATAATGTTAATAATGATAATATTTAATTGATATCATTATATCGATATCATTGGTATAGTAATATTGCATGACTTCATCCCCCCAAAATACCATACTGTTAGATAATACTGTTGGATAGTTTTATATGTTGAGTTCATCTGTTTGTTGAACACATTCAAAACTCATAGATGTTTGACACACGTGAAAAAATCACTACATATGTTGAACATATTTTGTACATTGAGAATATCCAAACACATGGATTTTTAATGTATACAGGTTTACCTTTACATGTTGTATATTAAGGGCATTTCTACACGCACATACTTAGGTGTTTAATATACAGTGGAACCTGTCTACATTGAACACTCACGGGAAATGAAAAAGTGTTCAATGTACGCAGGTGTTCAATGTATCCAGGTTCTGAATATTTGGAGGGCGGGTGAAATATAAACGAAATCAAGGGTAATTAGAGAAACATGATCATTTTATTGCAAAATCGGCCATGTCTTTACCTCACTTTATTCATATAGTTAAAAACTTCACATGTTCATCATTTGAAAAAATATCACTTAACAAAACAGTTAATCTTATATATTTCATTTGACCTCATTTTCAGTGAAAAGTTTCAAATCTTTGAATAATGTTCAAAGTAAACAGGTCAAATGTGTCCTGCGGGAACACATTTGGAGTTCAATGTTCAAGGTAGACATGTGTTCAATGTATCCAGGTAGCCTTCCATTGATTCTCAATGGGAGTGTGCCGGGACATGAAAAATTGTTCAATGTATGCAGGTGTCCAATGTACACAGGTGTTCAATTTGACAGGTTCCACTGTATACAGGTTCCGTTTCAATAAGAACTTCAATATGTCGAACACCTTTGTATATTTAACATTTTCTGAACACATACGTGTTTATCACATACAGACTTCAGTATCAATAAGAAACACCTTATGTCTATAGGGTCATATGAACATTTTGTACAAACTTACACGTCTGTCCTCCTTCTCAAGAAGTGGAAGTTGTTCACCAAATAAACCGGTCGAGTGGGGTACGAATGTATAGGGTCACATGCACAGTTCTACATGTGTATGACGGCAAGACAAGGAGGGGACAGACCAGATACTTGGTAGGATATATGTACAGGACAGGAGGACAGGGGAGGGTACGGACCTGATACAGGACGCATGACAAAAGTACGGGGGGACAGGGAACAGAAAGAGAGTCAAGGCCCGGGGTTTGACGAGTGGCCTGGGTGTCAGGGGAGCTCTACATAGGTCCTCCCTTGGGAGTTGACCCCGTGGGACCAATATTGTTTCGTACCCAAAACAAACAAACAAATAGACTGTAGGATAGGGAGATGATGACAAGAAGGATCGGATCCAAAACATACTAGCAAACAAACAAACAAACAAACATATATGTTTATTTTGGTTTTTATATGTTTCACTGACCTGGTCTCGTTTCGTATTTCAGGCATGTTGGACAGTGCCGTCCATCCTTGCTTCTTGACCAGAATGATGTCGAAGTAGGACTTGAACCCCGGCTCGTCAAAGCAGGGGAATGCTCTGCGCGCATGGAATGGCTGGAACTGGGTGGTGGCAAGGTATCTGCAATGGAGTATACGTAGTTATATGTTCTTGTCAAAAGGAACAACACACTAGTGTGCAATTGAATAAGTTGACACATTTTGTGAAACGGTTTTGAATATTTCAATTAATGGCTGTTTCCAACTTTTCCCTGAGAACCAAATTATACATATATAATTTTTTTTATCATAAAAACATATATTGGTACAAGCTTATATATGTATATATATGTATATATTTATCATCAGCTTCACTCTGATACTCGCAGCTGATTGGTCAATTGCTGTTGGGTACTGGATTGTATTTCATTGCTTCTCATTACTTGTCAATTTCAGGATGGGGATAAGTGTTTTATCCTCACTCTTGAAATCGAGGCTCAATGTTTTATCCTCCTTCGCCATGGTTACTATGGTTGACCTCAAGTTTACAGGTCACAGCATCGATGTCTGTTTATATTACAAGACACACAAAAAGAATAAAAAACAAAATCAAAAAAAAAAAAAAAAAAAAAAAAAAAATTAGATTTAAAAAATAATTTGAAAATATTAAAAAAATATATATATATATTTAAAAAAAACAACAAAAAAAATTCAAAAAAAAAATTGAAACAAAAAAAAATTGAAATTAAATATATATATATATATATATATTTTTAATATATTTTTTTTAATTTAAAAAAGAAACTGATGATAAATTCGTTATCCTCCTTGTAAAAAAGGGATACGGCCTGGTATCTGCGTTCAGCCAGCCGTATCGCACTCGGCCTCCGGCCTCGTGCGATACGGCTGGCTTCTCACAGATACCAGGCCGTATCCCTTTTTTACAAGGAGGATAACTAATAATATATATATATATATATATATGGGCTCGATCAAGTTGGAGTTAGCATCTAAGACAAAAAATAAATTTCATAGTAGCAATATGTATCTTATATATTTGGAAAGATGGAATTCTGAAGTTTCTGGATCTTTAGTCAGATTTACTGTATTCCCATTTATGAAAGAGTTATGAACATTTTACTGCAGTTTGTTTGTTTGTTTGTTCAACGCCTTTCTGACAGTAACATTTCACAAAATGTTAAAATCACCATATTTTCTTGTAAAACCATCTTATGATCTTCAATATTGCTTTCGATGATACAATTATACCAGGGAAGACTGTGCCAACAGATATAGGATTGAATATTATGTTTTAGGGTGTTTTTGGTGAATTTCTAAAAAGGGTGATCTGTGATTCCGTAACGTGTGATTCCGTAACAGAAAAATAGCATTTTTTTAATTTTTGAAAATGTTCAGATTGGGTCATTACCATGAAACTTCATAGAAAAAAGCATTTAAACACTAATTTAACTATAAGGGGCACACTTTTGAAAAATAAATTTTCAAACAGTGTTTTTGTGGGGGTTAAAGTTGGTGATTCCGTAACGTTACGGAATCACATATTTGATAAATTGACTGGTTCAAGCCTATAGATGTCTTGAACATTCTTTAAATGGACTAGTTTGTCATCTTAACTTTAAGTTTAGTATTAACTGATACTTTCCATATTTAGAATAAGACATTGTGCACAGTATTTTGATAAAAAAAAGTATATGTCCATTATCGGGTAGTAGTTTCAATATGGCATCAAAACGCTTTGGACAAGGACTAAGCTGTACATGGAAATAAGATGAAGTTCTTTATAAACAAGTAACTCACATACGCTTTTGAGAAAGGTACAATTATTCAAAATGTTTCATAGCACCAAACTACCTTTTTTAAAACATTCACACAGTTTTAAAGTAGAGTATGATTAAGCTGGCCAGCAGGGCATCTCAACCTCATTTGGACACCCACTCCCTCAAAAATCACCCATCAGGACACCCAAATGATTTTGTGAGTAACCCTTTAAAAAGACATTTTCACATATAAAAATGAATTGTTTTCACTCTAGTTTAAATTCAGTGACTTTTTATAAGGCATTTATTTTAAGAAGTACATGCATGTTCATGGTTATAATGGGCCATATCAACCTATTCAAACTGTTGCGTACAGAATTTTAGAATATTGAATTTAATATTTTCCCTCAAATTCAGGAAAACTTGCTCCCTCATTTGGCTGTCTTATCCTATATTAATATCATTCTTGAACCCTATTTGTTCAAGACTTTTGTAAAATAGTAGATTTTAGAGAATTTATATCTGTGGTGGAAAGGAAAGCTCTTCGACAGATATTTTAGATACCGTCACAGAAACAGAGATTCTCCTTCAAGTAAAGAAGAAAACTGAAGTTTAGCACATGGTCAATGTAGCCCAGATCCCGAAGTCTCTATTTATGCATATATTTTTAAACTTGACCACCCGCATTAAATTTTAGGGGAATTTATTCAGTGTTTAAGATGGAACTTACACACTGTTAAGGACAGGGCGCTTTTGTCACAAGTGTAGAAGGGGAAGGATTCAGTACATAAACATTTCTCAGAGAACAAAATTTTGTTACATCACTCACAGATAGAATATAGTCATATGGAAGACTCATATGATACTGTTTTATACAAAGCCAGTCATAGATCAGCAGTCAAAGTGATTTTAAAAACAAATTTCCAGGGATTCTCCATTCGCCCAATAGACATGTATGATCTACTCCAGAAAAAATATCCAACAGTTAATAAGATCACAAATGCATGTTTAAAAAGAATCATTACATAGTTATTTTATAAGTATTTAGCAAATTTGGCATTAACTATAAATGTTCATAATTCATTCATAACTCAGCTAGTTTGATATCAATTGTTAGGTGTACAGATGTGTACCTTGACTGACACCTCCATCCTGTCTGCAAATGCAATGTCTCCATTCACCTCTACATCCCTAATCCTGAAGCCACCCATTTAGTTAATCAGGGTAGATGCAATTTCCCCCCGAATCATATCCTCCTTCCTCAGACTAAACAATAAGGTTTGTTAATGAGAGGGGACAGTAGAGGAAAAACAGAATCCACATTGTCTGGGGTATACCAACAACCTTGATGTGTACAGGAAGTGATATAAAACTGACCAGGTAGTGAGTGAAATCTACCTCTGAGAATACAGAAGGTAACATCATGTTTTTCAAAACCTTTTCAGATTAATGATCAACTTATAAGAAGCTTTAATGTTAAATCAATTACAGCTTATATATTTCAATTGTCTAACAATTGCCCTTGTGGGGAAGGGGTCCCTCTAGCATTAGACATTGTAATCTGTTACCTACCATCAGAGACGTATAAAACCCACTCTCTGCTGCCATGTAATTCATAATTAAGTGCTCCCTTCAATAAAAATGTATGTCTTTATATCAGTACACTAACTTAACCTTTTATTAAAGCAGAAAATTACACCATATGCACTCGTTTAATGAAAGATATTGATTGTTACAGAAAATGTGATTCCGTAACAAATGGTAAATGTGATTCTGTAACAAGACCATCTGTCAAAGTTTCTTGAATAAAGTTCACTTTAACTTATTCAACTCATAACTTTGTGGTGGAATCTGTGCAAAACAAATTTACCTACCACATGATAAAGAAAATTTTGGAAAAATATGGCAGGAACAGCATGAAAGTGGTATTTGATTAAAGTGGTAGAAAATAGAAGCTAATTTTGAGTGATTCCGTAACAGGCATGGTTTTTCACTTTTTTTACCAAAAAATCATTTCCTGGGGAAGTTGGAACTTGGCCCATTTAAAAGAACTTTCAAAGCCCTACACAACCATATAAAGCATGATTTCCTAACTTTTTCCATTAAAAAGATATCTAAGCTTGAACAGCAAAAGTGTGATTCCGTAACAGCTTGATCGAGCCCATATATATATATATATATTTATATATATATATATATATATATATATATATATATATATATATATATATATATATATATATATATATATATATATATATATTTATATATATATATATATATATATATTATATATATATATATATATATATATATATATATATATATATATCAGCTTCACTCTGATACTCGTAGCTGATTGGTCAATTGCTGTTGGGTACTGGATTGTATTTCATTGTTTTTCATTATTTGTCAATGTTAGGATGGGGATAAGTGTTTTATCCCCACTCTCAAATCGAAGCTCAATGTTTTATCCTTCTTCGCCATGGTTACTATGGTTGATCTCAAGTTTACAGGTCACAGCCTCGTTGTTTTTTTTATATCACAAGACACACAAAAAGAATAAAAAAAAAAATTAAAATAAAAAAAAATTAAAGTAAATTTTAAAAAAAATTTGAATTAAAATCTTTTTTTTTAAACCAAAAAAAAAAAAATTGAAACAAAAAACAAAATTGAAATAAATAAATAAAAAAAAATATATAATTTTTTTTTTTTGAATATATATTTTTTAAATTTAAAATAGAAACTGATGATAAATTTAGCCAGCTGTATCGCACTCGGCTCCGGCCTCGTGCAATACGGCTTGCTTCTCGCAGATACCAGGTCGTATCCCTTTTTTACGAGGAGGAAAACTTATAATTTATATATATATATGCACACACCTGTATAGTTTTTGCCATCAGCACTTGACTCTGACAGCATAATAGTCCAGTCAATCTAACTGATTTTGGGGCTCAACGTCACAATAATTGCAACAGAATTTTTCTCACTCCTGTGAGTTAAGGCATAGTCTCCTGCATAATATACTGAAAGTCTACCAAAATCATCCCTTGGGAAAGGGGTCAACGGCAGCCATCTTTAAAGATGGCCGCCAATTCACTCTTCACTACTGTACTCCACACTTTCATTTTTCCCTTACACAAATTCAGTCTAAGAAACCTAAAACCAGCTTTATTTCACTTTTGACAATATGTTTGAATATTCCATGCAAAATTTGTTTCAAAAAAGTTTTAATTTTGGCTCTTTTAATTCAGAAAAAGTAGAAAAAACATGAAAATCGGCCCAATTACTCCGAGTTGTTTATGATAGCATTAAAAACATAGGTTATTTTTGAAACTTTACTTTTTCTTCACTTTCAGCATCCCTAAGGCTTCTTATCTGTTCATTATGGGTCCCAGTTTCCTATAATTTGTTCATAATAGGTGTTTTTTAACGGTGTTTACTTTTTCAGTTCTTAATTGGCCACAACCATATCAAATATGTGTACCTCCAAACCTTATGTACTGAGGCTGAATCTTTATTTTTTAGAGTTTACACCTATGACACATTATCTGAAAAGAGAGTAAGCTGTAGACTACACCCTCTGCGCTGCCCACTCCATCACTCCCCCCACCCCCCCCCCCCACCCCCCATCCACAATTAAAAATGGAAATCTCTCCGGGCTTGCTCTGGTTACCCAAAAGGGAGGCTCTGTTTTTGAAGGTCTTGTCCTAATGGAAAGGCCCCCAGACGTCCATAGACAAAGGCTTACTAAAGAAGCCTCAAAATTAAATTTCTGCTAGTCCATAGGTGTCCCGCTAGGGGCTGCAGACGCATGCGCACCTAACATCCTCTTCTTTTAACATATAGGGCGAATGCCCCCCTTCAGGGAATAAAATTCCAGGTCCTAGGGGAGGGCAATGCTCACAGGTAAGTATTATCATAAAAGAGAAATTACTTTCCTGTTTTATTAGTAAATCCTTACCTGCTCCCATTGGAAACAGAGTACCACCGTTTAGCATAAGCTGTGGAAAGGATCTGGAATTACTTTCTAGCCGCTGTGCCAGCCGCCACCATCACTGCTCTACTAAACCATCCCCTCATAGCAGGGAGGTCCTTCAGGTAGAAGCGTGAGAAGGTCTGAGGGCGACTCCAGGCCGCAGCATCCATAATATACTCAAACGGTACACCTACGGTGGCCGCCCAAGTGGTTGCGACCCCTCTGGCGTCGTAAGCACGAATGCCCATCGGCTCTCTCTGCCTGCGCGACAAGTGCGAGTACGCCCCAGAGATGGCCTCCTTCACCCAACCAGCAACAGTACCCTTGGAAGCCTTCTTCTATGGCTCTTTCGAGATAACGAAGAGAGCCTTCTCTGCACCCCGAAGGGGTTTGGTAAGCTTCAGATACCACTTCAGAGCTCTTGTGGACAATGTACCTTATCATCTGGTGAGTGCTCCTTTAAGCTCAGCAAGAACACCGAGCTAGGAGTGAAGGACAAAGACTGGTTTTTATCCAGCAAGAGGGAAGGCAGACGAACTCCACCATTTTCCCATCTCAGGTTGCTAGGGTCTATCCTGCAAGAGTGGAGCCAGCTCACCCGCCTAGCCGATGCTAGCTGTAAACGGAAGGCCGTCTTGATGGCCACTGACTTCAAGGGGGCGCCATATGTAGGGGCTCAACGGTGGGCCCGCCAGGTACTTAAGTACCGTCGGAAGGTCCCATCTTTCCCTTAGAGTTCTCGGCCTGGCCGCCATGACAAAGATACCCTTCAAGAGGGTAGAGAGGTTGGTGTTCGCAGACACCGTGGACCCATCCGGAAAACCCTGGTGTATAGCCGCAATAGCCGACCTATACCCTGCAAAAGTGGACGGGGTAAGGGATTCCCTTTATGCCAGATTGTCTGCAGGTTTTCCAGAAATTCCGCTACCTCCGTTAAAGGCGCTTTAACGGGGTCCACACCTCTGTCCATGCACCACCTTTGGTAGTGTCTAAGACGGGAACCATAAACCTGGCAAGTTGACTCTCGTCTGGCTCTGGCTGCCGTGTCAGCAACGTTTGCTGAAAAGCCGCAGTCAACGAAGGATTTGCGGACAGAGGCCATACAGTTAACCTCATCGCCTCCGGTTTGGGGTACCGCATCCCTGTGACTGCGTTCTTCAGGAGATCGTCTCTCTGGGAGATTGCCCGCGGCAGATTCGTCAGCATCGACGTCAGTTGTGGTTCTTCTCTGATGCGAACAGGTCCACATGCGGGGTTGGCCAGCGTTGAAAGATCGCTCTGGCCACCGCGTTGTGGAGGGTCCACTCGTTGGGTGACGGTGGCTCCCCTGGACAAGGCATCCGCAAGGACGTTCTTGGACCCAGTCGCCTAGGTGGCCTCCCCACCCTTCCTTGGAGGCATCTGTTATGATCGACATAGTCGGATCTGGATGCAGGAAGGGTCGGCCAACTCGAAGATTTGCCTGTGATGTCCACCACTCTTACTCGGTGAGAGTCGCTTCGTTCGGGTGGATGCGTACGTACGGGCTGTCCACTGGTCGTGGAGCTTCAGCTGGATCAACCGCATGTGGTCTACAGCCATAGGAACCAACTCCCGGAGGCTGGACAGGTCCTAGAAACCTCTGCCAGGTCTTCGCCAGCTGGGCAGTTCTCGCCAGCAAAGAGGCCGTTAGGCGGGTAGCCCTGAGAATCCTCCTTTCGCTCGGGAACACAAGCATATTCAGAGATCCAAGGTCAAACCCAGGAAGACCAGGGCCTGAGTGGGGGTGAGCTGGGACTTGCCCTCGTCACGATCCTTGTGAAGACTCTGGGAGCCGTCGACAGACCGAAGGGGAGCACCAGGAACTCAAAGGCTCTGCCTTTGTAAGCGAAGCATAGGTACCTGGTATGCTCTGGCGCCACGGCCACGTGAAAGTAGGCGTCTCATTTATAGATAGAGATCGCCCAAATTTCGGACAGACTTAAAGTCCCTCAAAGTTCTGAGGTGTTCTGTCGTTGCTGAGCTGCCTCCCCTAGGCAATCCATAACTGTTCGCAGTGTCTCTATCCGAAAGGATGGGGGCACTACAAATCTGTTGAAAGCCTTGAGGTTGAGAATCGGCCTCCAGCCACCCGATTCCTTGGCTACTAGGAAAATCGGGTAGTAGAACCCGGGCGTCTCTGGAGACACCAGAATCTCTCTTATGGCCTGCTTGTCCTACATGACTGGAGACCTCTCTCGAGGTCCGCCCTTCGAGACATATTTTTGGGGTCTCCGTCCACCATACCCTCGACGTAGTTGGAGGTTTTCCCGTGAACTTGATCCTGTAGCCCCTGGACACCGTTCTGGGACAAATTTGTCCGAGGTGACCAGAGGCCACAGGTGGGCGAAGGACCTCAACCGAAAGCTGGATAACCACCAAGTTACACAACAAATGTGACAATGATTTGAAGCCAAAATAAGATGACAAATCCTGGGTAAGAATAGCACTGTTAAGGATGCAGCATGTATTCCATTCAAAACAATCTGAAATGCCATGACGCCCCCCTACCCAGCTGTCTCTGATTTCTGGAATGTTTCATCAGGTGTAGTGTATCTGGTTTAGTATCTTACACCATTA
>OZ012701.1:25024909-25066904 GCA_963942565.1 Maea johnstoni | reverse complement strand
GATGCATACATACATACATATATGCGTACACATACCCTTTGGTGATACTGTGGTTTGGCCAGCTTAGAAAAGTTCGTTTCAGAAGTACCATAGATCCAAACTTCACCTATCAACGAGGCTTCCAGGCATGCAGGGATTAATACAAAGATTTGCTTAAACTATATACTGCGAAACGTGTACGTTGAAGGCTCGTGGCAATCAAAATCTGGACCAAGTGTGCAGTGTTCAATGTATAAGGTCCTATTCCTATACTTAGCAAGGTAATGGGGAAAGAAAAAGAGTCAGAAGAATGGAGGTGTCAAATGTATAGAGGTCCTATCCCTATACTTATCAAGGTGGTTGGGAATGAAAAAGAGTCAGAAGAATGGGGGTGTACAATGTATAGAGGTCCTATTTCTATACTTATCAAGGTGGTGGGGAATAAAAAAGTGTACAAAGAATGGGGATGTACAATGTATAGAGGTCCTATCCCTATCCGTATCAAGGTGGTGGGGAATGAAAAAGTGTCCAAGGAACAGAGGTGTACAATGTACAGAGGTCCTATTCCTGTACTTATCAAGGTGATGGGGAATGATGAAAAAAATGACCAAAGAACGGAGGTTATCAATGTAATGAGGTCCTATTCATACATATCAAGATGACTGGAGAAGAAAGTGTTCAATGTACGGAGGTGTTCAATATACAGGGGTTCGATGTACAGACGTGTTCAATGTACATGTATTCAATGTACAGAGGTGTTCAATATACAGAGGTGTTCAACCTACAGGTGGTCAATTGGGCAGGTTCCACTGTATAACCAAGATAGGATATTTTCTTTCTCCATCTTTACTGACTCTCTCGATGAATACACACTTTGTGACAAACATACCTGCATAAAGAACTGTTAAAATATGTCATGGTCCACTTATATTATGTATAACACAAATAACATTTCTGTTTCTTCATATTCACTGATTCTCACGATGAATATTTTTGTTGTGTTTACACACCTCCATCAAGTATATTTATAGAAATATACTATGGTCTAAATAAATTATGTATAAAAAGACAATGTTTTGCCTCTTTATGTTTATTGATTGTGTGGATGAATATATTTTTTGTGTAACATACTTGCAGTAAGTAATTAACTCTTTAAATGCTAAGGCTACTTTAATCCAAAGCACAAGGACACACAGATCTTTAAACATCATCTAACCCCATCATATTGGTATTCATTAGATAGCTCTCACTAAGTACTCTCAGATGAGTACCCATGTGTCAGGGTTTCAGTCATTGTATCGTTTTTTTTGTATAATTTAGTATTGGCAAAATTAGCAACCTCCCACTTGCAGCAATGTATTACGGTCTACTTAAATCAATCATATATAACAAAGATAAGATTCAATCTTTCTTCCTCTTTATTGGTTTTGTCAATCAGTATATTTGTGGTGACACATACAAGTGTACAGTGATGTTAAGGGAATGATTTATGGTCTGCTTAAGTCATATAACCAGACAGAATACAATCCTTCTCCCTCTTTATTGACTCTCCTGATGTATGTGTTTGTTGTGACACACATACAGTACTGTCAACCAATTCTAGATCCCTTTAACCCTCATGCTGCTGGTTGCTAATTTGCCAGTACAAAATGATGCAAAAACCTGAAAAATGACTGAAATCCTGGCATATGGGTGCTCATCTGAGAGTGCTCAGCGAGGGCTATCCAATGAATACTAAATAACAGGGTTTAGATGTTTTTCAAAAATCTTTGCATTCTTGTGCTTTGTAGGAAAGAAGCCTCAGCATTGGAATAGCCTGCCTCCCAGGCCTTATTTTAATGTCCTCCCTTGTGGATAGATGGCTCTGCGGTATACTAGAATCTCTGAGATGTGATACAGACTAGAGCTCAAGCGTGTCCCCCTTGAGGATTTATTCAGAACGAAACCTGGAGTGAAATCAACTCAGGTCAGATCAGTGAAAGAGCCAGATATCACAGGCTTGTAGCAAGTCTACATTGGAAGGGTTAAGAGAATAGTTTATGGTCTACTTAAGTCATATAACGAGACAGAATACTTTATTGTTCCTCTTGATGTTTATATTTGTTGTGATACACATATTTACGTACAATCCTGTCAACCAATTCGTGTCTGGCTAGATCCCTTTAACAAATGTTGATTGGACTTCAAATACTTTTGAATATAACTTTGGGATCAATCAAGGTGTCTTGTGGGTTATCCTTTACGCTGCTGGCGTTAAATCCAGCACTGTCAACTTCAAAATGTCTAACTGCCTTGCATGGCACAAACATATCAATCAGAACATGAACAAAGAACTCTCCATGTCTTTGAAAAGTTTTGCTTGACCCCTAATCATCAAATCATTTCCTTGACCCTCCCAATGCTGAGGCTATTTTCGTCCAAAAAACAAAGATTTTTTAAAACCATCTAAACCCTGTCATGTTGCTACTCGTTAGATAGCTCTCACTGAGTACTCTCAGAGGAGTACCCATGTGCCAGGTTTTCAATCATTTTCAGGGTTTTCGGGGGTTTTTGCATCATTTTGTATTGGCTAAAATAGCCAGCAGCAGCATAAGGATTATGTGTCATGATATCTAGAAAACACTCATCAGAGAGCTCTCTTGTCCGGAATACCCATACAAAGAAACTCTTAGGAAGCATACCTGCGTCTAGTTCACCAGGTTGCAGGTAGATGGCGCTCATTTCTAATTCCCAGAATTCACTGAAACTCTTCCTCCTACGTATCATATGCACCAAAAATCGTAGAAAATCAGAGAATACGGTCCCTCGTAACTTTACTGGTCCCCTACAGTTAGGATGTATTCAGTTGAGCGGCTTACATATACACACCTTGTTTCAATGATCGCTTGAACTTGCACATCTTAATCCTAACAATGCTGAGGCTACTTTCATCCAAACAAAAAGATACAACGATTTTTGAAAACCCTCTAAACCCTGTCATCTTGGTATTCATTGGAAAACTCTCGCTGAGCACTCCCAGATGATTACCCATTTGACAGGATTTCAGGTATTTTTCAGGTATTATGCATCATTTCGTATTGACCAAATTAGCCTCCTGCAGCATAAGGGTTATGACACACTTGCTTTCACAGAACAGGCTTGTTCTAGCCACATACAGTATAGATATTGAAATCCTGTACGAACTGACCAGTCCCCTGACCAATATAGCAGTTGTTGAGATAATAAGGCATGCATGTTAATAACCCAATAGCTGATTGCTGATGATATCTTTAGCGGAGTGACATAACAGGCGTGCTGGCTTGTCTATACCCTAGGTACTATCCTAGTGCCATCTGGGCATTAGGTCACGTAAAATGACCGGTCTGCCTGCACACTTAGAGCAAGAACTAAATATCTTTACTGTATGTGCAACAAAATATTCCAATCATATTAAACTCATTTAGCCAAGGCAGGGGATTGAACTCCTAACCCTACTCCGCCTTTCAGCACTCTCACTAGGCTTTTAAGTAATAGGCAATTAAGTGGGGTCAATAAAACTTAACCCTTCAAAAGCTGATGCTACTTCGTCCAAAGCACAGGACACAGAGATCTTTGAAAACCATCTGAACCCTGTCATGTTGGTATTTATTAGAAAGCTCTCAGATGAATACCCATGTGCCAGGGTTTCAGTAATTTTTCAGATTCTTTGCATTATTTTGTATTGGCCAAATTAGCCAAAAGCAGCAAAAGGGTTAAAACTACAAGCATTTGGAATAAAATACATAGCAAAAAGATAAGATTCAAAATGAAACCTATTAACTGAGAACACAAAAGATCACTTTGCAAATTACAAAACCAAACTCAAAAAATTTTAGTTGCAGGAACATATCATCTGAAATTGCATAACTAAAAAGAGCCTCTTTTAAAAGACCTACAAGACTCATTGAAGCACCTTAGTAATCCTTAACTTATAACTTAACCTACTTAATCACATGACGCTGGTTTTAAATCAGCGACTGATTTTCCAGAAAGACATTTCTTTCATTTACACTTCACTTGATTGCCAATTTTGATGTGGACTTAATTTTTGAATATATAATTTTTGATTAGTGTATATACACTAAGCTCACTTGCCAATTTTGATGTGTACCTTATTTTTGAATATTAATCTTTTGATTAGTATATATACACTGAGCGCAATCGCCAATTTGGATGTAGACGTTGACTTTTTTGAAAATATATTTTTTGATTAGTGTATATATACAGCTCGATTGCCAATTTTGATGTAGACTTCGACTTTTTTGAATATATGCTTTTTGATTAATATATATATACTGAGCGCAATTGCCATATTGGATGTAAATTTTGACTTTTTTGAAAATATATTTTTGATTTCTATATATATACAGCTAAATTGCCAATTTTGATGTGGACTTGGACTTTTTTGAGTATATATTTTTGATTAGTATATATACACATAGCTCAACTGCTGATGTAACTTTAATTTTTTTTAAATCTATCTTTTGATTTGTTAATCATCATTTCAAGACATTATTCAAGGTACCCATTATTCTCCCCCAATATGTTGGAACCAGAAAGTTAGCCAGGACCCGTCCTGCCTGTCTTATGGACAGGCAGTTTCCTGAAAACCTCTTTTTTGGACAGGCAAACATTTCTATCAAGAATGTTCAATTTTGACTTTTTGGGGGTTATAACCAAGTATTATCCTAGCAAACCATCTTTTAGGGCATATCTTAAGTGCAAATTGCCTTTTTTTGACACAAAAGGCTATCAAATATAGGTGATATAAGAATTTGAATTAGGTAAGTAGCTAAATCTGGACGGGCAGAAATTAATTTTGGAATTGCTGATTTGGACAGGCATATTGGAAATCCTGGCTAAGACCCTGGTTGGAACTATTCAATGTCTAAATAGTACAAAAAACAAAAGCAGAGTTGCTCTCATACCTAAATAATCTTACTCAAAACTCATTTGCTAATTTTGCTTTACTAGCAAGGACCAACCAACTTATTTGCATAGACTTGCCATACCATGTCAAGCAGTTAAGTACATTTTCTTTAACTTGCCTGGCAAAAAATGAACTAAAAAAAGATAAAATCTTGTTTCCCCCATTCACACCTGGAGATGTTCTTGACAAATGGTATCTGGGCTTGTCATACTTTTGAAAAAAACTTATATATGAATAAATAATAAGTTAGCAAAACATTTGAAGGAGAGTTTAGCTAGAGTTTGATGAACAACTTTCCATCAAATATTTTCAAAATATTGCTTTTGTTAGATAGATCTCACCAAAATAGTCTGGTGGTTTTGGCTGCTACAGACATGAATGGGTTAAGTACATATAAAATTGAAAAATGTATTAAGGTAGATTTAAATTCCAACTTTTAAATTTAAATTTAAAATTTAAATTCCAACTTTTTCTTAGTATGGCAAATCAACATCATTCTTTTAAATTTGTTACATAATTAAGCAATCAACCAAAAGTTTGTAAATTTTGATTTTGGCTCATCTAGCAAGTAAGTGATGATATCTACTTGCCCAACTGTCCATTTTTACTTGCCATGCCAGTGTCTTACAAAGGTGGACCACCCGGCTGTTGAGGCATAGAACCATGATAGAGGTTTACTTGTTTTGTTCTTCATCATGCTGATTACCCTTAACCCTTATGCTGCCGGTGGCAAAATGATGCAAAAAAACTGGAAACGTAACTCAAACGCAGGCACACGGTACTCATCTGAGAGAGCTCAGTGAGAGCTATCCCATGAATACATCATGACAGGGTTATGATGGTTTTCGAAAATATTTGGACGAAAGTTAGCCCAGCATTGGAATGGTTAAGGGAAAAATGGTACGATACCAGTACCAATACCAGCAAAACGGTACAGTATTTCAATGGTACTGTTAATGATACCTAAGAGCATTCCTTTCTTGCTATACATTCATAAAGTGTCAGGTTAAGGCTCCTTGACAAAAACAAAAAAAATGTCACATTTGGGCAAAAATATTTCCTACCTGCAATACTCTTCTAACTAGCCCAGAAAACAATATCTATAAAATCAAACTAATTGAGAAATTTTAGGATTTGGCAAAGAAATGGTATGATACCTTCAACCAAACTCAAGGACGCAAAGATGAGGAATAACCATCTAAACCCTGTCATGTTGGTATTAATTGGATAGCTCTCACTTAGTACTCTCAGATGAGTACCCATGTCCCAGGATTTCAATCATTTTACAGTTTTTTTTCATCATTTTGTATTGGAAAAAGTAGCCAGCAGCAGCATAAAGGCTAATGACCACTGAATAGCCAGAAGTTACAGGCCTGGGAATACAGTGAGTGGAGGACCGGTAGAATCTGGGAGCAGGCACTCTGTCAGACAGGCAACATATAAAATCAAGAGTAAACCTTTCGCATTGGCACCTTTAAAATTTTCACGATACAAATACATACCTTAATAATATTCTCAAGTTTACGGACTACCTCCAAGAGACCTAATTTTGTAAATCTAGCACAGTCAGCTTCATAAATTTCACCCATATAAAGCGGACTTCCCTTGTGTAGAGACATACAGGTAGGTAGCGAACAAGTCAATTTCATGCTCATTTCAAATCTTAAACGTAACTTTATAAAAATGATACTTTTTCCCATTTGACACTGTTAATTGGTATCGTATCGAGTACCGGTACCTATGTCTAGTAAACCTCTGCCATAACTGAATTGTATGCTTGTCAGTGGTCAGTATCGTAAAGCAATGTAACGGTACAATACAGTACTTTTTGAAAGGTACCGGTAACAGTACGGTACTTTATCAACCCTTCCAATGCTGAGGCTATTTTTGCCCAAAGCGCATAAGGACGCAAATATTTTGAAAGATATTTGAAAACCATCTAAACCCCGTCATGGGGGTATTCATAGGATAGCTCACGCTGAGTACTCCCAGATGAATACCCATGTGCCAGGGTATCAGCCATTTGTTTTTTAGGTTTTTTGCATGATTTTGTATTGGCCATAATTAGCCATCAGCAGCATAAGGGTTAAACAATATGTTACGTTACTTAATTTTTTCGATATGATACCTCTTCCTATTTGACAGCGTTATTTCGTATCGTATCGAGTATCGGTACCTATCACTAGAAAACCTCTGCAGTAACTAACTGAAATTCCACCACAGTCACGATTCCCCTTCCTCTTCTTCCTCCTCCTCCTCATCCTCACCCTCGTTTTTCACCACATTGTGGTTTTCATGCGGCAGTGTTTTCTGCCTTGGGTCTCTAGATTTGTCTATGTTTATCACAACAGTTCTGAGGTCGTCGTCGGTGGCGGGGTGTGCCGGGTTCGGTTGGGGGTGCAGGGGTTTCTGTGCCACAAAGTAGACGCAGTCGTATTCGTACTGCATCATGGAGTTAGGGTTCTGGGTATAGGAGCAGCGCACCGACAGGTCTTCCTTCTGAAATCACAACAGTTACATGATAACATTAATAATGATGATGATGATGATGATGGCGATGATTGTGATAATGATATGAATGATGATTATTGTTAACATAACAATATCAATAATAATGATAATAACAATAATAATAACAACAACAATTATGATGATGATACTACTACTACTACTTCTACTACTACTGCTATATATCATTTTGTTGATTGTGTTTAGCTTATGTCTAACAAGCACTCCAGATTTCTTTTTTGTATTAGCCCCTTAAGAATCCATTAGAGGGAAAGTCTTGGCCTTACTCACCAGTAGGGTTCGGATGCAAAGAGTTTTTTGTATCCATTAATCGCAAACATTTTCGAATGATTTTCGATTCTGTTCAAGTTCTCTGGCCACATTGACGTGATTTTAAGGCGAACAACCTAAAACAACATTGCGCCTTGGCATGCACAGGCACATGCCAGGCACACATGCGGTGCGATGTGGCAATTGAGAATCGGTGACATGCAAAAGAAAAAGTTCATGTTTTTCATCCGGATTTTGGCCGGGTTCAAGGCAAACAATGTAAGTTGTCTTAAAGTTTTTATTGTTCTTTTACATATTGGTTGAGTTACAGACATTAGGGTATAATCGATTAGGTCAAATCTCTTTGGAACGAGTGGAGCTTGCCTTGCCACCATTTAAATTTTCAAATTATCGTCCGACCACTACTCACCAGTATTTGAAAGCCGCATTGTTCCAGTACGCTCCTGACGTCTTGGTAGGATAGCTCCAGAGACATCTCATTAGGGAGACCTGCATAGTGCCACAATAGAGGACCTACAGAAACAAGACCATTGGTAAGATATATATATATATATATATATATATATATATATATATATATATATATATATATATATATATATATATATATATATATATATATATATATATATATATATATATATACATATATATATACATATTTGTTGATTATAATTTACATTGTTTTCAACTAGGGCTGCCATTAATAAGAAATATTTATCGACTCGATAATCAATAAATTTTTCAATAATTCATTACCGATATGCTACTTCGATTCAATTCAGCGAATCAAATTCAAAATGAATGAAAACCAGCGATGTGCTCAACGGAATGGTCGCGGTTCGCGTGTGGGGTGATATTTTGACCTATTGACCCCCCCGAGGCACCCTACACATGCATATATTGCACCTGTGTGGCTTCGCTCAAGTCCAGGCATGAAGCTATCGATCGCAACCAGTGAGTTATCATGTGTTTGTGTTCATTTGTAATACACATCAATGCAACGTCACCAACCAACCTAATTTACGTAAGATTTGATATATTGGGACGTCCAAGATATATCGATAATCGACAAGGATTTCTTGCCAGTTCATTGATACGGGCGGTATTGATGACAGCCCTATTTTCAACAGCTTAGGTAATATCACAATTAAATGGAAAGTGGGAAGAATTTTTCATCCTCGCAAGAAGTTTCAAGTAGAGAAACGACAGAAAACAAGACTGAATTGATTTAGTTTGTTAGAATTTACGTCGCTTTCTGCAGTTTAGGTCATATCACAATGAGATAGAAACTCAGAGCAATATCATGATGAGATGGAAACTCAGAGCAATATCATGATGAGATGGAAACTCAGAGCAATATCACAATGAGATAGAAACTCAGAGCAATATCACAATGAGATAGAAACTCAGAGCAATATCACAATGAGATAGAAACTCAGAGCAATATCATGATGAGATGGAAACCGGGAAGAATTTCTCATTCTTTTAACCCATTAATGCTCACAGTGGCCAAAACCAGCCGGACAATTTTGGTGAAATCTTTCAAGCAAAATCATATTTAGGAAAATATTTGAAGGAGAAATATTTATCAGAACAATACAAACAACCCTCCATCAAATATTTTGTGAAATAATTCTTAACTACAAAGTTATTCCCAAAAGTATCTTAGATCCAGACGACAATTGTTGGAGGAACTCTTAAGCATTAATGGGTTAAGAAGTAGAGGACTGGCTTGATTTGGTTTGTTAGGATCGCCGTTTCAGCAACTTTCAACAGCTTCATAATGAGAGTGAAACCGGTAAGAAATTCTCATCCTTTTAGGAAGTTCCAAGTGGCTTGGTTGTAAGGGTTGACGTTGCTTTCAACACTATAGGTTTCATTGTTTTATGTTTTTTTGTCAATTTCGTTAGGTCATATCATAATGATATAGAAACCAGGAAGAAATTCCAAACCTTCTACGGCAAGTACATAGCGAGAGCAGGATCTACGTGAAATACTACTGGCTTGATTTTGATTTATTAGGATTCACAAGACTTTGAACAGTTTAGCTTATATCACACTGATATAGAAACCCCAAATTGGGAGAAACTGAAAAAGGGATTTATACATCACTTTCATCAGCTTAACCCTTATGCTGCTGGTGACTAATTTTGCCAATACAAAATGATGCAAAAAACCTTTAGGAATAGTCTCAAGGGGTCTATTAGATGCACAGGCACCACAGACAGCCCTTCCCAACACCACACACTTGTATAGAGATTTTTAATTTCTCAAATGAAAGACTACTTGTACAATGATTTTCACATTATTGCCAAGACAGAAGTCAAAGAGTTTTTATCCACAAATCTTTAAACCCGCCAGGAGGTTTAGGCCCAAAACTACTCTGGGAGTCCAACCAATAATTGCATCAGTGGTATAGGGGGCAAAAGAGGGATTTATATTAGGGTAAGTCAGACAATATTCATTTTCTATCTACCAATGTCAGTATATCATTCCTCAGAATGTGCCAACCTAACCTAGTAAGATAACCTCCAGTACAAAAGCACTGGCCTCAAACCATTACTTTTTACTCCTAAGTTAATAAATTAACTCCAATTTTCAGTTGCAGGGTTTTTTTCTAGGGAGCCCAATTGCATCTTCTAAAGCTATCTAAAAGTGTTGCGTATAGAAACAAGTACATTTTAGGGCTCCTGCCAGAAATTTCAGGGAGCCGCAGGAGAATTCAAGGGAGCCCTGGGCTCCTGGCACCCCTTGATTTTGGGCCCTGAGTTACCTCACACACTGTTGCTTGTTTCCTGTTCGTCCAGGGTATGCAAGCTTACATGTATTTCTATTTACCGCTAACTAGATATTTTCCCAAATATACAAACCTAAGCTTATGAGATATCCTCCAGGTTTAATAATATGATACATTGCTTCAATGTACTGGATAAGGTTGTGGGTCCCAAATCATTCCTTTTTAGAGCTTAGATTTTAATAAACAAAATGATTGTTTGAGGTCAGCAAACTTACATGTACAGTCAAACTTGCCTCAACAACCACTTCTCTTAAACGACCTCTTGCTGTGAACGACCACTTTCAGATCCCCCCAAGGCTATTCCATATATATTTTACCTTGATTAGAGGACCACTTGCTTGACGCGACCAACGACCATTAAATCTTATCCCTAACTGTAGATATCCCTTAATTCATCGGCCACTTGAATGCCTAGACGCCTTGTCTATTGGGAAGGGCACAATGAAATGATGAAATAATCAGGAAAATTGAAAGAAAATATCATTTCTGAGGGTCCTTATTTAATGTTTGAGTTCAACTTTTATATTTCGGGATTGTTTAATCTTAAAATATCAATGAATAAATTTCAACAAACGCAGCTGAACATAACAACCTCAATACCTGGTCATTGTTAGAAATTTCAGAAGTCTTCTCATAACCTCACTAAGACCACCTCTTGAGCGGTCGCTTAATAGAGGCTTGCCTGTATTTCTATCTACCATATTTTCCCAAATATACATACCTAAGCTTATGAGATATCCTCCAGGTTTAATTATATGATACATTGCTTCTATGTACTGGATAACATTGTGGGCCGTGTCCAGGAAAAACACAGACGCAACACAGTCCCAGGAATCTACAAACAAAGGAAAGAACAATACATTAGCCAAAAGAACAATACATTAGCCAAAAGAACAATACATTAGCCAAAAGAACAATACATTAGCCAAAAACATTAGGGATGTCATTGATATCCCTTTTTTTTTATCGTATTCATTGCTATACTCCTTTTGATATATGGTAATTGTAATATATTGTATATTGTAATTGCCTTAGCCTGGGATTAACTCTGGACCCCATGCCTCCCACACTCAAGCCGGCAATCTTGCCACTGCGCCATTGAGTCTGCCCCCCCCAATGTTGCACTTAGCCCGTTACCTGTAATGCCCAGACCCCCTGCTAGTACAAGCCCTATTTGCCCCCCCCCCCCCCAAAAAAAAATAATGTTGCACTTAGCCTGTTACCTGTAATGCCCAGGCCCCCTGCTAGTACAAGCCCTATTTGCCCCCGCCCCCCCCCCCCAAAAAAAATAATGTTGCACTTAGCCTGTTACCTGTAATGCCCAGACCCCCTGCTAGTACAAGCCCTATTTGCCCCCCCCCCCCCCCCCCCAAAAAAAAAATAATGTTGCTTTTAGCCAGTTACCTGGTTCAGTGTAGACCTCTAGGAAGTCTCCGGCTGCCATGGAGAAGTTCGCGTCATCAGGTAAGCTGGGGCTGACGTTGGGGAATCTCACTGGCTGGATCTGGTCAGCTGACTGCTTGTTGTTACACCATTGGTGGACCCACGGGTAGATCGTAAAGCCCTCCTCTTCGCTGCACCTGAAAACAAGGGTAAGGGGTGCAAAGTTTCTTTCATTTTCTTCGTTTTTTAGTGATGTTCCAATTAATCGTTTTATCGGAGATCTCACTATTTGGGGTGAGCGGTTATGATGATCAGTTGTCATTTAGGATAATCAACTTTCAAAGTGATCATCTCCACTTTTGATGATCGATCATGACACCATAGGGAGATGCTGCATGTGGCTACCTAGTAACTAGAAATGAAGTAATTTACACATTTCTAAGACAAGAAGATAGATTTACAAACTACTAAATAAAAAAAAAAGTTAGGCTTATACAGGTGAACTCGGATATGACGGACCCAGTGGGACCAGGAAAATTGGTCTGTTATAGTGTTCAGAATCGGTCACAGTTTTCAAGATCAATCATCGGTCCATCTGAACGACCGATGATCGATTAATAATCAAAGTTGCATATGCACAGTTTTCCTTTGGTAGTCTTGGCTTGTTCAATGGTTCTTGGCTCCATTTTTATAAAGAAGCTAATCTAACTCTCTTTAAATACCCCTTGAACCCCTTAGTTTAACTTGTTACAGCACTGCTTGATATCAATTAAGATTTTGCAGGCTTTAGTGGAGTCTCTTAATTGATCAATAGGCTATTTCTAGATACAATTTATTTTTTCAAAATAATCAAAATAATCTATCTTATAAAATTGCAATCGATCATCAAAATCAGAGGTTGAATGAGTGATTAATCGGCATGTCCGATTAATCGGACAATCCCTAGTCCGTTATATGCGAATTCCGGCATACAGAATACGGCCTACGCAAGGTCCAATACACGTACTTGATAAGCACGGGACTGGGACCAAACTTATTGTCCGTCATAGCCAAAAGTCCAGCGTACAGTGGTCAGAATAGCCGAGTTCACCTGTGGTGTCGTTTCACTACAGCATATAATTCCTATCTACCATTAGGGCTGGAATCAATGAGGAAAATGTCGAACTGAACCGATTCTGAAATTATACCAATTTCGATTCCGATTCTTAGCGTTGTTTTGGTCTCTCAGAGGCAAAAACAAAAATTGTCAGAACTTGACTAATGACTGCTAAGAGAAGAAACGAAGGAGTGATAAGTTAGCAGTAATCTAACAGTGAATGACCATGGATTTATCATGAGAGGGGCCTGTATTTTCCAGCTGGCCAGCAATAATTTTGATTAAATAAATACTGTTTCATCTAGAAAGGATTTTATCTTTAAAATTTCTTTTACTAAAAAGATCTAATACAGATCAATAAATTTCTATTGAAACATGAACAACCTTCCAGTGTTTCCGGTTGACATGTTTCCACATGTTTGTAGTGCATGGATTGTATGACAAGGCACAGTCACATATCTTACAATATACATGACCTTTCTCTCTAGTGCCTGAGCGGTTAACTTTAAAATGAAAATAATTCCAGATGCCAGATTTCTTTCCCTTCTGGGGCGTGAAATCTTCGTAGATAGTTTGTTCTGATATGTGTGCTCTGTTGTTGGAAGCGCATGCAATTCATAGCCCCCATCCAAACCGGTTCATGATATAGCACTGGCACATATTTTCAGCTGTATGATGCGGTGCACCGGTTATTTGAAACAAATGCATCCATCTAGGTCACGGGTCATGGCTTGCCGGGAAGCTGTCATTAGGATGTCATTAACAGGCAGTAAACCGCCTGGAGAGCATCTTGAAAGGTAATAAAGCAATTAAGAATGCCCATTCCTATTCTGGCTTCTCATAAATGTGTATCGATACATAGCGACTCTTTGATATGTCAGTTCTGATCAGCAGCTAAGTACCGATGCGGCCAGTCGATCCTCAGTGATTCCAGCCCTATCTACCATCAATCTTAAAGTAAGTTATACACATTGATCACCGACAGCTGGTGTCCCTGTAAGTCCGCACAAAAACCTCTCTGATAAAAAACGGATGATCGATCACTCTGACACACTGATGATGGTCTTTGAAGCTAGGAGTGATTCCCAATACTATTTCTTACCCATTTATGATTGAAGCAACTCAAAACAGCTGAACTATTGTGACAAAGTCTTTCTAACACAAGGGTCTTCCTTGACTACCTGTGGGCCAATGGATAGATCCTAAATCCTGCGCTTTCTAGACCTCAGCAGCATGGTAGTCTTAGCCAGCAATGATAAATTCAACCCTTCCAATGCTGAGGTTACTTCCATCCAAAGCACAATGAGACAAAGATTGTTGATAACCATCAAAACCCTGTCATGTTGGTATTCATTGGATGGCTCTCATTGAGTACTCTCAGATGAGTACCCATGTGCCAGGGTTTCAGTAATCTTTCCATGTTTTTTTGGCATCATTTTGTATTGGCCAAATTAGCCACCAGCAGCATAAGGGTTAACAAAAATTGGTCCCTGAGAGGCAGGCAGAGTTGATAAAAATATTGTTAACCCTTTCGATGCTAAGGCTACTTTCGTCCAAAGCACAAGGTCGCAAAGATTTTTGAAAATCATCTAAACCCTGTCATGTTGGTATTCATTTGAAAGCTCTCGGTGAGTACTTTCAGATGAGTACCCATTTGCCAGGGTTTCAGTCATTTTTCAGGTTTTTGCATAATTTTGTATTGGTCAAATTACTTACCAGCAGCATAAGGGTTAAGATATTGAACCATCAAGGAAATATTGATATCTTTATCTGCTAGCAGGATATCTCTGCATTAAGGCCAATGCATTGGATAGTGACAAATTGTAAGATGAAGGAAGGAATGGGGTTTTACGTTGCTTTCAACAGCTAAGCAGGGCACAACGCTAAGGGTGAACCTATGGCCCCAGGCCAGTAAAAATTCCCAAAAACAACTATGGGCCAGTAAAAAAATCCTCAACTGGTCCTACAGGCCCAGCAAACATTTGGAGACATTCTTGTTAAAAAGTGTCCCCCCGAGAATGTCCCCATATGTTTTTGAAATAAATGAAGATAAAATCTCTAAAGATAAATGTTGTGGTGAATTTTATGCAATATTCTTTCTTGTCATGTTAAAGAAAAAATGTAGGACCAGTAAAATTTTGGCAGGACCAGCAGATGCTATGTGTTACTGGTCCTACAGGGCCAGTATCATTTTGAGTTAGCGTTGAGGCCTGCTAAGGTTATATTGCAACAAGATAGAAAACCCGGAACTGGGAAGACATTCCCTTCTCTTCACGAATAGTTCCAAGGGGTCTTTCAGTTGCAGAAGGACCAAAGACAGCCCTCTGCAACACTGCACATTTATACAGCGACCAGGCAAACCCGCTTGAGGATCCAGCGGGGTCTCGAAGCTGCCAACTCACTTTTGGGAGCCAGGCATCATAACCACTAGGCCACGGCGGATCCCCCAAATTTTACGATATTGATTCATTAAGGAAATATTGTATCATATTACAAAAATTTTAGCAGTGCAAATCCCTAGCACTGACGTACCTATTGAGAACAAAGTGCGATGCGAAGAGCATGAATAGGCTAAACTCATTTCCTTGGCAAATATATCCGGCCTTCGCGACCTCGTAGGCGAGTCGTCCAAGACCAGCCCCCGGGACTAGAACACTGACCTCCGCAGGATCACTGAAATATAACATAGAATCACACATAATAACAATTGTAATAACATAAACATGTACTATAATACATTTCATAATATTTAATCACATATAATAACAATAATAACATTTCCTTGGCAAATGTAGCTGACCTTTTCCGATCTTGTAGGCGAGACGTCCGAGAACAACTCCCCCACAAACAGCTTCAGATAATCTATTAATAGGTCAAAATGGCTGCTGCCAGTAGCCCTATTTTCTCATTTTCTGTGTGTTAGGATACATTTAAAATAGCAATATACTTATTTTATGAAGGTTAGCAGTGGTGGGAACTTGGATTTAAGTATTATAAGAGAATAGTCTATAAGAAAATATTTGGGCCGAAGTTTTATTCATCGTACAATTGTCCTTTAACAGAAGACGGTTTTTGACTCAATTTTCTCATTAGACCATCAATACTACTGTAAATTCTCAGTAATTTGGGACACTTTATAATAATTACAATTTTTATGGGTTGAGGATGGCCCATATTTTATGAAAATACTGACAAAGTATAGTGATAGTGATTGTTCTCCATACTTTGTGAAATACCTACTAGTATAAATCAAGGGTGGTCCATATTTGATATTTCCAAATAATTATTTATCAGAATAATTAGAGTGGCCCCGATTACCAGGTGGTCTAAATTTCCAAGAATTTACGGTAGTAACCCACCATTTTTCTGGAGGAAACCTCTGTTTGATTTCGTCGAGCACGGGTTTGTAGCATCTATCCCTTTCACTCTGTCCCTCTGCACTCCAGTCTCGCACAAACTGCTTTATCGTCGTCTTCAACTTATCCATATCAAAGCTGCTCGCGGGCGGGCTATCATTCTGAGAGTTCTACAATCAGAGAAAGCGCGATTAATGTGGGTCCAGCACTAAGGACATTAGCTTGTACATGTATGAACTTGTATAAATCCATCAAAGTTGAATTGACATTCTGACCCGCTGCTGAAAATTGAAAAAATTACATTTTACATTTTTCTCAATAAAACTCTGACGTTTAAGAAAGATAAGTCAAAGTATGACATTGAATGGTAGCTAAAAAGCAATTTTTCCAGAAAATATATAGTTAATTGGGTGTTACAATCCCCTACACGCTGTAAATGAAGAAAATGCTAGCTTATGTCCCACCTGCTGGCCCCAGGCCGGTAAAAACTCACAAAAACAGCTTCGGGCTGGTAAAAAATACCTGAACTGGTCCTACAGGACCAGCATACATTTGCAGACATTCTTGTCAATAAGTTTCCCCTCAAGAATGTCGCCAAATGTTTTTGAAATAAACGAAGATAAAAAATAAATATGTTATCGGAAAATTTTATGCAATGATTTTTATTGTTATGTTAATATGTAAACAGAAATTTGTAAGACCTGTAAAAATTTTGCAGGACAAGTAGATTCTAGGTTTCACTGGTCCTACGGGGCCAGTTACATTTTGAGTATGCGTTGAGGCCTGAGTGGAATCAATATCAAGTCAGTTAATCGACACTTTGTTTAGAGTGATTATAGTATCGATGTACACTAACGCCATCTGTTGGACAAATTTTAAACTGAAACAAGTCAGCATACTAGATTCAACAAATATACTTCATGGAAATGCAAGCAGGATCGAAATCTAAGCATTCTCAATTTATGCGTTCAGGTACCAACATAAGTTTCAGAACTAACTTACCATGCCGGAAAAGTGGTTTACGACTTTTACTTTCCCGACATAATTTTTGGCTTGCCCGAAATAAGTTAAAAACATATGCTAGAAAAGAATGGCATGTATTATTTATCATGAATTTAATGATTTGAAAACCATTTTCTTTTAAAATGTGTCGCATTTGTTTGCATATTTCTGGATATTTGTGCCATTTTCAATGTAGAAATATGTAGACTGCTCAGAGAATTATATACATATATATATATATATATATATATATATATATATATATATATATATATATATATAAATATATATATATATATATATATATATATATATATATATATATATATATATATATATATATATATGTATATATATATATATATAATGTATATATATATATATATATATATATATATATATATATATATGTATATATATATATATATATATATATATATATATATATATATATATATATATATATATATATATATATGTGCATGTATACACACTCCCAACTCACTTCCTTCTCGTCCGCCTCCTCTTTATTCTCAAACATCCTGTGTGTGTTGGCAGCGATAAGCTTGACAATTTCGTAGTTGTGGTTGATGCAGTGGCGGACATTTTGGATGTGATTCGGGAATTGCGGTAACATCAGCTGGTGGCGCTCCGGTAAACTTTTAAACGACGCGACTGCCAAGTGCACCCGCTGCAGGGCGTGGGTCCTGAAAGAGGTCAAAGGTCATAACGTTTTTAGCCAGGTTCTTAGCCAGGATTTAGAAACTCGGTGCCCAAAACTGGCAATATGTAAAATTTTTGGGCAACCAAATTTTTAAGGGGACCACAATATATACTAGAGCTGCACTCACGGAGGGAGATCAACTCATGAGCTCACCACCCGTTTGACTCATGAGCTCACGGACGTTCCAATTTTCCAAAGAAATACTTATTTTTCAGCCCAGCTATTAAGAAATAAATATCTATTGGCGGAGATTTATCAACATTACCATGTTTATCTAATTTCAAAACGTGCTGACGAGGTACAAAGGTCAGTATAACACTCAACACCGCTTGAATGTATACATTGGAGATTGTAAAGAAGACATGACAGCGACAAGCAGTTTAAGTTAAATGTATGTTAATAATTTGTGTTAGGTGTTCTATGTTACGTTTGTGTTCCCAACATAGACAAGCTCACGATTTGAACATTTCAGGTCAAGCTCGGCGAGTTTGCCCCAGTGCTCGAGCCCTGTATATAAATATATATATGTACATACATGACCGAGTTTGTGAGTGGTGAGTGCAGCTCTAATATATACTCAGATTTCAACCATAAAGATGTATTTATAAATTTATCAAAATAACGCATAATATCCTTATACAATCTTATGGGCATTATATGGAGATGAAATACAAAATATTCAAGGGATATAAGCCTCAACGCTAGAGATGGGGATCGTTGAGAATTATACGGTTCGGTTCTCAGTTTTGCTTCTACGGTTCGGTTTTATCACGGTTTCCTAAACGGTTTATTAATGACATTTCTTGGATACGAAACTACGCAATGGAATGCGTGGCTGAACTTGCCTGAACTGGAAAGTTCTTGCTCCCTGGGCACTTTCTCTACGCTCAGAAGGCTTCTGAGCATAGTGAAAGTGGGCAGGGTACCAGACTTGAGAGATTTTGAAATGGCTGTTTGATCGTTGCGCTTGGCAGTCATTGTGAGGCCAGCGAGGAGGTAGGTGCTGACAGCTTTATTACGCCTCCCGGAACCCTGAGCATACATAGAAAACCAAACCGTTTAGAGGGAGGTCCGGTTTTTGACTGGTTAACCTCAATGCTCAGGCCGGTTAGAACCAGTTTCCATCGATGATCCCTACTCAATGCTTATTGAAAATGTTAATGGCATCATAGGACCAGTAACACCTTAGGATCTACTGACTACTGGTCCTGCAAATTTTTTACTGGACCTACAAATCTTTCTTTAACATGTTAACCCATTAACGCTCGCAGCGGCCAAAAGCAGCCTGACAATATTGGTGAAATCTTGCAAGCAAAAGGAAATATGGGAAGACATTTGAAGGAGAAAAGTTGATCAGAACACTTCCAACAACTCTCCTTCAATGTTTTATGAAAACCATTCAGAATTCCAAAGTTATTGCAGAAAGTATGAAAGAAGCAGACAACAATTTTTTGAGGAACTCCTTAGAAGCATTAATGGGTTAAACAAGAAAAAAATTTGCATAAAATGCACTGACATATATTTTTATTTCTTTTATCATTCTTTATTTCAAAAACATTTGGGGACATTCTCGAGGGGAAACTTGTTAACAAGAATGTCCCCAATTGTTTACTGGCCCTGTAGAGCCAGTTGAGGTTTTTTTTCTACTGGCCCGAAGACTTTTGGGGAATTTCTACTGGCCTGGGGCCAGCGGTTCACTGTTAATGTCGAGCCCTGGGAGAGTTATTGGTTATGTTTTAATCAACATTTCTCCATCAAATATGTTCCATACTTTGCTTTTTCCTACAAGATTTCATCAATGTCAGGCTGCTTTTGGTCACTGTGAGCATTAATTAATTAATGAATGGGTTAACCCTTATGCTGCTGGTGGCTAATTTGGCCAATACAAACTGATGCAAAAAAACCTGAAAATTGACTGAAACCCTGGCAAATGGGTACTCATCTGAGAGCACTCAGCGAGAGCTTTCTAATGAATACCAACATGACAGGGTTTTGATGGTTTTCAAAGATTTTGGCATCCTTTTGATTTGGTTGAAAGTAGTCTCAGCGTTGTAAGGGTTAAGCTGCTGCCATCAGTTGACTTATGCTTGAAGTTGACCTGCCAATGCAAAACTACTCTGATGACTACAGCACTGTCTTAGCCAGCAGGGTGTTTTGTCTTCATTTAGACATACAAATCCCTGAAAATATATAATTCAAGAAAACCAAATATTGTGGTCAAAAGATTTCCATAAATTTAAATATCAAGCAAATATTTCAAAATTTTGTACTACAACGTAACTTATATGAAATGACTTTAAAGAAAATGCACACGCAATCATGAATGCAATAGCGTGAGTGTGACAAACCTAGAAATCTTTACAGGTTTTGATGATGCTCAGTGCAGATTGCTTCCGGTTTTGAATGTAGTGTAAGTAACGCCCGATTTGATTGGTCGGCAATGACAACATTTGAACAAATAAGAAAAATGCTGTTATATGGTAGATGAGCATACACAAGTGGATTTGAAACCAGCCAGTCAACCTGAACGGGCTAGCCTCAACCAGCGTCAACTAATAGCCCAAAATTGGTGCTCTGCGTATGTCCAGTTGATGTTGGCGATCAGGTTCTCTGCAATGTAATAGATACAAGAGCCCTGATTGGTCCTTGTTCCCACGTGACCTATCTCTGATGCCAGATCAGTGACTCCTGGCATGAGTCCAGCCCCTCACTATACAGGGTGCAAAATAGGTTGCAAAACATTAATTTCTGAGCAGGGCAACCTACCCCTAAAGTTGACTTGCCCCGCCGACACTTTCACTTGCCCCACCACTCTGTTAAACACAGGTGAGATTGGATTTTGCCCTATACTTTACTTGCCGAGCAGGGCAAGTCAGGGTCTTGTCCAGCTTGCCCCATTGCCGTTTTTTGCCAAATTCACTTACAAGGCCCGGGGGTGACGAGTGGCCTGGGTGGTAGAGGGTGATCTCCGTAGGTCCTCCTTTGGGAGTTGACCCCGCGGGAAAAATGCGGCTGCGGATCCCAAACAAACAAACAAAACTTGCAACTTGCAACGGGGCCAGTGGTTATGTTGCACCCTGCTATAGTGCATATATACAGTTATTGGTCTCTCGCTACATTCAGAGGTCTAGATTAAACGTAGGACACAGGACATTCACAGGTAAAAGAGTGGTCGGACTGATAATAAAATTCTTTCACCTGCCCAGATGTCCTGTAACTGACTGTCTAACTACAGAAAGTTGTTTCACATGAATAAAACCAAAATGTTTCATTCAAAATATGAACACCAAAGTTAGCATACATTTACAAGTATTGGATTAACCCTTTAAATGATGTTATTAGCATTATTAACATTTTCATATCTGATAATGGTTTCCATTTGGTATTATATATATACAAATGCAGGACCGGTAAAAAAATTCAAAGGACCAGTAAACTACAAATATTACAGGTCCTGATGTCCAGTATTCGAAAAATCAAGTCTTAACCTCTGCTACATATCCATTATTTTCTTCATCTAAGATTTCAAGATAATAACTATGAAATTTTCACCTGAGCAAACAGTTCATTATTTTAAGGTGTGTTCGGTGTTTTGATCTGTAACCGCATTTTCCCCTCGCGTTCAACTCCCTAGATCTCCCTTACCACCCAGGCCACTTGTCACCCCAGGACCTTTGGCTCCCTTTATTTTTTCCTATCCCCCATACTTTTTGTCATCAGATCTGTACCCCTCAGATATCTAGGTATCAAGTATCTGGTCTGTCAGTTACTTTGTCTTCCAGTCATATATCAGTACCTATTACACTCTTACTGAAACTCTCTTTAGATAAAGTTTAAGTACATGTAGTCCGACTAAATATTGTCTTCAATCGAGAGGTTTTCACTTCTTTCAGTAGATCTAAGTGTATAAGAACTATTTTCTATGAAGTTAAAAGTATAATCAGAGAAATTACTCATCTCAGGTATCTATATATCTATATATAGATAGGCAATGCCAATGGAAAGTTTGAATGACACGTCTGGCATGGCTTAAAACATAATCATGCGTCACAGATGTATAAATGAAAATGGCCCTCTTTTACCTATAATAACGGAAAGCATTGAGGATTTTGCGAAAATGTTCTTTTTCTTCATCTTCCTCACAGGGCTCGACTTGGTCTGGACGTTTGTGGTCCTCGTCCATGATGGGTCTCCATGAGAACTCTTCAGCGCGGAGGTGCTCCAGAACAGAGGCCTCCTCGCGGTAAGAATAGTAACTACTAATTATCGTGGTTCACGTTCAAGCGCGTAGCGTTATCATCGATTCGTACCATTTGATGAGATTTGAATGCGCACCATGCACAATCAGAGAGCTATGAGTAGGCCTACTTGGTCCAATGTAAGAAATAGCGAACAGAAAAATATGAATAAATGACATATAAAAAACGACAAAAACATATTGCCAAACAGCTATATTTCAGAGATACGAAGACAGTATTTTAGGTAGAAAGTGCACATAAGCAGAGAGAATTCATTGAAGTGTCCCTGACATAAGTAAGCATTTATGGAATTCCATTATAATCATTTATGGAATTCCATAAATGTGAGCATTTATGGAATTCCATAAATCATTAATGGAATTCCATAAGTCATTTATGGAATTTCATAAATAAATGGTATCTTTGGAATTCCATAAATGATTTACGGAATTCCATAAATCATATATATATATATATATATATATATATATATATATATATATATATATATATATATATATATATATATATATATATATATATATATGGAATTCCATAAATGATTTACGGAATTCCATAAATCATATATATATATATATATATATATATATATATATATATATATATATATATATATATATATATATATATATATATATATATATATATATATATATATATGTATATATATATATATGTGTGTGTGTGTGTACATCCAAATACACGCACACACATATAAGGACTCTACAATCAAACACTAATAACCTTAGATGACCAACCTCTTAATTCAAGCTAAGAACTTATGAACTTATTACAGAAATCACACACCAATCTGAAAAGGTTTGGTGGATGATCCTTCTGTGCTTCACGCCTTTGGAACGAACTCCCGGCAACGCCAACGGCTGCTGATTATGTGCAAAACTTTCAGACAGAGCTGAAAACAATGCATGCCCCCACGGAAAATTATTGAAATATAGATGCTCTGTGATGCATTCTGGTGCATTCTGAGCATGAAGTTTTGGAAATACTTAGATGAAACAAACTCCTTTTTTTAGCTGTATTTCTGGAAAAAAAGTTTAGAAAGTGTGACAGACCCCTTCATCCATTTTTTTAAATGTACAAGGTATCAACATTCTCTTTTTCAGATATTTAATTTTTCTTTATCTTAAGTAGGTTATTAAAATGTAGGCTAAATGTCGGAATTCCTTCAGATTCAATCTTAGAATTTGTTTCTTTGCTGGTCTACTATTTCCTTTAAGACTTCCCAAGTTAACCCATAGATAGGTAATGAATATGATCACATCAATTGTGTTTGCTCAATCATTTTAAATATACTTGTTTTAAGAATGATGAATTTACACATCAGGAAATCACAGGTATAAGTGTTTGTGAGGCTGCATCAAAAACTGTTTTTTTTAAATTTATCATTTTAATATCAAACTGTTTTCTGCTAAATCTTAGTTGTTTTGGCTGATTTTCCTTGAAGGTACATCCCTGGGATGAAATGTTTTCGGCCAATCAGGTCCCTTGTCACCCTGAAATTCCCTGCTATTGATAACATCTTTCATATTATTTTTTGTTGCCAGAAATTAAGGGGGGGGCAGGCCCCATGATCTTTTAACAATGGGGGGGGGGGGGGGGCAGTGGCCCCTCGGCCCCCTCTGGATCCGCCTATGCATACATACATACATACATACATACATACATACATACATACACGTAGCGTCAGTATGGAGCAGTGTTATTATCGTAACATGTGGATGCTATTCGCATGGTCACGGCCATAGATTAGAATCAAGGTGGACCAGAACACACTTCCTCGATAAAGAAACTTTCAACCAATCAGAGAAATCCTGGCAGCCTTGAAATAAACGTAAGCTGTTCTCTATGATTGTTTGAAAAGGATATCGCTTAGTCTGCCGAGTGCCTATCCCCTTCGCTGGAGTAAAGTAAGGCATTGTGGGGCAAAGGTATGTACTTGTGCACTGTTATTACAGCGAAACTTCTCCACTAACCCTGTCCTTTAGGTGCGTAAGGAAAGGCATACGGTTTCCTGAACTCATAGTAGCATTGTTGTTTATCTTTCTATGTACGATTTAGTAATTGAATTATTATTACAGCAAATAAACGTATTATTATTATTATTGTTGTTATTATTATTATTATTATTATTATTATTATTATTATTATTATTATTATTATTATTATTATTATTGGCAAAAGTTTTCTCCCATACAATAAGACATTTTTCAAATCTAAAAACCCAGCACCACACACGCACACACACACACACACACACACACACACACACACACACATATATATATATATATATATATATATATATATATATATATATATATATATATATATATATATATATATATATATATATATATTTGTGTGTGTACGTATGTATGTATGCATGTATGTATTTATGTATTAATGTATGTGTGCGCACAGATATGTATGTAAGTACATGTAGATAGACAGGTATTGTTTTAATAGTGTAACCTTATCTACATTTAGCGTACATAGTTAAAACTTTCAAACTGAGTCAGTTGGTTTCTTTAGCAGTGTATGTATGGGGGTCTCTCTATTGCCTACGAATCTTTTTTGCTTCCCAGCCGCATCTACCATGAGGACGAGGCCTATCTGCTTCCTGCCCGCTGTTGTTGTGGGTTTGCTCATCACGGCGACAACTGCCGATGCCTGCAAACGGCCACCGCCACCCAATCAGCATGTAAAGTAAGTCTCTCCATCACTCCTAGTATACTACTTCCTTTAATTTCTGACTGTACTAAATTGACAATGAATGATGTTCTCGCCTTTCTGATTGTACCAAAATGTACGGATGGATATAATGCCGTATACATGATTATGGAAATAAAAATCCTATTGCACATGTGTGCAATTTGAAATTTTAAAATCTCTCTCTCTCTCTCTCTCTCTCTCTCTCTCTCTCTCTCTCTCTCTCTCTCTCTCACCCAGACACCCTGATGGCTAAGTCTATGGCAGTGAATGATATTAAAGAATAAAGAGAAGACATTTTCTAAGAAATATAATCCATGCATCTAGATTCAGGAGAATTACGTGGGATTTAATCCCAACTCAGCCAAAAACATATCTGATTAACATTGAGGAGAGAAGGGTTTTCCCAGACAAATTGTGAATTCAGAAACAAATTAGCCCTTCTGATGTTAGGGGCTGCTTTCTTACAAGACACAAGAACACAAACGTTTCCAAAAAACATCTAAACCCTGTCATGTTCGTATTCACTAGCCAGCAGGGCGTCTGGGTGTCATGAATGTATGTTTGTGTGCATCTCTCTCTCTCTCTCTCTCTCTCTCTCTCTCTCTCTCTCTCTCTCTCTCTCTCTGTGTGTGTGTATATATATATATACTAGTATATATATATATATATATATATATATATATATATATATATATATATATATATATATATATATATATATATATATATATATATATATATATATATATATATATATATATATATATATATATATATATATATAAACATGGGTTGGAATTTCCACTGAAAGTTCTTAAGCAGGTTGACCCGGTCACTATATAAATAGGCTCTCTTAAAATTGAAAGACCCCTTGGAACTATTTATTAAAAGAATGGTTTCTGACTCATAGCGATAAGAACAAAGCTGTAGAAAGCGACGTAAATAAATCCTTCTTTTCTTCCTGCTCCTTTTACGATCTCTTGCTCAAATTGGCCTGAGGGCCTCTCAGAGCGGCCATCTTACCTCACAGCATCAGGATGTGTTCTAAGGCTTTATTTCTGCTAGACTTGCTACAAGTCTGTGATATCTGGCTCTTTCACTGATCTGACTTGAGTTGATTTCACTCCAGTATTAGTTCTGAATAAATCCTCAAGGAGGACACACTTGAGCTCTAGTCTGAATCACATTTTTCAAGCCCCAACTCACGAAAACAGTGCTTCCATCTATAGTTTGAGAGAGACATCAAACCTACTTAGTATGTATAGCATAATAGTGGTGGGTTCATTATACCTAACACAGCCTGAGAACCAGGCTATATTTCTGCATATGTGTTATTCATGGTGTACATTCACTAAATGCGAGTGCAGCCCGGGCATGGTACACGACCGTATGCTCGATTGCCTACAGGTTTCCTGCACCGGCTGACGTCCGGTCGACTGGTGCAGAAATTAGACGTCTGTACTGTAATTGTCCTTTAATAGGCCAGGCGTAACTGCATCGCAGCAAAGCCAAGTCCAACTACTGATCTGATTTTGAATTTCATCACTAAATGCGATGGTAATCCGGGTATAATACACGATCCTATGGCCGATTGCCTACCTGGCAGACGTCCGGTCGACTGGTGCAGGAATTAGATGTCTGTACTGTAATTGTCCTTTAATAGGCGCAACTGTCTCGCAGCAAAGCCCAGTCCAAATACTGGTCTGGCTTGGGAGAACGGACAAGACGGCAAGGTACCCAGAAAGGCCGTTAGGGGGCCGGATGGGCAAACATACGTAGGGAGGAGGCAGCACAATGGTGCTTGGATCTCTGGCAAAATAGTTCCAGGGCACAAAAGCATCTTCATCTCTTACGGAGGGAAGGAATTGAGGTTCAACACTTACCAGGTACTTGTAGAAACAACCTAATGTATTTTAACCCTTCCAATGCTGAGCCCCAAACATTTTTGAAAACCATCTAAATGTTGGTATTCGTATGAAAGCTCTCACTGGGTACTCTCAGATGAGTACACACGTGAGAGGGGTTCAAATCATTTTTCAGGTTCCTTGCAACATTTAGTACTTGTCAAATTAGCCTCCAGCAGCATAATGGTTAATCTTTCTTTCCATTAATCTTGCTACCCTTGTACCTATCTTTATCATCAGCTGATGATGAACTCGTTGCCCTTGATGTGAAAATGGTGTACGGCGCGCAAGATGTCTACTTTCAATCGTACACCATTTTCACAAGAACGATAACTAATAGTACATAGCTACTGTACATCTGTCTATGCACCATCACACACATACATACATAACAAATACCTACACACACACACACACACACACACACACATGCACACACACATACACACATATATATAAAGGTATTCGGTTTATAGTCTTGTATATATATATATATATATATATATATATATATATATATATATAAGTATAAATAACTTTCTTATACATACTGTATACCGTGTTAATATTGCGGTAGTTTAATTTATGCGTACTTTGCGCACCCCCTGGAGTCCGCATTCATCAAACCATTATTTGGACATCTTATCCTGTACAACACGCTGACATGGCAGCTTGTCATTCAAAATCAGTGCGTAGTAATGAAACTGCGCATCAGAAGCAGCTGCCTGCCAACCGCAAAAAATAACACGGAATACAGTATTCAAAAGATTTGGCCAAACTCGAACATTTCCTTCGTTCTTCTACTTCCAGGCCCTTGTCAACAAGAATGGCGAGGATTTAGACTGGAGGGGTTCGCAAAACGGGGACGCACCCGCGATAACCGTACCCACACACAGCAACTGTGAGTTCTTTGTTTGCGGCGCCCCGCACCCGGGTGCAGCTTTCGTCCTGGGGCATCTGCACCCACTGGGGTCCTATTGTTCTGTACCCTTGAATGGCGGGGATCACAGGAAGAAGAGTTACAGGGTTCTGGTGAATAGGGAGCCAGTGAAATATCGCTTCACAAATGCCAGGTTTGATGCCAGGAGAGCACAGGTAAGACATATCCCGTACAAAAAGCTTCATGCATGAAAACAAATCATGGTATGAAAATTTCATGCACAGAATTAATTTCCATGCATTAAAAAATTAAATTTCCATGCATAAAAATTAAATTTCCATGCATGAAAATTAAATTTCCATGCATGAAAATAAAGATTTTGCCCCTGGCATGATTTTTTTTCTTTTCAGAAATGTTCATGTGTAGTAGGGCTGGTCATGTTGTACTTTACGACCTCAATTCTGGTATGCACCAGCATTGTCCAATTCTGGTATGTACCAGAATTGCTGGAAGGAACAATTCTGGTACACTGCAAGTGGCAGGATTGTTCCAACAATTCTGGTATGTTCTAGAATTGTTGGAGCAATTCTGGTACGTACGAAATCCGTTGGCCGTAAGCAATGCACCTATTTCGAATCATGTCTCCATTATATTATTTGCCCAATAAACAAATACAAAATTGACATTGGTAGATAGATATGTGTCTTGGCTTTCGGGAAATATAACATTTATTACAATCCAACCACGGGAAGTATTTATTTGGATTGTGTAAAGTGCGGCGAGGAGACCGCAAAATCTGCCGTTTTCAAAATGGCGAAGTGATTTCAATTGCACTTGTTTTTAAACGATCGTTTCAACAAATAGTTCATATTCTTGTTCCCTGACACCCATTTAGTCTAAATATTATCTTTATTGGATATTTAGGATGTCAGGAATAAAGGAATATAATCTATCAGGTCGGTTCAATTCATATGTCTAAGGAAGGAAGGCAGGACAGACGGCAGGCAGGTAAGAAATTCTCGAACAATTCTGGTACGTACCAGAATTGCCTGAGTAACAATTCTGGTGCATACTAGAATTGCCAGAAGAAACAATCCTGGTACACCGGAATCACCAGAATTGTAAACTTCACTGAACAATTCTGGTACGTTCCAGAATTGAGGTCGTAAAGTACAACATGACCGTAGGGCTGTACACAACTTCATGCATGCAATTTGTGGGCAAAACTTTCATTTTTATGCATGGAAATTTTTTTTTTCTTGCATAGAAATTTAATTTTCATGCATGGAAATTTAATTTTCATGCATGGAAATTTAATTTTCATGCATGGAAATTTAATTTTCATGCATGGAAATTTAGTTTTCATGCATGGAAATGATTTTTTCATGCAGGAAATGTTCATGCCTCAATTTCTTCATGCATGAAATTTTTTGTACGGGAAGTGTAATACAGCTGGAAACGCTGAAAACTTTATATATACTCATCATTTTTATTGACGAAATTCGCGCAGCATGATAAAACGCGAATACTGTTTGCTGGTTTTTCACTGTTAGCTTTTATGCATTGTGTTACTAATAAGAAACATCCCAATTCAAACTAGTGTGAAATTTTCTGTCGGAACTAGAAAATAAAATCACAAAGAATAAGGCGCGCGGATATAAATTGGTTTACATGATTTGATTTTTCCTAAGTCAATACTCAAAATGATGTGCTTTGAATATACGGATAGGTGGGTTGGATTCATGCAAAATCAGTTTCTCCAACTGTATTAGGTTTTAGCTATATATCCTGTCATTCCCCATTCCTCAGTTCTATGCATTCAAGTATAGGGGCACTATTTAGATATATGTTCAGTAGTTCCACATAGGAGGTTTTGAGGTTTCCCTGGTTTATTGGTTTCCTGCGCCATTGACATCTGAAAAATTACGACTTTATCAAAAAGCTACATGTACGTTTTTACATGGTGAGGCAAGTCATAATAATAAATCAAATTGCACTCCAAACCCAAATTGTTGAAAAGGTACGCCTTAATATGATAGGAAAAAGTAACGGCGAACTACATTCGAAATCCAAATTCAGATTATTGAATAGCTACTATTCAAGAGGTTATTGGAGGCTATTATAGAAATAACGAGAAATATCATTACACGAACTCAGTGAACTTGGAAACAGCAAAATGACTTCTCTGGGAGCACTATATACTGTAAATCACTTAAGTAAAGCGCTAACAATAAGATAGCGATGATAGCGCTCTGCCCATATGCGCTATTGTAAAATCTCCGTCCTTGTTAAATTCTTAATTGAACCTGTTGCTGCTGTTTCCGTTCAGCGCTACACTTAGATCACGCTATCCAGGCCAGTACTGTAATTGCGCTATATAATGGTCACGCCCTGTTTAAGTGATTTACAGTACTAAGAATACCCAAACGAACGTCATACAGGTGAACTTGGATATGACGGACCACTGTATGACAGATTTTTGCATTACGACGGACTATATGCTTTGTACCAGTTTTATGCATATCAAGTATTCGTCATATGTATACGACGGATTTTGCATATGATGGACCAATTTTCCTGGTCCCATTGAGTCCGTCCTATCCAAGTTCACCTGTATTATGTTAGATATAATCATACCATGCACATAGCCCATGGAACCGTTATAGATATGGCTGTGTCTTATATGAAGAAAGAGCCAAACTATCCTATCCAAGGATTGATAATCGAGGAGACAATTTATCTCTTAAGATTCGTATGGATCCCATCAGACTAAGCACCAAGAGGATGACGAATCTATCGAGGAAGACGCAGACCTTGGTTCAACCCATCCTCTACCAGGCTGAGGAGAAGAGACACTGGGAACCAACACATGGTCTACGGCTCGGCATACCCGTCAATTATAAGGTATAGAACACATTCCCTTATACTGCAAAACCTGGAATATTTGTAAATTGTAGGATGTCTTTGGCATAGCCGTGATTGCCTGGCTCGCAGGAAAATAAAAATGTTTGAAAAAGAAAAAAAAAAGAAAAATTATAAGGTATAGCTTTGCTTCCTTTCTAGGTAATTAGAGTTTATTAGGTAAATACTTCATTATTCTTTTGTTTTTTTGTGATTTTATTCACCTTTTATTCATTTGGTTATTTGTGGTTTTATTCACCTTTTATTCTTTTGGTTATTCGTTAGTTTATTCACCTTTTATTGTTTTGTTTATTTGTGAGTTTATTCACGTTTTATTGATTTGTTATATGTGGTGTTATGAGTATTAGAGCCTTTTTTGCAACTTAGGGCAAAGTGTCATGAGGCAAAACTGGAGGACAGTATTTACCAGTCTCAAATGGCACTACAGTGACCGGCAAGTAAATGGTGCACTACACACACACACACACACACATATATATATATATATATATATATATATATATATATATATATATATATATATATATATATATATATATATATATATATATATATATATATATATATATATATATATATATATATATATATATATATATATATATATATATATATATATATATATATATATATATATATATATATATATATATATATATATATATATATATATATATATATGTATATATATATATATATATATATATATATATATATATATATATATATATATATATATATATGTATATACACAACACATATATATATATATATATATATATATATATATATATATATATATATATATATATATATATATATATATATATATATATATATATATATATATATATATATATATATGTGTGTGTGTGTGTATATGTATGCATGTATGTATGTATGCATGTATGTATGTATGCATGTATGTATGTGTGTGTCCGCCACGGATGGTGCTAGTTGTAATCAACAACTATTTAGTTTAATTTACAGTCGTTACGCTATTATAATGAATAATGTGGAGGTGTTTGATTGAGAACTACCAATACGACTTTGCACGACTAGAGGGCCTTGACTTGTTTAGCAATAGCACCCTTAACCCAAGGGTGGTTTTTCAATGCTCAAGGAGAAAGTTTTTTCATATATTATACATTTAATCGTGTGCAGAACCATAAACTGAAAAATAATAAATGTACATTTACACGCTATTCTATACATCATAAATAACTAGCTAGTAGGAATTAACACTTCTCCTACTCAGAGGTGTGCTTTACGGTTAAGGATAAGTTGTCCTCAATGGGTTGTCTTCAGTGGGGTTAAAGGTCAAACAAGTGTAATTGCCTCGTCCCAAGACACAAACTCACTCACTCGGGCAATATACCTCCTCTTTCCATCCACGAGTGATGGAACCTCTATATCTACATACTACTCGAATTATCGTTTACATTGGAGGAGAGAGCATGTGCAAATGAATAATCTAAGTTGAATAGTTGATTATACAATCAGTCAAAGATAAGTTAACCAGCAATAACGTTACGTGTTCTAAATACCTGCATGTTAGAAGCCAACATGTTGCTATATTTACGGTAGTAAACCGTTAACATCACGGTCTGGCTAAGAGATGTATTGATGTTTTCTGTGGTATGTCTTCATATGTATTACCTTAGTATTAGCTATTTTGCTGATCCTTTGTGCTATTTCTGTTTTTTTCTCTGTGCTATCTAGTCTTGTTTTTATCCTTTGTTTACGTACATCTTTTAGATGCTTTTGGTAAAGTCCATAACGTACATTAGAATACACCAGAATATGTTAGAACACAATACAATATTATACAATTCAATACATGCTTTTGATCAAGTCCATTACGTACATTAGAATACACTAGAATATGTTAGAATACAATACATTACTATACAATTCAATACATGCTTTCGATCAAGTCCATTACGTACATTAGAACACAAACACTAGAATATACTAGCATATTATACAATACTATACATTACAACACATGCTTTCGGTAAAGTCTATAACGTACATTAAAATACACCAGAATAGATTATAATACAATACAATACTATAAAATAAAATACAAAGCAATAACATGCAACACAATACAATGCAATACAGAACAATACAATTCACAACAGAAAAATACACTACAATACAATGCACTACCCTCTTTGCAGGTATTTCTGCCTCAAATTGGTCCTAAATACAATCCTTTGTACTCATTCTGTTTTTGTTTGTGCTATCTAGTCTGTTCATAACGTCCAATAGAATAGAATAGAATACAATACAATACAATAAAATGCAATACAGAAAAATACAATACAATGCAATAACATACAACTCCCATACAATGCAATACAGAACAGTACGATACAATGCAACACTATACAATGCAATGCAATAACATGCAACTCCATACAATGCAATGCAGAACAATACAATACAATGCAACACTATACAATGCATTGCAATAACATGCAACTCCATACAATGCAATACAGAACAATACAATACAATGCGATACTATACAGCGCAATGCAATAACATACAACTCCATACAATGCAATACAGAACAATACAATACAATGCAATACTATACAGCGCAATGCAATAACATGCAACTCCCATACACTGCAATACAGAACAATACAGTACAATGCAACACTATACAATGCATTGCAATAACATGCAACTCAATACAATGCAATACAGAACAATACAATACAATGCAATACTATACAGCGCAATGCAATAACATGCAACTCCCATACAATGCAATACAGAACTGCAGTACAATACAATGCGATACTATACAGCGCAATGCAATAACTTGCAACTCCCATACAATATAATGCAGAACAAAACAATACACTGCACTACTCTCTTTGCAGGTATCCTTGCCGCAAATCGGCCCTAAATACAACGGCACCCGTAATATCACGATGCAGGGCGGTGTAGAGTACGATGGGGTGTGGGGCTCCTCGGCCAAAGCTTCACATAATTTGACAATTGTCGCGACCGTCAAACTTCCGCCCGGAACCTACTCTGACGTCAGAGTGATGTCACATGAAGGGAAGCTTCGTCTGCCGTACAGCGCCAACCTTGAAGTCACCTTCAAAGATGGTACAAGAAAGACCAAACGAATATCGGCTGGTTCGCAGGAAATAATGTCTACGACACCAAAGTAGCTATTGGACGTATTGTCAAAATTAAATAGACGTCGACATCAGTTGTATTCCATGCCTTAAAATTAAATCATATCCATACACTTGTTTTGATTTGAATCATACTAATGGCGAGACCAAATGGTCTACAGTCGCTGAAACTCTCCTCACTTTAATTTCGTCCTAACCCTTATGCTGGTGATGGCTAATTTGGCCAATGCAAAATGATGCGAAAAAAAATATAAAATAACTGAAACATTGGAACATGGGTACTGAGAGTACTCAGCGAGGGCTATCCAATGAACACAAACATGACATGGTTCAGGTGAATTTCAATAATCGTTGCGTGTCTGTGTTTTGGACAAAAGTAGCCTCAGCAGCGGAAGGGTTAAGATGTGTTTAGGAATTAAGAAAAGTGCATTGTTGATTTCGCTGAACGATATGTAAACGATAAAAAAACTGGATGGAAAGATTTTGTGAAATTAGATTACGAAAAATGTTTGATGCATAAAACGTGCGTGTTAAAAAAATATACTAAAACAAAAGCAATAACTACAGCTTCACTGCATGAATAAAATTGGATTGAAATAAATGGAATGAATATAACCATATAAAGTCGTCTTTTATTTCATGATATAACATTTGAACCCTTCGAAGTGACACTCATTCTAAGTTGGCGACCCCTATCTATCTATCTATCTATCTATCTATCTATCTATCTATCTATCTATCTATCTATCTATCTATATATATATATATATATATATATATATATATATATATATATATATATATATATATATATATATATATATATATATATATATATATATATATATATATATATATATATGTGAATGTATGTATGTATGTATATATATATATATATATATATATATATATATATATATATATATATATATATATATATATATATATATATATATATATATATATATATATATATATGTGTGTGTGTGTGTGTGTGTGTGTGTGTGTGTGTGTGTGTGTGTGTGAGTGTGCATATTCATGCATGTATGTCTGTATTTACATTAGGGATGGGGATCGTTGAGAATTCTACGGTTCGGTTCTCGGTTTTGCTTCTACGGTTCGGTTTTATCACGGTTTCCTAAACGGTTTGTTAATGACATTTCTTGGATACGAAACTACGCATTGGAATGCGTGGCTGAACTTGCCTGAACTGCAAGGTTCTGGAAAGTTCCTATATACTAGCTCCCTGGGCACTTTCTCTATGCTCAGAAGGCTTCTGAGCATAGTGAAAGTGGGCAGGGTACCAGACTTGAGAGATTTTGAAATGGCTGTTTGATCGTCGCGCTTGGCAGCCATTGTGAGGCCAGCGAGGAGGTAGGTGCTGACAGTTTTATTCGACTCCAGGAACCCTGAGCATGCATAGAAAACCGAACCGTTTAGAGGGAGGTCCGGTTTTTGACTAGATAACCGCAATGCTCAGGCCGGTTTGAACCGGTTCCCAGTTTCCGGTCCCCATCCCTAATTTACATGTATGTATATATGTATGAATGTGTGTGGTGGCAAGGCTTAGTAAGTATAGACTTATCTTGCTTTGGAACATGATCATTTTATTTGCACTTTTCCATTTCATTTTTTAACGTACAAGAAATATGTGAAATCAAAGCCGAAGCCTAAGTGTGTTATGTGAGCAAACACTGAGGTTGCGCACGTCTCAGCATGGTAATGCACGCATCGATACGGTAACGTACGTATCAATCCCGTCATGAACGTAAAGATGCGGTAACTTTTTCTTTAACCCTTGCCGGTTGGCTAGACTGGGGGCCACGCGACACGTTTTGATGTGAGTATCTGGTCCCTGATTTTCATGGTATTGCCCTGCCGTTTAAAGAGACTCATGTGCCTGAAAATCAAAACAAAAATAATACTAAATGAAAAGATTGTAATATACTAAGCAGTCGATCATGATTTGTACAAGAACAGTTTCAGTTTCGTGCATAACATTTCATGCATAAAAGTCTCATGCCTAACAATGAATTTTCATGCATGATAATGATATTTCTGTGCATGTCAATGAACATTTTGACCGAAAAAATGTTCATATATGAGAATTCCAAGCATGAAATAGTGCACAGCCTAATAATCCATGAACATTTCTGGGACGAAAAAATACTCCCAAGAAATCGTTGGCTCTAAATTTTCATTTCTATGCATGGAAATTGAAAACGCACGGAACTTCATATTATCATTATATTTCATGCATGGAATTTCATACTTTCATGCATGGAATTTCATAATTTCATGCATGGAATTTTATAATTTCATGCATTGATTTTCATAATTTCATGCATGAAATTTCATATTTTCATGCATGGAATTTCATATTTTCATGCACAGTTTTTTTCATGCATGACACTTTTCGTATGAGTTTAAGAGACAAATTAAGTAATAAATAAGTTGTAAACATACCACCCTTCATCCAGCACACTACCAGCGGTATCATAGATAGTGTAGTTCCCCCTGTCTATGCTATACGTGGCCAAAGGGTACGATTGCATTGACCTGAAACGGATGCTCCCGGCTACACTGCTCATCGAATCACAGAACTTTCTGATATCTGTAGAGAAAGCATGAAATTTTGAGGGAAAGTTTATTTTAAAACATCAGTGGTCATAGATTAGTAGTACTGTAAATCACTTAAATATGGCGTGAATATTATATAGCGCAATTATGGAACAGCCCTGGATAGCGTGATCTAAGTGTAGCGGTGAACGGGTACAGCAGCAGCAAGTTCAATTAAGAATTTAATAAAGACGTGGATTTTACAATAGCGCATATGGGAAGAGCGCTTTTATCGCTATCTTATTGTTCCCGCTATAATTAAGTGATTTACAGTATTAGATTTATTTAAAAAATGTAGCAAGTGGCGAGAGGCGTTGTCAATAAATATACATACATACATAGCTATCTCTCGACTGAACGATGGGATCCTGAATACCGTGTCAATATTTTGCCAATGTAATTAATGCGTAAATTGCGCACACCAATGAGTCCGCACCAATCGAACTACGCGATATTGCTTGGACATCATACATCCCTATACAAGTATCCTTCAGCAAGCTGACATGATAGCTTGCCATTCTTCGTTTTTTCGTGGGGGGGTGGGGGGGGGGGGGTGGGGGAGGGGGGGGGGGGGTGGAGGGGCGGGTGGATGGGAGGGAGGGTTGTTGTGACACGTTTTTTTAAAAAAGCATTGTCCATTGCCCGCAATAGCAAAAATTGTCTGTATGTTTTCTGTCCCGAATTTATCATCTTTTGGTAAATATTTGACCAAAATTGCCCATCTACATTATTGGTTGGTGTATTTACAAATTGAGCAGCTTCCACTCGTGTTAAACAAAGGAGGCTCAAATGTTTACGACAAAGCGATCATTTATTACACGAATGGATAAAGACATATATAAATATATATATATATATATATATATATATATATATATATATATATATATATATATATATATATATATATATATATATATATATATATATATATGTATATGTATATACATATATATATATATATACATATATATATATATAAATATATATATATATATATATATATATATATATATATATATATAAATATATATATATATATATATATATATATATATATATATATATATAAACATATATATATATATATATATATATATATATATATATATATATAATATATATATATATATATATATATATAATATATATATATATATATATATATATATATATATATATATATATATATATATATATGTATATATATATATATAATATATATATAATGTATATATATATATATATATATATATATATATATATATATATATATATATATATATATATATATATATATATATATATATATATATATATATATATACATGTATATATATATATATATATATGTATATATATATATGTATATATATATATATATGTATATATATATATATATATATATATATATATATATATATATATAATATATATATATATATATATATATATGACATACGCTATGTCATACTTTAATTTTGAAAATATGGATATTACAAAACGAAAATAATTTTGAGTAGAAATGATTAGAATTAGTCATGAGTGATATGATAAACGGACACCGTCCCCATCTTTTCATAACAGCAACATTACAACAACATTTCGATATCTTATTTATCAATAGCATATCAGTTAGCCAATCTCTTGAATTATTGAAACATATGGTAGGTAGCCTTAAGTGTTTTGTCGCAGGAATATCTGGGTGCTATCATTTGCAACGGGTAATCTCCGTTGCCACACCTGTTTCCCTAATTCTAAGTTAGTCGTTTGGTTAACGGGTGTGTCTACATGGTTGTTATCGTAAAGAAATTTATAAAAAAGTTAGACAAAAAGGTGCTTTTGATGCTGATCTTTAAAGCCGCACAGCTGACCACTTGCACAAAGGTCAACTGTACCAACCCGGGAGGTCGCACCTGAGACTATAAATATCAAGCCAGTTGGCAGAGAGAAAGAGAAAAAGAGGGCAGAGAGAGAGAGAGAGAGAGAGAGAGAGAGAGAGAGAGAGAGAGAGAGAGAGAGAGAGGAAGAGGGAGGCAAAAGAGGGGACAGAGAGAGGGGGCAAAAGAGGGAGAGAGGGCAGAGAGAGGGGTGCAAAAGAGAGGGAGAGGGGGTTAAGAGAGAAAGAGGGAGGGCGCAGGGAGAGGGGACAAGAGAGAGAGAGAGAGAGAGAGAGAGAGAGAGAGAGAGAGAGAGAGAGAGAGAGAGAGAGAGAGGCAGGCGCTCTGATATGTTTGCAATAATAAGAAATTTCATGGTTTCCCTTCCCCCTCTCTCTCTCTCGTGCTGTATCTCTCTCTGTATCTCTCTCCCTCCCCCTCTCTCTCATTGTATCTCTCTCTCTGTATCTCTCTCTCTCTCGTTGTATCTCTCTCTCTCGCTCGCTCGTATCTCTCTCTCGTTGTATGTCTCTCTCGTTGTATAACGCTCTGTATCTCTCTCCCCTCTCTCTCTCGTTCATTGTAACTCTCTCTCTCTCTCTCTCTCTCTCTCTCGTTGTATCTCTCTTCCCCCCACTCTCTCTCCCAGTGTATCTCTCTTCCTCTCTCTCTCTCTCTCTCTTTCTCTCTCTCTCTCTCGTCACACCTGATATACCATCAACAAATAAGATCAAGGTTTATGATACCGGCTTTAATAAAGAATATAGGCCTGTGTATGTTCATGATATCACTGATATATCTAATTATAATCATTTCTACTCAAAACTATTTTCAAAGTGAAAGTATTGCATAACGTATGTCATTTGTACATCTATCTGTCTGTCTGTCCGACTGTCCCCTCCCCCCCTCGCTGTCTCTCTCCCCCTCATTGTATCTCTCTCCCTTCCCCCCTCTCTCTCTCTCTCGTGCTGTATCTCTCTCTGTTTCTCTCTCTCCCTCCCCTCTCTCTCATTCTCTCTCTCTCTCTCTCTCTCTCTCTCTCTCTCTCTCTCTCTCTCTCTCTCTCTCTCTCTCTCGTTGTATGTCTCTCTCTCTCTCGTTGTATACCTCTCTGTATCTCTCCCTTCCCCCTCTCTCTCTATCTCTCGTGCTGTATCTCTCTCCCTCCCCCCCTCTCTCTCTCTCTCTCTCTCTCTCTCGTCACACCTGAAATAAGTAACTATCTTCGCACATACGTTCCTTAGTCCTTCTACAGCATGTGCGCGCCCTGAGTGCTTGCTATTTTGATTCTCAAAACCTCATTGCAAATAAAACCGCAGGCTTGGACATGCACTACCTGCTGTTTTTGTTTTATACTTATGTTTCTGGACCTCATGTTCTGCTTGCGTCGTCGCAAGTAGAACATAAGGGCTTCATACTTTGGGACCCTGCACTGCACTGCGGCACATCAATGGCTATTGTGGTTAGGGCCACATTGTTCTCAGCTATTTTGGGGTGGCTTGCCCCTAAGCTACATTTCAACCTGATCAACCTCACTTCAACCTCACCGGACCCCCCGGAGAGATGTACGGTTCTAAAAATCATCATCAAAAGCACCTTTTTGTTTAACTTTTTGAAATTTGTTTACGTTAAAAACCATGTAGACACACTCGGATATCCGTAAGACCACACATTGAAGGCCACCTAACCCTTACCTATGTATCAATAATTCAAGAAACTTGGCATATAGATACCGGGTATACCATTTCATAAATAAGATCATGGGTTATTAAACCGGCTGTAATAAAAGATGGGACATTTATGATTTCACTGATACATATAACCTTAATCATTTCTACTCAAAACTATTTTCAAAGTTAGAGTATGGCGTAATATATCATTTCTCTCTCTCTGTCTCTCTCTCTCTCTATGTATATATATATATATATATATATATATATATATATATATATATATATATATATATATATATATATATATATATATATATATATATATATATATATATATTTATATATATATACGTATACATAGAGAGAGATATATGAATAGATACTTGCATTTAATCCATCGATTTTTATAAAAATGTTTATCGAAGTTGCTATATAAAAAGGGTTTATAACATTTTAGTGGCTGTATTTTAGAACTTTTTTCAAACTGACCTTTCATTTCCGAAAAGTGTGGTAACGGCTTGAGGTAGTTCTAAGTTTATAAAGACATTACATTTCGTCACAATTTTCAAGTTCTTTTCATAATGATCAGTTTCAAATGGTTACTATTTGAGCCCGCGTAGCCTATATACTGGTTGTCTGAAAAACATTTTTTGAACTATAGAAAAGTCCAGATTTTTCTTAAGATCAAATATGCATGTTACTCATGCGCCACCGTAGTATGCTGAACTGTCTGGGTTTGTTCGACGAATCTCTGTCGAAGCACTCTGCCCTTGTTTGTGTTTTGCCCATGGGATTTGTCCCTAATCGCCCATGCAGGCAATGTCCAGGGTCTCCATGGCGCCTCAACCCGTTCTGTACATGCTCTTGATTTAATCACCCGGGTAGGCTTAACGCTACTACAGTCAGCGCACTTCTGTCACCGTACAACCAACAAATTTCGTGCAGCGTAACCCTACTGTGGAAGCAGAAGTTTGATATCGGTAGTACCATCTATCGCCGGGTGGTCATACCAAACCCGGCCGCGCTCGAGATTGAGAAATCAGCATCAAAAGCACCTTTTTGTAAATCATTTTGAAATTTGTTTACGCTAAGAACCATCTAGATACACTCGTCCACCAAACTGCCAACTCAGAATTAGGCAAACAGGCGCGGCAACGGAGATCATGCGTTGCAAAGGATTGGGCCTCCTCTCTTATAATATAGATATATGTACATATATATATATGTATATATATATATATATATATATATATATATATATATATATTTATATATATATATATATATATATATATATATATATATATATATATATATATATATATATATATATATATATATATATATATATATATATATATTTATATACAGATACCGTCTTCAGTATTCGTGCTACTTTAGCCTACAGAGTAGTAAAAAAGGTAACCGTCTTCAGTATTCGTGCTACTTTAGCCTACAGAGTAGTAAAAAAGGTAACATACTCTCACTGCCTCTAATTTCCTTGCGGCCTGGAACCATGAGTCTTGCGTTATCAGAGTAGACGGCCTGTATTTGATCTCCTCCCCATTCAGAAATTGAATCATAGATATCAGCTATTGCCCGTTCTGAAAAGCCAAAATATCTAGAATGCATTGCGATGCGTGCTCACTTTGTGGAATGTTAGATAAAACATACAGTATGTATGTACGTATGTATCTGTGCTTATGTATGTATGTATGTATGTATGTATGTATGTATGTAGATTATCCCCACAAGATCAATTTATAACATTATCAAATGGGTCTCAAGAATTCACCCTTGTGGTGGTGATTCGTTATAAAATACAAGTTGCCCCAATGTATCAGAAAGGAGGTGAAGTTAGTGCCACAGTTTTG
>OZ012701.1:25014974-25024709 GCA_963942565.1 Maea johnstoni | reverse complement strand
ACGTCAGATAATGACTGCGATCGTGTCGCCACCTGCACCAACCAGCCGGGCACGTATACCTGCACGTGCCCGGACAATTACGTCGATAGAAGCAACCACAACCAAGCCGGACGGATATGCAGTAGGTGCAATTTACTTACCCTTACTTGCCCTGAATACACCTATGCTCCGATGGCAATGCAAAATGCAGTCTCACTCTATAAGATGATCGGTTACCTATTTTTTATCAAAGCATTTTTTAGATATCAAATTGAATACTTCTGTCAAATGTATAAATCATATAAAAGGAAACCAGTAGACATGAATGCGTTCAATAATGATATATTCACCCATCATTGTTGCTTGATATTTGTCTCTTGCTACCCCGGGTTCGAATCCCACCTGCCGTTAACCCTTATGCTGCTGGTGGCTAATTTGGCCAATACAAAATGATGCAAAAGTCCTGAAAAATGACTGGAACCCTGACAAATGGGTACTCATCTGAGAGAACTCAGCAAGAGCTTTCCAATGACAGGGTTCAAATGTTTTTCAAAAATCTTTGCATCCTTGTGATTTGGACGAAAGTAAGCCTCAGCATTGGAAGGGTTGATGGATACGTCGCCAGTGAAATGGACTTGGTAGCGTTTTCCCTTGCAATCGATTTGCAACTGCGATTTAATGGCGGGAATTGGTCGTTAGATAAAACTCCGCTGCAAGTGTATTATATACTGTAAATTCGAAAAAGATTCCTTTAGTTCAATTTTCGTGTTTTTAGCGTTTAACTTCGGACGCAAAATTAAAATTCACAATGATTAGTGCTGCCACATTAAGTGTATAGCTTGCACTCCACGTTGCGGCCAATTCGCAAAGTAAGAATACGCAAAAGTCGATTTTCTGTAAATTCGAAAAAAAAATACTCTACACATTTTTTTGTGAATATGCAAGTACATCCTTACCTAAAGATAACACTCTTTTCCAATTTCCAATACAAATACTTTTTAAATATGTTTTTCTTCTAAAGGTGGAAATCTTTTAAGGCTGTTCTTTCTTCTGGAACACCCCTCAGGCCGCTGGCAGTAATTGGCCAGCGTTTTCAACAGTGAACCCGGGCTGTGCGTCGTGCATTGCAAATGCACGTTAGAAATAATAATAATAATAATAATAATAATAATAATAATAATAATAATAATAATAATAATAATAAGGACCTAAAATGCAATAACGACAGAATATCCATCTGGTTTTGAACGTTTTAAAAGAGGGCGGACTATCAGAATGAATGGCAGAGGGCTACGGAGGGGAGATACTAGATTCCCACAACAGCCAGCCACCATCGCTGCGTCCCCACATGTTGGGTGGCGGCGACGGTTTGCTTTGTGCCATTTTCCTGGCTTTTTTATCCGTGTACCTTTCTACAGTGATGACACTTAATTCCTGCACTAAATGCGTGGGCAGCACGGGCAGAATACACGACTGTACGCCAGATTGCCACCCAGTTTCCAGGGCATGGCTCACGTGGATGACCTCACAACTGAACGCAGCTTTGATGTGCCAGCTATGTGGGTCATCGATGTGCTCGTCTTATTTTCTGACATGTTATTCATTGGTGTTTGTACAACCAGGCAATGGCAGACGACCGGTCGAGTGGTGAAGAAATTACCGGTTTGTTTTGTGCCATTTTCCTGTTTTTCTTTTTTTTATCCGTGTGTTCTTTCTACATGCATTATCTTATATCTCTTATACAGGCCCCAGTACAGTTACATGCGGGGTAGCGGCAACAGTTTGCTATGTGCCATTTTCCTCATGTTTTTAGTTATGTGTGTGTCTTCTGTTATCTTATATTTCATTTACAGTACCTTTACATGCGGGGTAGCGGCAACAATTTGCGATGTGCCATTTTCCTCAATCTTATTAGTTATGTGTGTGTCCTTCTGTTATCTAATATTTCCTTTACAGTACCGTTACAACAGCAGCTGGAGTACTGGATGATCGGGCTGATAGCTCTCGGCTGTATTACCTTCCTCGTCTTGCTGACGGTAACCGTATGCCAGAGTTTCCTCCGAATCACCAAGAACCGTCGCAAACATCTCCTCGCGTCGTCCGACACGACGAGCGAAGCGTCTTCGCGCTCGGACGCCGCCGTCAGCGTCTTTAGAATACCGCGTCCGAACCGCGTCTGGCGCGCCAACGAGTCGATGACGTCAGACCAGTCGTTCGCAGCGAGCATCATGGATTCCACTGGAAGTGAAATCGACAGCGAGGCGCTCGTGCGCAGTAACTACGACGCCATCTTTGCAGTAGAGGGCGGCCTCCCTTTCGTGAGTATAGGCAAAATTCATCCTATAGCAAAAGTGTTAAAATACAAACATGCTGGGACAGAGGTAATTAATTGGGGATTTTCTTGGTGCCTAAGGTCGTATAAATTATTCAGTATTTGGTTAATAAATTGAGGTGGGACCAACACTTGTCATAATAGCAATACTAAAAACTGAATTGATCAAAGCACATGTACGATAACATGGATGGATTTGACGTGTTAAATAAAATCTATATCAAAAATAATTTCTACAGAATACTCCTAAAAAGCACTATATTGGTTATTAAAAGTGTGTTTAAACTGCTAAATGGGTTTGAGCTGTCTCATATTTTGAAGCCCATGTCGCAGACTTGTACGATGATGGTGTCCCTTTTAGTATATATATTATTCAAAATGTATCTATTTATCTACCAGAGTGGTCACAAGAAAAGAGACCCACCAACAAGCTTAAGATCTAAATTACACCTGCGCCATGTGTCTGCCCTCAGCGTCTTAAGAATACAATTATGATTTTTTTCTAGGAATGTATGCTTTTTTCAAAGAGCAAGCCACTAATTGCTAAATTAAATATAGTCTGTAAATTTTACCAATCATCATAAAACGGCTGTAGTTCACAACTCAGCTGACTCCGATTGCCAAAATGTTGCAATTTGAAAAGTAAGATAGAAGGCTTAGTTGGGTTTAAGATTACGCGTGTTGATATAATACAGTGAGGTCTCTTTAACGAGAACTCCTCGGGACCAGGGCAAAAGTGTTCACATCTACTTAGATGAATAAAACGATGGATAGGTAGCGAGAGATCAATTACCGTATGCACTATGATAGTGAAGACCTGCCTATCGTATCGTTTACATTACAGAGAAAGTTGCGCTGCAACATGCGCAGAATGCAACTTTTGGGCTATTTGCTGCAGCCAGGTTGTTCAGGGAGACCTGCCGGTTGCGTATCCAGTGGATAGACATTCGTGATATCTAAGAGGTATTTTAACAATGTATATGCACGAAAGTCGATCATGGGATACGCAACCAGCAGATCTCACTCAATGGTCTCAGCACGACCCCTAGCCCAGGTTTTGGCGAAAAGCACGGTACAGGTGCGTTCTACGCATGTGCGTGAGCAACTTTCTCCTGATAATGTTAACAAATACGAGAGCCCCTATTCTATTCTTCTGTCTCCTAGTAACGTCACACTGAGAGGAGATTAGGTGTGTCCAGAGCTTCACAATGGGCCCTCTCGGCATGTATTCACATTAGGGGTGTTCAGATCACAGAAGGGTTCACATTAGGATGTTTTTACTGTATAATAGCAACAGAATATAAATCAGGATAATTATTCGCTTTTAGGAGACTCCGGCCCCTTCCAGATCACTGCCCAGTTTCATTGGGGATCCAGTCATCCGACCACCCTCCATGGCAGCGTCCACCTCCGCATCCCGGTCGGCATCACGTTCTGCGTCTGCATTTGGGTCAAGGTCAAGGACGGCGTCCCAGTCTGCATCTGCGCACGCATCCAGGTCAGGGGAACAGTCACGTGACCAGTCCAGTACGTCAGATTCCTCCTCTTCAGAACCGGCCTACTCTGTGATATCTTCGGGCATCTACGGACCGGCCTTTTCGCCAACTCGACGACTCTGGCAGATGACGTCACAGAAGCCGGACCGAGTGCGCAGGCGCGAACGACAAGGCGCATTTGCAGGTAGTCGCATGGGAAGCAGCTTTTCCGAAGATGATGAAGACGGTGAAGTACCCGTAAGTATAAAGGAGATGAATCTTGTGGGGGTGCTTTCAAACTTCAATGTGTAGTTTTAAATTAATTCTAATTTTAAACTTTTCATTTTTACAAATTAAACTTTGAAAGCACATCCAAAAGTCTCGTCTCTGATATTCATATCCGATCTGGATGTCCTGATTGTTTTGAACTCTGAAACTCCTAGATCGAGCCACTCTATCGTCAGGTATGCCTTTGTTTACATTATGAGATTGACTGGCCATACCCACGATAGAGAAAGCCCCATACAAAACTTTTCCACTGCGCCCAAAAAACTGGGCGCTTACATTTTTAGGCCAGTCTGGCCACCCAAACCAACTGAATTCGTTACCTACCTTGTAAATTAACGCTGTGACGCTTTTACATCACTCAAATCCGCCCAGAGTGAGAGAAATGAGAGCTTTTTGGCTGGAAGCGATAATTTTCAACGAGTTTGTTCCGCCATTTAATCCAAGGCATGACTAGTCGCGCAGCATTATCCATCATTTCCCATATCAAACCTATCACCCTTTCACACTTGTGCTGCTCGACTAGTCATGCCTTGAGTTAAATGGCGGAACAAACTCGTTAAAAATTATCGCTTCCAGCCAAAAAGCTCTCATTTTTCTCACTCTGGGCGGACTTGAGTGCTGTAAAAGCGTCACAACGTTAATTTACAAGGTAGGTAACGAATTCAGTTGGTTTGGGTGGCCAGACTGGCCTAGAAATGTGAGCCCAGTTTTTTGGGCGCAGTGGAAAAGTTTTGTATGGGGCTTTCTCTATCGTTGGTATGGCCTATCAATCTCAGTATGTAAACAGAGCCATACCTGACGATAGAGTGGCTCGATCTATGAAACTCCCTGTAAGTATGGTCTACAATACGGAACATGCACTGTGTAAAATTAAGGGGTGTCTGTATAAGGGGTGCCATCCATACCACGTTAGTCCATGGGTAGACTAGAAAGATGACAATTCCTTCTTTGTTGACCAAGCAGTGTGTTGTAGTACCAGGAGTGGTAGGTAGATGGCACCACCTGGTCCTGTCTCGAAATATTTTACTCAAACCGAGCCCCCTATTCACCTGGTGAGATAAATGTAAACTAATTTTGGCCACGCTTGCTACCTTGACCACTTGGTAACAGAAACAACTGGAAGACAGAAAGCTACTCATGACAGCCGACAGGTCGAGTAACATAGGACCCCTTTTCACCACGCGGGACTGCGGCGTTTTTTTCTTTGATTTCCGCTCGCAGTCCCACCTAGGGGAAACAAACCCTTATGTGACAATAACAACCGGAAGGCAGAAAACTAGGGCACGAAGCGAAGCTATTTTTACTATCGATTGATAAAAAATTTTCGCATAATTTGGGGTCGAGTTTTCTGGCCACATTAACGTGATTCTTAAGGCAAAAACTTTAAAAGGACATTGCGCCTCGGCATGCGCCGGTACATGCCACGCGCAGATGGGGTGCACCGCGGCAATGCCGCGCATTTGAGAATTGGTGCACCAAAATATGGCGTGCTGCTAAGTGTTGCGACTGACACGAATAAACAGAAAATGTTCATGTTTTTCTCCCGGTTTTCTACTGGGAACAAAGCAAACAATGTAAGTTTTCTTAAAGATTTTATTGTTGTTTAACATATTTGGCGAGTTGCAGACATTTGAGCATAATCGATTATCTCAAATATCTGTCGAACTGAATCGAGCTGGCTTTTCGCATTATGATGAAACCCCCGCGGGGTTTTCTTATATTCCCACTCGCCTAGTGGAAACGCGCCCTTATTCTTAAGGGGGCTCGGGACCTTCGTTCTTTAATTGAGACTTCCATGTAAAGATTGACCAATATCTTGGTCATTGTACAAGAAAACCCCAATAAACTATATATTTTATGAAAGCTGAGAATCTGGAGAGGTCAAATATCCTAAACATGTTTTATGATACCATCACAGTTCCCTGGGGGTGGGGCCTAAAGACAGTGATGCGGATTTCTAATACATATGTTTTTGCAAAGTACCTCCTGGCTTCAATAAAGGTTTAACACAGTTGATATTTATATATTATATAGAAAACATCCTTTAGCAAATTCTACTTTTTCATTTTTTTAAATTTTTGTTCCTAAAGGAATTTACAATAAGTTAAAGTTGTGATCAATATTTTTTTGTTGAATCTTACCTTTCTTCATTTTTGAAGTTAAATTAAGAAACAACTAGAGCAGATATAAAAGAAATGAAAAACTAGAATCTGCCCAAGGATGTTTTTGGTCATGTGTAAAAATCTCAGCATTCTAAGATCAATATTGAATGAATGGGTGCCTTTTGAAAATGAGAAGTATGGTGATTTCAGAAAGCCTTCAAACCAGCTGTTAAAGCCAGCCCTGCATATCCTACAGCCTATTATGATGTTCTGCCCCCTTCTGAAACTTTTAGGGATAATTTGGAATAAGAATATGGTTTGCATGTATTGGTAGAATAGTTTGAATGTTTGATAGTTCACTTGGTATCTCAATTACTGGAATAAAAAGGGATTTTTAGCAAAGATTTGGAGGTTTCTACTGGTAGAGGCTGGACCCCCTAGTGAGCACTCCTCCCCCCAGCTGATAAGGAAAGATAAGAGACTATTACTGACTGCTAATAGCAAATTGGCTGTCTGGCGATGACTTCACTCCATTACAAGTACTCTGAAGTGCAATTGTAAGGTTTTCTCTAATAATTTTATATATGGAATAGATACATCATGCTTCTTGAAACTTTTGAGGGTAAGTGGAGGAGGCAGATCCATAGCTGCACTGAACTATTGAAGAGCACTATATCCATTTCCACAGAGGCATCCTGCTAGAACTGATTGTCTGTTTATATCATAAACTTGTCCTTTTTTTAAACTACTAAGAAAGTCTGCTCGCTTTCCATCACAATCTTCATTTGAACATCTCCAATATAGGGCTGATCAATGGTCTTGTCGCATTCTACTGTCTTGCAATAGTTCTAACTTCTAATAAAAGCAGTCATGTTCAGTGTCCCTTTCCTCAGAGGTCGCAACTTCAATTGCTATGCCACTGTCATCTGAACTAGTACTCAGCAGTCTAAGTTTTCTATAACTGGCACTCTGAATGGTTAGTGAATTCTCAGGTTCCTCGTCCTCTTATATATCCAAATCTTCTGGCACAGAAGATATTGCACTCCATTCAAACTCCCTCTTTCTCTTACTTCTGAAGCTACTTCCCATTGTAAGGATACATCCAGACTCTGCACTGTCCAGGGGTCAGCATCTAAATACTCTCCTAACCCTAACTCTCAAATACAGGAAACCCTGTTCACCTTTGTAAGATAAACCCTAAACATCCTGGCTGACCCACACAAACCAGAATATTTCTGGAGCATTTGATTGGTTTTACCTGAACTGTCTGACCTATACCTGTAAAGCAAGAGAGCAAGAATCACACCTTTCATTCAATACCCTTATTGCAATGCAATTACTCATAACTGCTCAATGCCAGCTTCCTGGGTAACAGGAAACTTCTAATACACATTTGAATACACATTCTGGGGCCTGCCAGTGGAGCTTACCTCCCAGGGGGATCTGATAAGGAAAGACTATTATGATCTTAGATAAACATCACAGCTGGGTGCCTAACCTGCTACTCTTATAGAAGCCATATTTTTCAAAAAGTACTTTCTATGTCATTTGTTGTTCTAGTTGAGAGTTCTAGGTTGAAGGAATGTGTAGCTTACCTTTTCAGCTTTCACATATCAAAAAATCAAAAAAACACCCTATTCAAAGGTGCGAAGGTCCCGAGCCCCCTTAATGTGATAACTGCCCCAAAATGCCTAATGGAGTTTGATATTAGCGTCATCAGGTGGACGTTTTATATTATATGAAGATTTTGGGGAAATTGCAGTGGTTTGCACCAAGTCAGCACAGCGAATGTGTCGATAGATACTAGAGATGTTTTTTTTTTCATTTTAGTTAAATCAATATAAATTGTGCACTTGATGTTTATTTAACATGAACATGAAAAGACAAAGAAAGTGTTACAAATGTATCATATTGCCATATTGCCCCAGGCAGCAGAGAGTAGACTACACGTTTCACCAGCAGAGTGAAAAAGATAAACTGGAGTTTTGCAGGGAATATAGACATTGAGAGATTTGCTGTAGCCATTATTGGGTTGCGTTGGTAACATAGATAATGTAGTTAACCTAACTCTGCGATGAAAGAAACATTGTTTACCTCACCACAGCCTTGGTTGAAGAAAAGAATGGATATGTAGCGAGAGACCAATTACTATATGCCCTATAGTTACATGCTGGACTCATGCCAGGAGTACCAGATAACGCTTCACCGCAAGGTCACGTGGGAACAAGGAGCAATCAGGACTCTCGCATCGATTACATTACAGAGAAACCTTATCTCCACCACCAGAGCACCGATTTTGGCCTAATTAGCGGCTATTAGTTGACACTGGTTGAGGCTAGTATGTTCATGCTGACCGGCTGGTTTCGAATCCACTTGTGTTTGGTCATCTAAGTCATAGCCTAGAATCATTATCCCAGTGTTGGTAGTGGACATTTCGCTTCATTTCATTCGATGGGTCTTTACAGTATGGTCGTTCTGCTCGGAAGTTAGACAGAAAACATCTTTAGTTTCATTTTATTTTTTAGAAAGATTTTATGAAAAAAGTTTTTTCATAATTGTATTGATTTTTGTGAATATAATTGACAGTCCTAAACCGCATAGTGTGGTATTTCGGAGACTTTCAGTTCGAATATAGATTAGGTGTTCTATCTATTTTTGTGAATTTACTGGATTTTGGAGTGTGTTTGCCTCTTTGGCATCTTGATATAGATGTTTGTATGTTATCTGAAGCATTTAATCTGGAAAAAATATGAAAACTAGTACTATATTCCATTTATAGATGGCGCTTACGTAGACATACCTTGTATCGAACGGTTCCTGAGTTGATCACTTATAACTAGATTTTGTAATTTCTGTAATTGTTTAGTATGATGTGTATGCTTTATCTTGCAGCCATGGTTGGACTATTTTGATGAGGAGCCGAGTTCGTCATCACGTGACGGACATTCGTAAAAGGCGACCCCTGGCGACAACCTTACCAACCAGCATGACATCATCGCCATCTTTGTTTGTTCCTCCATTGGCTAAAGCGCAAAAGATAATTAACCGATGATACAATTTTCTTCTAAGAATCTATATTTAGGCTTAACATGAAACATGCGCGGCAAAGAATCATCTACAGTATAACATATATGCTCATTTTTACAGAAATCGCTATTTTGCAAAGGAAAGTATGACGAAAGAAGGTAGATTGAACTAAAATATCCGTACATTGCACTTTTTGGAAAACAGTAAATGCCATTCAAACAAATAAAACATTTGTACCAGATTGGGTTGAAATATTTTTATTCATATTGTATTTTTATTGAAAGTAAGTCATGCATATAGTGTACAATTCTTGTGCAGTAAGTGAAGTATAAAATAAAAAAAACAAATGAAAATCAACAAACTAAGTTAAGAATAAATACCAAACCTTTATGCAAAAGCTCAAACAGTAACCTTTAAAAAAACAATTCTTATTTATTTTCGGAGTACGATGTAAGTGGATATATATTTGCAAAAGTGACGCTCCCCCCCCCCCCCTCACCCAAAAAAATAAATAAGAAGATCTACCTGTAAC
>OZ012701.1:24962474-25007474 GCA_963942565.1 Maea johnstoni | reverse complement strand
GCTATTTCAAAAATTATAGACAACCTTCTTTTTCGACACAAAATTGCCAGCGTATAGTTCTGCTTAGGACCTCGCAAATAGATGTGCAACATTTTTCAAAGAAAAAAAATGACAAAATCAGAGATGAGCTACCTGATTGCTCTGACATCGACCTAAACAAACCCCAGGATAAGCCTTCCTCAACTCTAAGTTTTCTTCTAACCACAACACAGGAGGAGGTATGGAAGATCATATGTAAATCTCCTTCGAAAAGTTGTACATTGGACCCAATACCCACTTGGATGATCAGGGATGCCAAAAATGAACTACTTCCAACAATCTCAGACATCATTAATGCTTCACTGAGGTCAAGTGAAGTACCTACATCTATGAAATCAGCTGTGGTCACCCCTCTGCTTAAAAAAGCTACCTTAGACCCTGAGATACTAAAAGACTACCGCCCAGTTAGCAGTTTTTCGTTTGTATCAAAGGTCTTAGAGAGGGTGGTTGCTCAGCGACTGACAAGTTATATGACAGATAACACTCTACATGAATACCTTCAATCTGCATATAAACCCAGTCACAGCACAGAGACAGCACTGGTGAAGGTACAGAATGACATTCTTACAAGTATTGACCAGCATGGAATTGTTATACTGATCCTTCTTGACCTAAGTGCAGCATTTGATACCATTGACCATGATGTGCTGTTTTCTAGAATGGAAAGCACTCAAGGTATAACAGGGCCAGCCCTTGAATGGTTCCGTTCATATCTTGTTGACCGTACTCTTCGAGTTCAGATAGATGATTCATTCTCTGCATCACAGGAAATCCTATGGTCTGTACCACAAGGATCAGTGTTGGGCCCTCTGCTCTTCCTGATTTACCTCCTTCCCTTAGGAATACTGATAAGAAAGCATGGTCTAGAACTCCATGCTTATGCGGATGATACACAACTCTACATCTCTATCAAACCTATCAATCAGCGTGTTGTGGACGAAGGTGTAGCTAAGTTGGAAAACTGCCTCACCGACATATATACATGGATGTCTCAGAATAAACTGAAATTAAATGCAGACAAGACAGAGGTGCTGGTCATGGGTACCCCACAGATGCGGGCGAAAATCTCCATTCCTAGCATTACCGTAAATGGTGTAATAGTACCAGTTCTTAATGAACTGTTCGGTAATCTGGGTGCTGTTTTCGATCCGAACATGAATATGTCTGCACATATGTATCAAAAGTTATCAAGTCTGGAAATTACCACCTTAGGAACATTGGAAAAATAAGAAAATTTCTCAATACTGATACAACCAAGAGTGCCATCTCATTGGTGACATCACGCCTTGACTATTGTAATGGACTTCTCTGTGGAATCACCGATGAGCTGCTATGCAGGCTCCAGAAGGTCCAAAACAATGCTGCTAGAGTGGTTAGTGGCTCCAAAAAGTATGATCACATTACACCAGTTCTAAAAGATCTTCACTGGCTGCCCATCAGGAAAAGGATTGAGTTCAAGATTCTGCTTTTGAGTTTCAAATGCATGCAAGGATGTGCCCCTCTACACTTGAGGAAACTGTTAGTCAAACAAGCCAATACAAGGACCCTAAGATCAAGCACTAAGAACTTATTACAGATACCACTCACTAATCTGAAAAGGTTTGGTGACAGAGCATTCTGTGCCTATGCACCACGCCTTTGGAATGAGCTCCCTGATAACATCAAGGCTGCTGATAGTGTGCAAAACTTCAAGAAACAGCTGAAAACATTGCTATTTCGAAAGGAGTTTAATTGACTATATGGACCATGACAACTGTCCAATAACTCAAAAGCGCTGTTGAACATTATAGGTAGAAAGGGCGCTATATCAAATATCAATTATTATTAGTATTATTATTATTATGGTACAAACACTGTCATGGTTCTAAATCTAGTTATTGAAAAAGGAATAATTCTTGCTAATATTCTAGAAATTCAGCTTACTTTTTTTTAATCGAGAAATCCAAAAGTGGACAGATTCACCTTACTATATGCATGTACTCATACACAGTCTATGTTCTTAAAGACCTCATTTCAAGAGGAACTACCTTTTATATCCACTGCTATATAGCTTTGGATAATAAAATTTGGATAATATTTCCACTTCTACTCAAAGACCATATTCAGTTTTCTTTTCAAGTTATCGTTAATTTTCTACAGTTAAGATTATGTAGCCGAATTTATGGAAGACGACGCATAGCAATATTAAAGAGATGCGTTTCCGCAAGTTTTTCAGTGGCGACATCTAGCGACGAGACCTCAAACTCATGTCTTATCACGTGACTCACCCGACATCTGTGCGTTGATAGGTTACACGTGACGGTCGTGCTGTTTTCTGATTGGGCGGCAAGGCAAGATGACGTGTTGAAGCAAGAATAGCAAACATCTGGAAAAAAGGAAAGTTCTTTTCTTAGAGGCGGACCATTTGATATCCTGAGGGACGGGGAGCTACAAATTGTGACCTGGTCAGAATTGTTTTTCTCATCTGGCTGAGATGGCTAAACTTGTTAAGTTTAAAGGCCAAATCATCTTCTTTCTTAACTTTCATGGCTATTTTTTTTCTAGACTTTCAGGGCTAGATTATTTTTTCCTAGGAAGGATAAAAGAACATCAAATGATCCCATTACCACAGTTTCACGCTTGGGGAGAAATGATACACTCGCAGAGAACACACACATCCCGAGACGTTAACTCCTACAACAGGGAGCTAACATTACTGAAAACATAAGAGGCACTGTGCCAGTTTTAGGTATAACTTAGAACAGTTTGTAGAAATCTCCCCAGAAACTATCGGCTGTTTTATGATGGATTTTTTTTCAAAAAAAGCAATAAAAGATTAGGGGTTCAGTTTTCCGTCCTTATATGATACTTCGATAATACTTGACAATTTTTTTTCCAGTTTTTCTCATTTCACTACCAGATCTTCAGTACCGCGTATGAATACATATTCAACAAATGCTAAGATCCCTTCGTTTTCCCCATTGTTCGACCACCTTGAATTCACTGTTCACAACAAGCCCTTGGTTTGTGAAAAAGATGCCAATGACTTGGCATTGTGCAGCTGTTTCCCTTATACATCAGCTTTATTCATACTTACAACTGAATAGGCACCACTTCTCAAATTCAAATGCATGGCTATGCTACAGCACGGCAAGATAAGGTCAACTTTGAAAATTCCAAAGGCACTTTGCTCGCTTTTTTAGTTTGGCTTGTAAGAATTTGCACAATACCCCTTCGATAATGAATTTTTCAGAAGGGTTTTTTAGTTGCATGTCATCAAACAAGCCCTTCGCAACGCCACATGTTTGGCTTTGTAATTTAGCTTAAGATTTTTATTTTCCTAGAAATCCCTTGACGGCTTCTTTTCTAACCTTCCTTGGGATATGATGTTTTATTTCTTTTACACCCTTTTTCTTTTGGTTGCATAAACCCCCAATAGGGGGAGACCTTTGTCCTAAATATGACCCGAGCATTTGTGAGTACTGAGGAGGCGCTAGCAGCACCTAAAAGTTACCAGTATGCTGCGAAGTGAATGAGTAAATGTTTCTTGACTGTATATGATATGAATGTTTATTGACTGTATATAATATACAGAAGTTCTCATGCATTCTTGAAATAATAAATACAAATAAACTGTTAGACAAATCACAGTAAAGCGTTCATCCATGTGACTGGTAATGCTATACAAGATCGCGAACAGGCTGGTGGAGGTACCTACAAATGGCTAGCCATTACAAGAGCATCTAGGCATTGCCATGAACTGGGATACCAAGTACCACACTCAACAAAGGAATTCCACAAGTTCTCCTTCTACCCAAGAACAATCGGTGAATGGAATGCCTTACCAACTCACATACCTGAGTCAAGTTCTCTTGAATCATTCAAGAGCAACCTAGCAATCTGGAGTAACAACACAATCTAGATCAGTACTTGGTTTTTAATATCTAACAAAATAACCCCTTTTTACCACAACCTTTCTACTTTTCCTCCACTAACAAGGCACTCATCCCCACCGGAGTCTTCTACTAGAAGTAAGTTGGTAACAAGGAAGAAGAAGAGAAGAAGAAGTATCCTATTTCCCACCAAAGTAAGACCCACAACATTTAAGGTTAGTTTAAAAAGCTCCCGCTAGGATGTCTTAAAGTACACAATAAAAAATTGGTTTGTCATGTGCCCATAAGGTGCCGCTCACAAAAAGTGTGCGGAGCTCATACTTATCAATCCAAACAAAAACTTACTCTACGTGGGTGTAGTAGTAACGAGGAAATAACATACAACTTTAATTTAATCGTAGAAATAAGCATTCTGTGTCATGAAGTGTGTAAAGTTTTTTTATGATAATACTAGGACACAGGTATCATAAGAAAAGATCGACTTAAAAAGTCGTCACTCCTGACCAAAAGGTTGGACACTGAGAATTACTCAAGACCTAAGACTTGTCTTTCTCTGAACTCCTAAAATCAAAGCAAAAGCGTACTTGTAATATTTCGTTAAGTCTTACTGCTTATACCAGCCACATCAACATCAAGTTGTGTTCTTTATACCGAGCGAAGCTCGGATAATGGTAATGCACGCCTGACACAGGAGAATACCTACCTCACTCCTGTTACCACGATGGCCTTAAAAATCCATCGACCAGATTTTCGTACCGGGTGACTAGTGGCGCCACCACGTTACAAGGGAAAATTACAGGAAGTGAAGTCCAACTCCCGCGCGTGGACTGGGTAAACACTGAGCTTTGGTATGCTCATTCCGAGGCCATGTCTTTTGTCGGTTCAAACATGAACATGTATATACTTTAAATTGCTCCCAGGAGTGGATTAATGGACTTTCGTCTGCTCCCACATAGTACTCTATACAGTCGACAATACAGTTTGTATATCGATCCTGAAACGACTGTATCTACTCTACTGACTACTCTGCTCAGTTACTGCTACCACCTATTCACCAGTTCATCCGAGGTAGGGACGGGATAGAACTGCAATAATTCACTACGTTTCAGTGCTGGCAATGTTCAGAGTTTCGCTCGGCGTCGAAGCCATGCTTCATCATATTATTATTTACATTTCATTTTTATTACTTTTATCGTTTAAATTAACGCATTAGTATGTATAGATGTTTTTCAAAAACGCTTATGGTATTTGTGATCTAAACTTTTTTCTTCCCCTTTCTGGAGTGTACAATACAAAATGATGAAACTATTTTCTATATTTGATATACATTTTTTTATTTCGTTTTTCGTCACATTTATGCCAATTGTGGCTAATTCGTGACTAGCCAGTTGTAAGTAGTGGAGGAAACCGGAATAGTCGGCGAAAACCACCGCCTAATTCCAGGTCACTGGCAACTTTCCCACATGCCCAGGCCGGGATTCGAACCCAGGCAGTGGTGAGAGACAGCGTGCAGTCCGTGGCGGCGCCTTAGACCACACGACCGGAAGAGCTGTATATTGATATACAGTCAATTAAGTCATTCATTCATTAGATATACATGTACGGACAGTGACAAGGGTGCTAAATAAAGTGAAATCTTTCAGTCAAAAGCTTAGTCGGGAAATATGTGATGGATAAATGTTAATCAGAACATTTCAAACAACTCTCCTTCAAATCGTTTGTAAAACTATTCTTTATTCACAAGAAAATGTTAGAAGTATCATAGATCCAGATGACAATTTCAAGCGAAATATTCAAGCATTAATGGGTTAACCAAATCGCTTCGTAAACATAGAATTGAGTATTCATTTGGGATTAAGTTTATCGTCACCTTTTCTGGCATTAAGAGGCTACTCGTAAGTACATTTACAGACATTAACTTCCTGCACCAGTCGACCGGACGTCTGCTAGTGCATGGTTGTACAAACACCCATGGACAACATGTCAAAAAGGTAAGCCAAGCTCACCAATGACCTACGTAGCTTGCGAATCAAAGCTACGCTCGGTTTTGAGGTCATCCGTTCATACATGCCCAGGAAACTGGGTGGCAATCGGGCGTGCGGTCGTGTATTCTATTCGGGCTGCTCACGCATTTGGTGCAGGAATTTGATATCGACACTATAGCCAGCTGTAAGAGGGGGTGATACCGAAGTATCCAATGCCTAACCCCAAGTCACTGATAACATTCTCACATACCCCGAACGGTTTGAATTAATGCTAGTATGATGTATCAACCGACCTGTTTCACCCGTAGAGTTAGAGGCGGAAGCGGAAGTGGAATTCGCGGCGGGAGCGGAAGTCGTCGCAGCTGTTCCTTTTGCAGCTGACACCAGCGCCACTGCAGATGAAATACACATATTGTCAAAGATAAAATACACATATTGTCAAAGATAAAATACACATAATGTCAGGGATGAAATACACAAATTGTCAAAGATGAAATACACATATTGTCAAAGATGAAATACACATATTGTCAAAGATGAAATACACATATTGTCAAAGATGAAATACACATATTGTCAAAGATGAAATACACATATTGTCAAAGATAAAATACACATATTGTCAAAGATGAAATACAAATAATGTCAAAGATGAAATACACATATTGTCAAAGATAGAATACACATATTGTCAAAGATGAAATACACATATTGTCAAAGATGAAATACACATATTGTCAAAGATGAAATACACATATTGTCAAAGATGAAATACACATATTGTCAAAGATAAAATACACATATTGTCAAAGATGAAATACACATATTGTCAAAGATAAAATACACATATTGTCAAAGATGAAATACACATATTGTCAAAGATAAAATACACATATTGTCAAAGATGAAATACAAATAATGTCAAAGATGAAATACACATATTGTCAAAGATAGAATACACATATTGTCAAAGATGAAATACACATATTGTCAAAGATGAAATACACATATTGTCAAAGATGAAATACACATATTGTCAAAGATGAAATACACATATTGTCAAAGATGAAATACACATATTGTCAAAGAGGTGTATAACCAGAGAGGGGGAAAATGTGATCATTACTCTACCATTGGAAATGAAAATGAAACCTATAACCTAAGAGGTGTATACACACAGAGAGCAGAAACAAAGGAAGAAGAGGAGAAGACGAAGAAGAAAAGGAGGACGCAGACAGACATAATAGCATCCAATGAGTGTCTCGTTACTTACCTATTAGAAGTATACCTATCGCGCTCCATAGTTGCAAGGATGGCAGTTTGGGATACATACTGGTGATGGCTTCGCAAACCTACAGCAGAGGAAGATGGTGTTTATCATAATCAATCTTATCACAACAACAAAATCATGATATGATATTACACTGATTAGTTTAAAAACTTAATGAAGAGTTGAAGGGAGGAGCAAGCATTGAAGATTAGAGTCTCCTAGTATTATGAAAGCAACCATTTTCCGCCAAAATAAAAAAAATCTCAGCTATAAAGAGTAAAATAAAACATACGCAGTCTTCGTTATTTGATTTCATCAAAATACGTTACATAGGTACATTTTCATCAATTGTGTGTTACGATCCATGTGTTGTTCTGCAGATGAGTAAATATTCTGTGCAATGAATACTGCCGGATGCATACTCCTGAATATTAATAAAGGGACTTGGATAGGAGTGAGAAAACTAGCTGTTTGCGTTTAGGTAAGTATGAATGCATATATATATATATATATATATATATATATATATATATATATATATATATATATATATATATATATATATATATATATATATATATATATATATATATATGTATGTATGTATGTATGTATGTATGTATGTATGAATGCATGCATGTATGGATGTATGTATGTATGAATGCATGCATGTATGGATGTATGTATGTATGAATGCATGCACGTGTATGTATGTATGCATGTATGTATATATGTATGTATGTATGTGTGTATGTACATGTGTGTTATGTATGTATGTATGTATGTATGCATGTTATGTGTGTATGTATGTGTGTATGTATGTATGTGTGTATGTATGAATGCATGCATGTATGTATGTACATGTGTGTTATGTATGTATGTATGTAGGTATGCATGCATGTATGTGTGTATGAATGTATGTGTGTACGTCTGTATGTATGTATGCATGCATGTATGTAGGTACAGTACAGATATTTAATCCCTGCACCAGTCGACCGGACGTCTGTAACAACTGCTTATGTAATAATCACGGCTTATGTAATATTCAACCACTTGTGTAATAAAAAATCAACTGCTTATGTAATAACAACCGCTTGCGTAATAAAAATTTAACCGCTTGTGTTACACAACCGCTTGCGTAATAAAAAATTAACCGCTTATGTAGCACCAACTGCTTATGTAATAAACAAAATCTGCTTATGTAATAATAAACCAAATATTGAAAGAAAATAAGTTTTGTTATGGGTGTGCAATGCACAAATAAAGTACCTGCCGTTTTCAACTGCATACATGTATTAGTATCTTCACGACTTGATATTTTTCTGCAGTTCAGGATTTTATAATCCGGTGTTTCTTTTATCCTGTGATTCTTGTTTTTTCTTTAGCATTTTCAAGTTTGTCTCATGCATTACTTTTCTGCGATATCAAGTTCGTGTTCACCTTCAAATTCTTTTCTGCCATAGCTGTTTGTTGTGTTTTCTTTTAATCTACGCTCCAGAACTGTTTGACATATTGTGTTCATATTGGCAGGGATAGTTACTTGGGATGTCCTCTTGAGCGGAAGAGACTTCAGTGTTTATTGACCTTGAAGTTAAGGTCAAGGTCAAGTCCATAGGGAAGGTCTCGTATTCATTTCTCTGCAACCATTTGTTTAGATTTTGTTTATACTGAAAAGGATTATTACTTAGGGTGGTATCTACACCTAAGTAGGTTTCGGCGAACTTGGCATTAAAGTCCTAGGGAAAACTTTGTAGCCAAGATTTGTCAACTTGGTCACATTGTGTTCATATTGACAGGGAGGGTTACACTTTGGATGTCTTGCTGACTAGATTTTGGTGACTTTGGAGTACAGGTAATTTGAGAGAGTATGTTCATATTGAAAGGCATGGTTACATGAGATGTATTCCTGAGCTTATATAATGGTGACTTATTTAAAGGGGAACTAAAGGCTCACATACATATTAGCTTATATGAAAGTAATACACTTCAAAAATAGGATGCTGTCCTTCTTTTTCTCTTAGTGAGCCCATGAGGGGAGAATTTTGAGTTTTGCTACCAGCTTCAGCCAGCCCCTAGCAGCCCCTGGTAGCAGCCATGTTGCTCTACTGCTATCAGCTGCGACCTAAATGGGTGGCAGCCCACTTGCTGTGCCCTAGCTCTGGGCAGCGCATCATAGACTGTAGTGCTCTATACACCAAGTCTCTTCGAAAGTTGCATAAAAACTTGTATGAGTATCAAACAGGTAAATGGTAAAATTATGAGCAGCAATTGGTTGTACAAAAAGACAGGGTGGTAGAGTTATTTTTCATATATTTTCTGTTGGTAAATTCAGACAAAAACAGTGGCTAGCATCACTGAAACTAATAAATCCACCTGTCTTGAAGTATGCAGTTCTATGTTCAGACCACTTCCCTGATGCACATTATGTAAGAAATCACAAATCACAGTCAGGATTACTTATAAATTGGAACTTGATGGACAGCAAATCATAAGGTTATTTGGAAATTCATGAACATAGCTCAACATCTGTCATATGCAAATAAATTGTATACCTGTGAGACTATGAAGGAAGGGTTGAATAAAAACAATACTTGTATATACATCAATCATCCAGATTTTCAGTATTTGATTTTACTTGAAGCTAGCTGTTCTACAAAAACTGTTTTCTTTCATGTAACCTACACAGATAGTGACACTAAAGGAAATGATTGCTGTCCCAAGTACTGATAGCTATTTCCTGCGTTGATTAACTTCTGTCTCCTGGGATCTAGATGTGTAATGCCCCAAGGTTTTAATTAACCCTTTGTTTATCCTTTTCCTTTAAGGAGTTGTTACTTCCTTTTGTTGAATGGCACAGCACCATCCTGTTGAGTATTCCTGACTGCATTTTTGATTTCTGGTATAAAAAAAAATCAGCCAAGTGGTCTGAACATAAAATTACATACATGCTTCAGGACAGAAATTCAGTGATGCTAGCCACTGTTTTTGTCTGAATTTACCAACAGGAAATATATGAAAAATAAATCTACCACCCTGTCTTTTTGTACAACCTGCTGCTGCTCATGATTTTACCATTTACCTGTTTGATACTCATACAAGTTTTTATGCAACTTTCGAAGAGACTTGGTGTATAGAGCACTACAGTCTATGATGCACTGCCCAGAGCTAGGGCACAGCAAGTGGGCTGCCACCCATTTAGGTCGCAGCTGATAGCAGTAGAGCAACATGGCTGCTACCAGGGGCTGCTAGGGGCTGGCTGAAGCTGGTAGCAAAACTCAAAATTCTCCCCTCATGGGCTCACTAAGAGAAAAAGGAGGACAGCATCCTATTCTTGAAGTGTATTACTTTCATATAAGCTAATATGTATGTGAGCCTTTAGTTCCCCTTTAAGGTCAGGGTCAAAGGTCAGTGTAACAGGTGAAATATTGTATCCATGGCTTCTCAGCAACCTTTTGGTAGATACTGTTCATATTGACAGGGATTGCTACTTAGAATGTTCTCTTGGGGTGATTAAATTTTGCTGACCCTGGCGTCAGGCACAATAATCTAAGGGGGAAACATCTGTGTTTTTGCGGAATACTATTTCTAGTTATGAACCTTAGTTTCTGCAAGACTCTTTATTCCCCATACGACCTGGTGGAATATAATATCTACATTATAAAGCCCTCTATTTAGAATGCATCGTCCCCCAGGTACGACGTGAAAACCCTGATTGTTGTACAATATCATTATTATTTATTATCATTATCATCATTATTATTATTATTATTATTATTATTATTATTATTATTATTATTATTATTATTATTATTATTATTATTATTATAATTATTATTATCATCATCAATAATAATAAAAATAATAATAATAATAATAATAATAATAATAATGATAATAATAATAAGTAATAATGATATTGTACAACAATCAGGGTTTTCACGTCGTGCCTGGGGGACGATGCATTCTAAATAGAGGGCTTTATAATGTAGATATTATATTCCACCAGGTCGTATGGGGAATAAAGAGTCTTGCAGAAACTAGCCACGGTATCAATGTGCAAACATACCTGGACTTTCCAGGTTTAACACTGGCACTCTATGTGTGCAAATTTGTGCATATTTGGACATTTCAAACATGCTGGACTCTGCTCATGAATAGCGTTGAACACTCTGTTTACCATACATTTATGTGTGGTGAAATTCAGACAAGTCAATGCGAACCACTATACAGAAAATAATGTTGGACTCTTTTTCTCTGCCAATCACAACAGCTCAATCATACATTTGTGAATGCAACAATATGTGCCTCATACTTGTACATGTACGATATCGTTCAGCTGTTGGCAGATGATCATTATTTGAACTCTTACATATCTCAGCTGTACAAGTCTGCCTGCTTCATGCCTTCATTTTCGCAATCGGTGTTTTCAAATGTTTTTGAAATATTTTCATACTACAGTAGTGGTGAACATGGATAAAATCTTGATGCAGGCAAAATGGTATGTGGTAAAAGATTTGTACCTAATATTTAATAAAGTTTTCTTTAGGTAACTTTCATTTGCCTTGTTATTGATATTTTCACCTTGTTTCCTGATTAGCTCCACTGTTTAAAGTTCAAAACCTGTAAAAAAAGATATCCATGCATTTACATTCTACAGTTTTACTGTACCAAAAGAAAAATTATTTCAGAGGGTGCTAAAATGGACCCATTAGTAAAATGTATCATTGGGATGAAATAAGTCCCCCTCGCACAAAACAGAATAATGCATGATGACTACCATTTTTTGTAACTTTCATTTTAAGAGATCTTTTTGAAAAGATATGCTGTGTATTGATATCTGTTGAAATGACGGGAATACTCAGGGAGTAAAAGGTTTACGAAATATTCTTCTATTACATCACTTATTTGGGTCGATTTCAGCACCCACTACGCAAAAATTGTGGGCAATAGGCTATTTCATACTATTATGAAATATTGACATCTGTGAATATTCTGTGTTCATTTTTTGGCAATTCAAAAGGATAGATTAAAAAAGTGCTACTTAACAGTTAAAGTGGATTTATCCAGGAGTTTGCCGCTGATCACATTAACTTGTTAAGAAAGAAAAAGATGAAATAAGAGATTTTGAAATTCGTCACTAAATGACAAAAAAGCAAATTATCAATTGACTGAAAAAATTAATAAAGTTTTCAAATAAAATAAATAAAGTTTTGATGCTAATATTACAGATAAACTAAAACAGCGGTATTCAAAGGAAGACAAGTGTTTCCACATTTTGACTTTGCCCCCTAGGTCACCAAAATCTAATCAGATAAAGAGGACATCCAAACAAAACATCCCTATCAAGATGAACAATATTTGCCCAACATTTCGGAGAAATTGTGTTATACGATTTACTTTACGTCCTTCACCTTTGACCTTTATAGTTACCCCAAGGTCACCCCAAGCTGAAGAGGACATCCCAAGCACCAATCCCTGTCAATATGAACGACTTTGGCCAAAGGGTTGCAGGAAAATTACTGATACAATATTTCCTCTATGATCTTGACCGTAACCCAAAGGTCGCCAAAATCTAATACAGAAGAATCTGAAGTAACTTAGTCTGTCAGTATTAGCCAAATGGCTGTGGAGAAATCATGGATCAGATTTTCACAATGACCACAACCTTTGACCTTGTCCCTAAAGTAATCAAAACCAAAATCACAGAAGCAATTAAGGAACACAAAAAACAATTCTGAACTGCAAAAAGAGAAAAAGTCACCAAAAAACTAATACAGAGTACAGGCACATTATTTACAAGCTGCAGGCCCATAACATAAGTATTTTCTTTCAAAATTTGGTTTATTATTACATAAGCAGATTTCGTTTATTACATAAGCAGTTGGTGTTACATAAGCGGTTATTTTTTTATTACGCAAGCGGTTGTGTAACACAAGCGGTTAATTTCTTATTATGCAAGCGGTTGAATATTACATAAGCAGTCAATTTCTTATTGCGCAAGCGGTTGTATTACATAAGCTGTAGTTATTACATAAGCAGTTGTTACAGACGTCTACTAATGCCTGGTTGTACAAACACCAATGGATAACATGTCAAAAGATAAGCCAAACACATCAATGTCCCAAGTAGCTTGCGATTCAAAGCTACGTTCAGTTGTGAGGTCATCAATGCATCAATGGCCAGGAAACTAGGTGGCAATCGGGCGTGTGGTCGTGTATTATGCCCGGGTTGCCCAGGCATTTAGTGCAGGAATTAAATGTCGGCACTGTATGTGTATGTACAATGTATGTATGCATGTCTGTCTGTATGTATGTATGTACAATGTATGTATGCATGCACGTATGTATGTACAATGTATGTACACTTCGGGGTAGTATTTGCTCGAACGTCGCAAAACCACGGCTTCTATTGTGCATACATATCACGTAGAATATGACTTCAGGACACGGAAATCAAAAGCTCTTTTGTAAATACTGAAGAAGAGGAAGACTTCAATAAAACTTCTTTTATGTCGTCACATCTTGGCAACCATGCCCCCAAATAGCAGTAAACAACCCCAGTGTTGCTAGGCAGTGGTCTGTGTCCCACAGTAAGTGTTTTGTAATACCCCTTTCCTATAGCTACCCTCTCAGGTTAAACGACCAGCATGTATGCAATATTTTCACCATAAACTCTGTGGAAGTTGCAGAAAGATTTTTTATATCGCACTGTCTGACCATTGGTCAAGAGTAGACCCAATACTAACACCTGATTGGTCTTCATAACATATATATTTCACCTGCTAACTATGGGAAGTGTTGATATGCGAAAAGTTACGTGTTCATCTTTGCATGTGGGATAGTTGTCACAATAGTCCCGAAATTGGCAGAAAAAATGACGGCGAACAAAATTCAGAAGAGACATCTATGAAATCGACCATTAGAGTTCATTCAAAATTATTGATGTCCAACTGATTATAAGCATACCACAGACAAAAAAGGATTTCGTTAATAGCTTGAGGCATGGTATATGGTGTGCTTTCCTTCTTTTTTTCAGCTAATTTCCAGAGGAGGTTTATTTGGAAAACCCTTTCCTTGAAGGCAGGTTAATATCGTATATATATATATATATATAAATATATATATATATATATATATATATATATATATATATATATATATATATATATATATATATATATATATATATATATATATATATATATATATATATATATCAGACATGGGGTAATAAGTAATAGGTAATAGAAAAGTAATAGATAATAGACCGATTTTTAAAGTAATAGCATGTAATAAGTAAAAATCTTCAAGTAATAAGTAATTGTAATAGACTGACCCCAAAAGTTATAAGTAATTTTCTATTACTTTTCTATTACTTTCCCCATTTATGACCAAAAAACTACCTGCACAGTAAACAACAACAATATGACTCCTCATGACTCATTTTGGTCACTCCTTGTCATGGTCCCAAATGGCTTGAATTTGAAGGATGGATTTCAGCAAGAAGTCTTCGAAAAGGTTTTGTAAATCATCTGAACGGCAGTAGAATTTATTCACTGCATCTCCTAAAGAGTAATGTTCTTACTGGCAAGGTCTAGGTTCTTCTATTTAGTTCAGAGGCCAAGGGAACTGAAGTGGACTTAATTGCAATTTGGTAAAGATCAGCATCGCTGCCATTAGGTGTACAATGCAACCAAGTGCACAGTGTTGTATAGTCCCCCCCATGAGAACAAGAAGGCTCTGAGATTAGCTGCCCATCCTTATTCCCAATTCCTCTCATGTGATTAGTATAGATGTCTTGCCAGGGGGGTTTAGACAACACTGAACAGGGTGTCTGGGAATCATTTGGACAACCTAACCCTCAAAAGGGTGGACTTCCAGTTGGAACTGGTAGACTTCAAGACTTAAGGGTATCCTCATTCCCATGAATGATCTAGGTCAATTACAGCCCAGGTTATTTAAATTGCAATTGTAACTTCCTGTAGCTACTGACACTGTCAATCCTCTTCTGTATATATACATGTACATGAGGATTTTAGAGCATACCCTGAACTCAAGGAACCCAAATGTTATGCTCATTTGAAAGGCTTTTGGGATGGGTGAGCGAGTTTTTTATCCAATATGTTGGAATATCAAAGACGTTTTCCCATTTTAAAATATCAATGAGGACATCCATTAATAGTATACCATTACATTAGTGATCAACTTACACAGATAATACTGTATAGAGTATTGCAGGTTTGATATCTTTCAATATCTCTTTAATCTAAACATCTCTGAAGGTTTAAAGTTTTCAGGAAGCCCACCTTAGGCTACATGTACTTTCTTATGTTGTTGAATGCATCATGATAGCAGACCTCCATAGATGGAACATTTTCAAAATGCAAGGTGATCAAACAACCAAACTTCTGTACATTTTTTCTGCACTGAATTACTGATGGAGTCGTGCACTGATCAGTCTTTGCTCTAGGACTTAAATACTAGGACAATTTTATGAACCAGTACCTTACCTTATATTCAGATGAACCCTCCATTAGATTAACTCCTTTGTATATTGAACATAATTTCTTATCCGCAAGGTATTTAAACAAAGCCGTGTCCACCTAATATATAATTTGCTATGGTAGACACAATATTTACCATTACTAGGGTCAGTAATCTTTGTGGGATCATAAACATAATGCTAAGTCCCCTTTTCCATGTAGGGAACTGCTTTCTATTTTTGATTTGTGTTTAACTATATTGAACTCTTCAATTTGAACTATTACACACATTATAAAACAGCTGTTATACAATATACTCAGAATGAATAAATGATAAGTTATGGCAATTTGACAAAGGGTCACATTCACCCGCGGTTGGACAAGTAATAAGTAATTCTAATATATTACATTTCAAAGGTAATTGTAATTGTAATAGTGATGGTGATTTTCAAAAGTAATTGTAATTGTAAGTGTAATAGGGCCAATACAAAGTAATTGTAATTGTAATATATTACTTTCAAGAGTAATTGAACCCATGCCTGATATATATATATATATATATATATATATATATATATATATATATATATATATATATATATATATATATAGAAAAGATATATATATATATATATATATATATATATATATATATATATATATACATATCAATACATATATATATATATATATATATATATATATATATATATATATATATATATATATATATATATATATATATATATATGTGTGTGTGTGTGTGTGTACATTGCACACTGACTAAAACTCGTCAATACCAATTGATTATGCACCATGCAAATGTTATAATCTATATATTTGAGGAGAGATAACAACTCGTGTACTCACCCTTCGTAGATTTCTCAGCATAAGAAAGTTTACAGGCAAACAGTGTTTGTTTTGTCGTTAAGTGTCTGTTCCCAACGGAATCACCTTGGCTACAACCAAATCATAAAAATACACATAATATTTACAAAGCAAACAATGGCTACGGTGGCATATTAAGCCATGCGGATGGTGTCCATTGAAATCACAAATTCTGATGTTTAATGTACAGAGCTACGAAGCGGTTTGGTTATCTGCACTCTCTTACTCTCTACCTCACACACATTAACACAATCTCTCTCTCTCTCTCTCTCTCTCTCTCTCTCTCTCTCTTCTCTCTCTCTCTCTTTCCTGATATGCAAACTGCAGCTCTCTCTCTCTCTCTCTCTCTCTCTCTCTCTCTCTCTCTCTCTCTCTCTCTCTCTCTCTCTCTCTCTCTCTCTCACACACACACACACACACACACGCACACACACTTTGGTAGGACTAATTTTATAAGTTTATAGTTTGGCTGTGAGAAATATTGTGTGGTAAGTTAGTTGTTTAGCGTATTACACCATGAAAAAAGCATACGCCCAAATAGTTTCTGAGGGTATTTTCTACTTGAATCAAAGTCCCTACCATCCTTAGCCATATACGAACCAACCCTCAGATCGGGTGAAAAGGGCGTACTAGTGGAGGCCAAAACTAGACTGGCCAAGATGGGAGATCGAGCCTTTTTAGACTATGCACCACGCCTTTGGAATTAGCTGCCATTACACAACACAGCTTCTCCATCAGTTCAGACTTTAAAAAAGAACCTTAAACACATATGTTCCGGGAGGCTTTCCACCGAGAACAAACTATTTTTCTTTTAACTTCCCTTTTATCCTGGCTGTTCAGCGCTTTTGAACATTTTAATGGAAATATCGCTTTATAAGTGGCAATTTCATATGATTTATTATCATTCATACCAAAGTATATTGCTGTTTAAACAAATCCTAACACATAATAAATGGAGCTACTAGAAGCGGCCATTTTAGTTTACTCTAATAGCTTATCTGGGGCTGTTACACACCTGTCATTAGCAGTAAGGTCGCTGCTAATGACAGGTGTGCACCAGCAGCCTCAAATAAGCTATTAATAGACTAAAATGGCCGCTCCCATTAGTTCCATGTACTATGTGTTAGGATGTATTTAAACAGCAATATACTTCTTGTTTGAAGGATGACAGTTATGGGAACTTGGATTCAATTAGAAAAAATACCCTTAGAAACAATCTGGGCCTATATTTCATTCATGGTGTAATTGTCCTTTGGAAGGGTATCAAGAATTGTGTTTGTAGGCTAAATGCATCAATCTGGTGAGGCAATTTCATTGGTATATTTACTCATTAATATGATTACAGTTGTTCGAGGACCCATATGTGAACAACTTATTAACATATTAATGCTTAAGAGTTCCTCCTGAAATTCTCTGGATAGCAAATACTTTTAAATGATAACCTTGGAATTGAAAGTGATTTTTCAAAATATTTGAAAGAGAGTTGTTGGCAGTATTCTTATTAACATTTTTCGTTCGAATCTTTTCTCTTTGAGATTTCCTGGAGATTGTCAGACAGATCTTGGCCTCATTGAGCATCAATGGCTTAATATCTCTCTCGTGAACTGATATAGTTTTACCTCGCAATGAGAATTCACTCAGCACGGAAAATACGAAATGTATGATATTTTAGTTTACATAGCTCTCTCTAGGTGGCGCCAAGAGATCTGCGTGCGATCCAAATATATGGACAATGGTGCTACTGTACATTGCAAGAAATGACTCGCCTCAATAAGTCGTAATTCCTAATTTAGTTCAATTAGAACGCCATTTGTGATTTGTAAGAACGTGAATGGATAAAGTATCCTTTCACATTTACAGGATTAACAAACTATGTTTTGAAAACTATTCAATTACGGTTATTATTGGCGTACGAGTTGTTCTAGACTGGAAGGTTGGCGTTTTAGCTACTATATGACTCTCTATAGTTATGGCTGATACCTTAGATACTTCTAAGCAGATGCCAAGAATAAGTAGGACTAGGAATCAATATTTGAGGATTTTAAGTTGTCTTACATTTCACTTGAATGTCGTTTTTTATCGTATCAAAGACATAATCGCCACAGGTTTAAAGGCATGCGTAGTGGAGGAAACTGATCAAACCTTTTCCATTCAGGATAGAAAAAGAAGTTTCTGCCACGGAAAAAACTCCCCTCGGGAGGAAAATGCCAATTTAGCCTAGCTACTAGGCGCTACTGTATATTCTATACAACTTTTTGCTGCACCTAAACAACATAAAGGCTCCTTGTCTACTGTTGGCCATTAAGTTCACACAAATGCCACAAGAGGGTGTTGTCTAACTTTTTGTTTCCTGCAGTTGACCCCTGGCGACGAAATCATTGTTAGTGGCGCCACCAGTGTCACGTTGTAGAATTAAATTGACCCCTCCCCCCTTCTCAAATCCTGGATTCGCCAGGGGCTGCAAGTGATCAATCGAAACTCACACAGGGGCATCAACAGACTTTATATGTGACTAGGGGAGAGTTGATTGTTTTAAGGTTTTCCCAACACTCACGACTGTCTAGTAACGATTTAGCATGTATATGGCAAAAAGTGACGATTATCGAATATGCAACGTGGTCAAGGTAGCCAGTGTGCTCTGGTTAGTTTACAGTTATATCTCCAGGTGGCGACTCCCTGAGTCTTAGTATGATCTTAGATGAATAGAACATGGATTGGTCGCCGGAGATCAATTACCATAGCACCCATTATAAAGCCCTGGATACACCTAATGTCGCCGAATCTAGTCGGTGTGACGTCACTAGGAGACAAAGACCAACGAGGGCTCTCGTATCTGTTTACATTACAGACGAGGTTGCTCATTCACATGCGCAGACGCTCCTCTTGAGTGGTTCTCGTCAGAAAATGGGATATTATGAGTCGTGCCCAGGCTGCTGAGCCCGTCACGTTTTCTGCTGGTAATTTAAAATGTGGTATGAGACAGGGTGGCTCAACTGGGTAGGTGTTGGACCAGCGATAAGAGGGTCGCAAGTACGATTCCCGGCTGGGTCTGTTTTTGGGCTAGAAAGTTAACTTCACATTGCCTCAGTTTACCCAGCTGTGAAATAGGGGACCTGGCATAAAGGGCAGAATAGATATGTGATTGCTTAAAACCTAAGAGCGCCGAAATGGCTGCCAAGGTTGCATGCTCCCCAGGGAGTTGAAATGGTTCAAAGAGTGAACAGGCCTGCAGGGGAATAAATGTATAGAGTCGTGTGAACATTTATACAATGGAACAAGACTATAAACCTACCATTTATTATTTATTTATTCTTTTATGATCTGAAACCATTGGTGATATGAGGGCTATGTAGGGTCCTCTAACGGCTATTGATGGTACTATAATTTGGTTGAACAACTCAGATGAGCATTTTTGAGGGAGTACTAAAGTTAACTTTTATTGATTTGATAAATAATAATACAGTACTATCATTACTACTACTGCTACTACTACTACTACTACTACTACTACTACTACTACTACTACTACTACTAATAATAATAATAATAATAATAATAATAATAATAATAATAATGATAATAATAACAATGATAATTATTATAATAATAATAATGATAATAATAATGATTGTTATTGTTATTATTATTATTATCATTATTATTATTATTATTATTATTATAACAATAATGAATTATAACAAATCAAAAAGTAATTATAATAACAATTATAAAAATGATAAAGATAATGATAATAATAGATATTTGATATAGCGCCCCTTCCGCCTATTGTATTGTATTGTATGTTTTATTGACTATACAGAGATGTACAAAATCACACATATACAAAATCATATAAAAAGAACATAATACAAATAAAGCAAACAAAATAAAGAAGAACACAGAAGGTAACATAAAATAACAGAGAATTACCGATTCGCACATGGCGTACTAATAGAATGGACGAAAATATCTTACTTAAGAGAATATTTACAGACATTACATTCTTTACCGTTAACTATACAAAGAGGGGACTCACATGAGAATTATACAAATAAGGAGACGTACCTGACAATGGCTTTAGATTAGCAGAGGACGTGCCATTAGCACAGGAAGATATATAGGGTTATGTGTCTCCGTACAACTTAAAGCACTTTGTTACCGCATTAGTAGAGAAAAACGGACTCTTATGTACAGATTGGGGTTTAAGCTATATAGAACTAGCTGCAAACAAGAATATTAATAACCACTATTTCTGAGGTTGTAGTGCACTTAAATTCTGCCGGTAATGGCACTGTGATACATCCTTCTTATATGGCTGCCCGCAATTAGCCATATGTGGATCATTTCATCGAAAGTGGTATTATCAGGTTGCATACCTAGGAGGACATGCATGATGTCATAGCCTTGATTGTTGACTTTTCTACGCCACGTGTCATTTGTGGACTCTATCTCTCTAAACATATTCGCTCTTTCTAAGTCATAGGAAAGACACTGGAGAATGAGGTGTCTAGCATTTTCGAGTATACTTAAATCGCATCGATGGCACATCTTAAACCTGAATGTTTTATTCTTAAACCTATAGTCCGTAGCTTTAAGAAGACTGGTATCACATACTATAGATGAAAGAATTTCGCACATTCTAGTTTTACAAGGCATGACATCAGAGATAAACCACCATGTGAGATAATACGCATTTTCGATTATTTTGAAAAGTAGTGTGTCAGGTTTTGGAAAATTAAAATATCAATATATTATCCTCATCCTCGCATTTCCATATGGCATTCCACACAATATATCTCCATCCTTCCTTAGGATAAAAGTACCCATTTATGATCATGTTAATACATTCTCCAAAGATGCCCACATCTTCTGCAGCTTTTAATATTTCGAAGATAGGACTATTATGTTCATTAATCCTGCTTTTTTCCATATCATCTATAAAATGCTGGGTCCTGCTGACCAAGAGTTTTTTACAGACTGCACTGTCATCAAGGATGGTCATTGTTCTAACAAATAAGAGTTTTTTGACTTGTATCATTCTATCTATACTGAGCCAACCTAGGGGAGCATATGCACTGTAGTTGGGAGACCTGTCGGGAAAACGCTGACACCTTCTACCTACTTGTCTTTGAAATTTCCTTAAAAGTTCAATTTCTTGGCATTTTAGAGACCATAACTCACTGCCATAGGTAGTAACAGGAATTAGTATGGACCAGAACAGGGTGGCACATGTACGCATGGTGATCCCACTTTTCTTAATCCTGAGACTGCAGAGTGCATTAAAGCACCTACGACCTTTGCTTATTCTTTCTTCGACGCGTTCAGTGTAGTCACCAAACAAGCAATTCTTTACTCCAACGTGGTCGTATGAGACTTTTCCGGGGACTTTTTGTGGACCCAAGCTAAATACCCTGTGTTTCTTGCCGACAGCGTTTTCCCGACGTGTCTCCCCATATATCATGACGGCGCTTTTGGAAGCATTGTAGCTATACCTCCATTTTAGAGAGTGAGAGTATACTGTCTTTAGTACTAGATCTATCTTGGCTTTAGAAAGACACGCAGTAGCCATGTCATCCGCATATCCCAACGGACTCGTTGGGATACCAGAGATACAGCAGCCTACACCAGATTTTTCTATTTCCCTGAGAAGAGGGTCGATGAATGCGGTATACTTCAGGAGAGAGATACCCCCCCTGATGTATAACACACTCCTTTTTGTACCAATCCGAAAGTTGACCATTAATACGTACTTTACACCAAAAATTTTGATATGAGCGGTACAGCAGTCTCCACACCCTACCCGTTACAATCAATTTTCCTCATTTGATATAAAAGACCGTCGATCAAGACTCCATCGAAAGCCCGTGATACCCCGATAGTTATTGGGGTCCAACGAGCATGTATTCTTCCCCTTATACAGGGGTACCTGGGTCCCTGTTCTAAAATTCCTTGGAATGAATTCTAGGGTAATGATTCTATTATAAATTGAGGTAAGTATATTCACAAACTTATTGCCGGCATTCTCCAGGTGCTCTGCAGTGATTGAATCGAACCCCGGTGATTTGCCCTTGTTTAAACCCTTAATACATTTCAGTATGTCAGATTCAGTAAAAGGAAGTGTGAGGAAGTCATCCATATCATCTGACTGAGACCAATTTTTAACTTTTCTTGTGACCGAGTTAAAGTGTTCCTGGTCATAACAATCTTTCATCTGACTAGTGCACAGTTTGCTAAAAAGGTCTTTCCATATGGGGATTACCTCGTCGATTTCATATAAAGTTTTACCTGCAGGGTTACGTATTGCAAATGTCTTTGGTTGCTCATTACTTCTGTGTCTTTTAACTACACGCCAGAAGTTATTGACATCACACTCGGCTGTCTTAAGGACACAATTTATTTCATCCTTATCGAAATTTCTCTGGACTCTTTTAATTTCGCGTCTGAATTTACGTTTACTATCCTTATGCGCACACCAAGGCAATGACTCGCTTTCCCTAGGACATCCTTCAGACTTCCACAACCTGTACTTGATTACCTTGTCTCGTTTCATGTCAGAAAGTTGTTGATTCCAGTACGGTCTTATGTGTTTTGTGTATTTTGATCTAGGAAGCTGTTTATCGATCCTAACCAAGGTATCAACAAGCAAGTCTACTAAGGTATCAACACCCTCTTTCGACATAGTACTAACATCATATTCATGTACCAGGTTGTTACAGAATTCTTCAACCGGACTGGTGTATATACTCAATACTGTTCAGAAGTGCTGAAAGTTAACTTTTATAGATTTGGTATACAATCCATGTTAGAAATTAAAAATGGGTAAAGATATTTGGCCATGGCGAGGCTTTACTTGGAGAAGCTTACCACGCCTACGCTATGCACAACACGTCATGCCTCTATCATCCCCCAACCCTTCAAACCATTCATGCTTGCTTAAGATTTTTTTTCTTGAAAATGTCGTCTGGATCTTTGATACTTTTGAAAATAACTTACAAATTAAGAACAAGTTTACAAAATATTTCTAGAGGAGTTCTCGGTAAAAGCCTGATGAACATTTATCCTTCAAATACTTTGCTATTAATGTTTTTTGCTGAAAGATATCACCAAAATTCCCAGGCTGATTTTGTCCACTGCAAGCTATAATGGGTTAAAAGGTCTGTCGCGCTGTTCACCTGCGAAACAGATGACCTACATTCGCATAGCGAGAGAGCGCCGTAACCTGTTCATGCTCGGAGCGTACATGAGGCGTGGTATATGTCATGGGTAGACCCCCAAGGAAGCTGTGGTGTATGTGATATACCCGAGGTGTGACGAGGCGAAGCCGAGTAACCCCAAGTGTATCACATACACCACAGCTTCCGAGGGGTCTATGTAGGTTGTACCACAGTTGAATGCCTTCCACCAATCAAAAGCCGAGAAAAGCTTATCTGTTAACCCTTGCTCAATATCCTTGGGTATATGTAGCTTGTGGTTTTAGCAGCTTAGAGAACAAAGGCTCAAAAGGTGTGAATTATGCCATATAACCTACACTTTTCGAGGCCTGTGATTGGTGGAAGGTAGGCAACTGTGGTACAGATGGAACATCCTGCTAGAAAAACAATATTTTGAGTAATATTTAACAGAGAACTTTTGTTCGGGTTGTACATACCAGTCTCTCTTCACGTGATTTTCAAAAACTACTCTAAATTAGGAGTTAGGACCAAAACCAAAGCTCTGTACATACGTATTGTTCCTTTCTGTTTCTTATGTTTATTTATACTTGGATTGATATTTTCCACCTCTTTTTATTCCGTTTTTTCACACAGTCAGTAAACACACACACACACACACACATATGAATATATATATATATATTTATATATATATATATATATATATATATATATATATATATATATGTATATATTTATATACATACATACATACATACATACATATATATATGTATATATATATATATATATATATATATATATATATATATATATGTATATATATATATATATATATATATATATATATATATATATATATATATATATATATATATATATATATATATATATATATATATATATCGGTAGATTGCGCGCATTTTTTAATGGGTTATTCGACAACCTCGCATAGTTGCAATCGAGATCGCTATCGTCTGACGAGCAACTATATGAACTCTTTATGAAGGAAACTTGATAAATATTCAAAAAGGATTTTCTATGTTGTACTTCTTTAAGTTTCTAAAACAAATCATATCTACGAAAGCATCATTTAAGGTGATTTAGATACAATCATAGACTTTTAAATTGAGAGAGGGTCCTATTTTTAGAAATAGAAGAGTATCATTCGATTTGGAATCATAAATACTGTCTCAGATTCGAGCACATTTTCATTACCATACTAAGTTCTGTAGCTAATCTTGTAAGTCATATGATACCAATAGATGAAAATAACCTGTAAATCGGGGCACCAGCCCGTGAAAAGGTTAACTCTTAACCTGGTGACTAATTTGGTCAATACAAAAAATGTCAAAAGAGAGCTGGAAAATGACTGAAACCCTGGCAAATGGGTACTCATCTGTTAGAGCTCAATGAGAGCATTCCAATAAATACCAACACGGCAGGGTTCTGATGAATTTCAAAGTTTTCTTACTTCTTGTGCTTTGACGAAAGTAGTCCCAGCATTGAAAGGGTTAAAGGGACCTTCCCTCGGCACACATGCACAAAAGGCGGCCATATTCGCACCACAAACTTAAACGAAATCTAAAAATAACTCCTTCCCGGCCGCGCCATCCGAAGTTCGTCCTACGAGCGTCGTCTGCTGTGCGGTATCCTACTAAAAAGTAAAATATAAGATGGAACGCCCAGGATACAAGGGATAAGGGACAATTTAGGATACTTGAGGATCCATAGCAGACGACAGTGTGAACCGGGACGTCCGACCACCACAACAACCATGCCGAATGGTAAGTGTATTCATTTATGAATGATGTTTATACTCTACACAGCAAAGGCGTACGTAGACACTGCTACCTTGATATTGATCAAAACATTAGGGTCGCCAACAAAACGCAGGAATATTTAGTTATGATATAGACTAGAGGAAGTATGTAACAATGTATGTTTCTAGTAGAGGAAGTTACCCCAAGTAAACTATAGTTTGGGCGTGAGGTTTACGTAGAATATATTGATCTTTAGTGCCAAACGCAGCATTTATTAATACTATATATGCAGCTTGTAAGGAGATGGCAGTGAATGTTAGCCCAAGTAAACTATAGTTTGGGCTGAACTGAGGTGTATGTAAAGTAGAATATAAAGATCAGTAGTGCCAAAATCAGCATGTATTAATACTATATGCAGCTTGTAAGGAGATGGCAGTGAATGTTAGCCCAAGTAAACTATAGTTTGGGCTGAAGGTTTATGTAGAATATAAAGATCAGTAGTGCCAAAAGCAGCATGTATTAATACTATATGCAGCTTGTAAGGAGATGGCCGCAGTGAATGTCGGTTAGCAATGGTAACAGTGTACAGACGGTGTATGTGTGTGACAAGAGGCATCCCATAACCTTTAAACGAAACTAGAGAGTGTGTGCATGCAAAGCTATTTATATTTCCTGCTAGACAGGGATGTGCCAGGTATGCAAATATGGTAACTTGAACCCCCTAGCCTCCTGCAATACAAACGGTTTGTATTGTGCTCTTGAGTGAGCTGCTGCAATACAAACGGTTTGTATTGTCGGCCTGACTCAGAATTCCCAGGGCTTTGCAATACAAACGGTTTGTATTGTCGCTGTGAGTCAGCACTGCAATACAAACTGGATGTATTGTGATGTGACTGACTGGATGAAATATCATGTGTGGTAAATAAATAGACAAAATTAATTCAAATTCTATAATTTATTCAGATCATAATTCAAAACAATGAACATGGTTATAATGCTTTGAAACTTCCTGTATTTAAGTCATAGCATGTATAAGACTATCTAGAGACAACAAATAAAACACAAATAAATAGCTTGTAACAATAGTACAACAAGGTAGGTACTAGGTAGCTGGGACAATTACACAATGACTTGCAGTAATCACTTGATTGATCTGATAAGTTACAATTAATAACTTGCTACTGTGCTGTTGTTGTGATGAGATTTACTCACATGTAACCTAATTGCCATCATGTTTGATATCATAGCATCACAAGGCTTACTTATCTGGTGTTTGAGCCAAAATATAGGAGAGTGACACACTGAGTGACAACTGTTTACCCTTTGATTTAACAAGTATATATACTTGGACCATTGGCTATCAAGTCATTCTCCTAGAGATCTGCCTCTGAGCTAGCATTGCTTCCTCCAGTAGATTCCAAGATGGATAATATCTTTCCAAAGTTGCCTCCTACCATGTCAGTTAAGGACAAGGTGTTGGTTTATATACAGAGATATGAGTGTGACTATTTTGTCAATATGACTGAGGAACAGTCAGCACTCTTTTCAGTGGAAGTGAGACCTAAACCTGGTGTTATAGTCACCCCAGCTCTTTATAAACTTCATGTAAAAAGAGCAAGGAAAACTGCTCACATGAAACTGAGGTGGGCTTTGAATTCTTCAGAGTTGTTTGCCTGTTCATTCCAAATTAAACTAAGGTCTACCACAGCTGAAGGTGGGTTTTCTGGAACCTTTACAGCAGAAAGAGCAGCAGCAGACCTGTATTCCAAATTTTCCCAAGAATACCAGGTAGGCAAGGCTGTGGTAAAAACTGCAGTGGACGATGCAGGAAAGAAGACGAGAAAGGTTCAGAAAATGAAAAAGACTGGCGAAACAAGAGACTACTTTGAGCGTAGAAGGAAACAAGAGAAGACTGAAACAGCCCAACACCAGGTCCTAACCAACATCCTCAATGCAATCTGGCAGCCAGAATTCAGGAACCAGCTTCAGCAAGCAGGCCGGGCAAGAAGTGTGCGTGCTATCCAAGAACGCATAGATGTCCAACACATCAGCAACCAGGTTGAGAACTATCAAGTCCCTGATAGGCAAAGTGACTGCCTGGTCGACATGGTTTTGGAAACAGTTGACAAGGCTATCAGAGAAAAAATTCCTAGCCGCAACTAATACATGTATCAGTCATACATGTACCCCCAACGGCTCTTTTCAGAGCCACCACATCCTCACAAAAGAGCTAAATACACACAAGTGATAGTTTAAATATATCATAATAAAGTACATATAGTTTTATAATCATAATAGATATACACCTGAAAAAGTATTTCCTAAGCCCTCGTAATAATTGACCAAGTTATATAATTTGTAAATATGCACTGTACCTTTCACCATCTTCCATTCAAGGTACTTATGCCATCAAAGTAATGAGTGCTACAAATGCCTACAATACAAACCGTTTGTATTGAACCACTCAATTTCAGCAAAACATACGGTTTGTATTGCAGGGGGTTCAAGTTACCATAGACAATACAAACCGTTTGTATTGCAGGTGGTTCAAGTTACCACCCACAATACAAACGGTTTGTATTGTCATCTACAATACAAACCGTTTGTATTGTAGTTGGCTTGCAATACAAACTGTTTGTATTGTAGTTGGCTTGCAATACAAACTGTTTGTATTGTCAGCTCCACAATACAAACCGTTTGTATTGTCAAGTATGCAATACAAACTGTTTGTATTGCAGCTGAGGGCTACAATACAAACGGTTTGTATTGCAGGGGGTTCAAGTTACCATACTTGCGCCAGGTATTTACCTAGTACAATAGTATAGCCGTGTATGTATGTATGTAAGGATGGATGGATACGTGGATGTAGATGGATGGATGGATGGATGAATGTATGTATGAATGTGTGTACATACGTACGTACATATGTATGGATGTACGTACGTACGTATATAAGTATTGATGTATGTATGCATGTATGTATGCACGAACGTGCAAGGCAAGTTGAGGTTTACAAGTAATATATCAACGGACCCTTCTCTCTTTTTAAAAGGAGAGCCATGATACGATTGAAACGGTCTCCGTCCCCAACGTTTTTTTAGTGAGTAGCAGATATATGAGAAAACGAACATATTTCATAAGCGGACGTATCAGACTCTTGTAAATATTAAACTCTTGTTCGAAATATTTTTTCCTGTCATTAAACGACTGACGACAAGGAACAGGAATTTGAAGGATCTGTCTAACCCCTACCCACGGCTTGGGATTGAACTTAAAACCTGAAGCCCCGAAGCATTTACAAATGCATTCTAGCCACTGTACCATATATTTATGGTATACCTTGTTCCACAATATAACATATTTTCACTTCAATTCAATTTAATACTTTATTTCAGACACAGGTGGTCCATATACATATAGTATACTATGTAAATCCGCCTTAAGCATTCCTTGTATTGATGACGTAGATAATAGCCCCTAGGCACTGTTCAGCTATCCCCTAGAACCAGGAAATTACATCACACATGGTTCAAGCAAGTCATTGACTTAGGCAGACAGTCTTTTGTGAGGAAAGGCAAAGCCAAAGGTCGATATCTCCTTACCTAGCCTAATCCTAGGCCAAGGAATTTATTTCACTTCTTTCAGGTGATGGGTACCATTGCAAGCCAGTTAAACGCCCTGTCCCAAAACACACCTCAAAGCAGCATAATCCTATAACTAGGTGTATCTCTAGGTTCCTGAGTGTTATCAGGTAGAGAATATCATCGCCACCTGTCATTATTCAATCCATATTCTGTTTTATTTCAAAATGTACAACCTTTTCTTCAAATGACATATTCTCATTAATTACGCAGGTGATGGTTACTGCAGGTTCAGAGTAACTTTAGGGATATCATTGACTATGCCCAATAATAAGTATTTTTTTGATTTTTTACTCCTGAAGATTTTTACAGGCCATAACATAACATCACCTTAATGACGTACCTGATGCTTATATACCATTCTAAGATGTCTACCCATTTTAGTTCTATATTGGCTCACCAGGCGGCCAGCATGGCTTCATTTGGATTGCTTGATTGTGACTGACCAGTGTGACCACCCTTGGTGCCATCTATCACCAGCCACATGAACTAATCCCTAGACGTTAAGCAAATGATAGAGACCAGAATAGAGAAAAGCATAACTTAATGAAATCATAGACTAGGAGCTAGTATACTCCTTACCCAGTTGGATTGGAACTCTCATATTTGATAGTCTTGAGAATATCCACCACCTAGTGATGCAATGTCCGGGGTATTATTTTGAACGAGAATCCATGTACAATGACATTTACGGTAGATGCAGTGACGCTGCCAGGGAGGGAGGCCTTTGAGGGTAACCCAGCCGAGGTCTTCTCGGTGGCGTATGGGTAAGCCTCCTATTGAAGGAGTGAGTGAGGCTGATGCTGTTGGTATACTATGCGAAGCCGGGCATGCGATACATGGGATCTACCGACTAGCGATTCAGGCTCGAGTTGGGATCGGATAAAGCAATATATTCCCCGTGGCTAGTTCGGTAATGGACCCCTGCTTGTGATTGGACTACGATTTTGGTTGTACTTACACAGTTTTTCTTTCTTACTATGTTAGTTACGCTGCTCGGACTACCCATGACCGTTTTTTTGTCAATTATGTGTTTTTCGTTTTTGTAATTGTATTTCATTTTATGCGTATGGTCAATAAACATTTTCATTATCATTATTATTATCATTATTATTATTATTATTATTATTATTATTATTATTATTATTATTATTATTATTATTATTATTATTATTATTATTATTGTCACGAATGTCGATCAACTATGACCTAGAACACTAAGATGAAAACAGTGTTCCGCACTTAATATATCTCTGCTATTATAATTTTGCTGCTTTTCCTTATTTTGTTTTTGTAGCGTTCGCTAGTTCTATCCGGCGGCTTAAATATATGCCTCCAGTTATCTAGCATAGTTACTCTTTTGGTTTGTTATCTATAGATGTTTCTGCCAGTGATATAATGTGTCTGCAGTCACATGACAGTATCTTGTATATAATAAGTGCATAATGCATACTCCTGTTATCTGATGTTTCTGCAGACAGTAATATAATGCGTTTTATGTGTGTGTGCAGCTTATTCTCATATACTATGTTTGTATATTTTTGTATGAAAGAATACAGTCAATAAAGATACATACATACTTTATGCGTATGGTTAATAAACATTTTTCATTATTATTATTATCATTATTATTATTATTATTATTATTATTATTATTATTATTATTATTATTATTATTATTATATTATATTATTATTATTATTATTATTATTATTATTATTATTATTATTATTATTATTATTATTATTATTATTATTATTATTATTGTCACGAATGTCGATCATCTAAGATATTGTCTATTAATCTTAAGCGGCATTAGAGTTTGTCGGTCAGGTTATTTATGTGTATCTTACTAGAAACAGCCAGACAGTGCGTGGATGCTTTTGATTTGAAATTTCAGTTATTGCCACATGATCTGCAATATCATGACCTGGTATCTGTGATTGAGTTTTTAGGCCCTTAAAAGCAAACAAGTAGCAGCTGTCAGAAATAAAGGCCTCTCATCAAAGGCACAGGAACGTAGGCTGTTGTTCATCTTGTATTGGTACTCCTATTGAGTTTCTAGGACTTCAAAAAGCAAACACGTAGCAGTCGACCTTGGTCGGTTTCCTATATCCAAGGGACAATAATAAAGGCAGGATGACTAAGTGCCAATATTCTTTTCTCACCAAAAAGCGTACAGATGACTGACATATGGAATATAATATCTTGATAACAATTTCCCGAGAGATATTTGATTAAAGGTTTTGTGAACGTAAGGTTAAGTATTCCCATTACTGGTGGAGCCTTCGACTGAAAAGCCAGTTCTTTCATGAAAAAGTCGACTGATAGTAACTTAAACTTTAGAATCTTGGGCAACTTTATTTCAAATACATATAATTCCCGAAGGACTGAAATCACATCAATGAAAATAATGATAATGATGATGATGATAATAATGATAATAATAATGATAATAATAATAATAATAATAATAATAATAATAATAATAATAATAATAATACCGGTAATAATAATAATAATAATAATAATATTGATAATAATGATGATGATTTGATTTGATTTGATTTCATTTTATTCGGTCTAGTACGTTGTGTATATCATAGCATTTGGCATACAAAAAATCATATACAAAGGTGACTAGTTGGAGAGTCATTAAAGGACAATTCCACCATTTATAAAACAGAGGCTTAAATAGTTTCCTATGGTATTATCTAACTAAACCCAAGTTCCCACCAGTGCCAACCTTCATACAAGAAGTATATTGCTGCTAAAACACCTCCTAATAGACACAAACTAGAAGCATAGAAGCACTGGGGGCGGCCATCTTAGCCAGTTAATAGCCTTTAAGCAGGCTGTTGGTGCAATTAAGTCATTAGCAGTTACCTTACTGCTAATGACTAATAGTTGCACCAGTATAAGCAACTATTTGGGTCTCTGTTTTATAAATGGTGGAATTGTCCTTTACCTGCTATGCAATAGAATAATGTTATGATAATAACGTTAATAATGGTAATAATAATAATAATAATAAGAAGAAGAAGAACAATAATAATAATAATAATAATAATAATAATAATAATAATAATAATAATAATAATAATAATAATAATAATACTATCATTAACAATAATGACATTATTCATGACATTGCGCCGTTTACACCTATCATGTGCAAAACTGCATTGGAAATTAGTCATTGTCTCTACATGTTTGCGGGTTTGGTTCGAACACATTCCGATTCAAAACCTAAGGTTATACATGCCTACTTTAAAGTTTTGAAACAGAAAGGAAAATGATTAAAGTGGTAAGAAATAAATGGTTTACAGTTGTGAATCATGTAGTAGAAAACCACTTATTTCTGGAAGTGCAAATATTAGAAATGTTCGGCTGTATATAGAACACTGCATTGCAGAGAAACAAAACGATTAGTTCAAATCCAATTGTGATTGATTAAATGTTTGCTGCAAATCTTATTGTACATGTATTAGCAGCTAAATGGAGTATATATATCGGCTCCTTAGATTATAGGACCATAGTAAGAAGTAGTACAGAGATTTATTTTGAGGGTCCTTACATGAGTCTGAGTTTGAATGGTCTCTATACCTTTTTTAAGAAACTATGATAATAGACTTGAATCAAAGATAGCCGAAAATTGGTATGAAAATATAGAAATTGATATCCCAGAAGAGTGTATAAGACAGCCAATTAAGACTACTTATAAAACAGAAAAAATAATGGGCTAACACACACACACACACACACACACATATATATATAATATATATATATATATATATATATATATATATATATATATATATTATATTATTATATATATATATATATATATATATATATATATATATATATATATATATATATATATATATATATATATATATATATATATATATATATATATATATATATATATATATATATATATATATGTATGTGTGTGTGTGTGTGTGTGTGTGTGTGTGTATGTATGTATGTATGTATGTATGTATATATATATATATATATATATATATATATATATATATATATATATATATATATATATATATATATATATATATATATATATATATATATATATATACATATATATATATTACTCAATATGGCCGTGAAGATTGACAATGAAGCGTAATTGCAATTTTACAAACCCTGGGTAGCGCGGTTTTCTCCGCCATTAAGACCAGGCGAGTCACAGTTTGCGCTGATATGACAAGAAATGTGACGACATGAACCATTGGCTCCAGATGCATTGATATTTAACGATCAAATGGCTTAATGCTCCGAATAGGCAAAGTTCAGAAATTATGCTTAGGGCCAGTTGAAGGGAAATTCTTGTTTACTCTCATTACCATGAATCAATAATATATGTATATATATATATATATATATATATATATATATATATATATATATATATATATATATATATATATATATATATATATATATATATATATATATATATATATATATATATATATATATATACATATATATATATATATATATATATATATATATATATATATATATATATATATATATATATATATATATATATATATATATATACATATACATATATATATATATATATATATATATATATATATATATATATATATATATATATATATATATATATACATATATATATATATATATATATATATATATATATATATATATATATATATATATATATATATATATATATATATATATATATATATATATATATATATATATAACCGCACCGGTTACACACAGTGTCAATCCTTTAGAGTGGATTTTGGAGTTACTGCCCCTTAGAACATTATCAAACATTAGGTCTTCTTTTTTTCTCATCCATAAGAGCTACACATTGATAATACTATAAGGGAATTATTTCTAAGAACCGATCCAACAGGTCCCCCGTGAAATATTTTACGAGTTCGTATTTTTTAAAGTTGTCTCAAAATATATTTCCAAGCAGACGACACGTAAAGAGTGGAACTGAACATAATGCTCTAGGTATAAGTCATACATGAGGGGAGTACGTGTATGGAACGGGTCGTCTGTCTGACGCAGGGTGTATACCTGTTTAAATATGATATGCACCCGGCACCCGGGTATGCATACAACTTTTTGTTATGATGCCCTATATAGCGCCAGAGGTATGCGTTAGGACAGCATATTGTATATATTACATATTGAGGAGGTATTAACACATTTCCCTCTGGAGTTCGTCGATGGTTCGATAACTCTGAACGAATCTCATGAAAGATGAAATGAGTTTGAAGGGGGAACTCAGCAAAAAAATGACTTTCAGTTAAATATATTTTCAAGATATTAGTTAAATTGAAAATAAAATAAAATATTGAAATATTATTATATCTAAGAATAAAATAGAATAATGAAATAGAATATATTTGTTTGTTTGCATGGGAGACAACGTTTATCCCTCTTATCACTGATAACTTTCCCACATGCTTTAAGCAGGATGGGAAGGCAGGCAGTCAATGGCAATGTCATAGACTTCTAGACTTTCAGGGCAGCTCTCAAAGGTGAGAGACAGCGAGCAGCCAGTGGCAATAACTGAGACTACTAGACTTTCAGGGCAGCTCTCAAAGGTGAGAGACAGCGAGCAGCCAGTGGCAATAACTGAGACTACTAGACTTTCAGGGCAGCTCTCAAAGGTGAGAGACAGAGAGCAATCAGTGGCAATAACTGAGACTACTAGACTTTCAGGGCAGCTCTCAAAGGTGAGAGACAGCGAACAGCCAGTGGCAATAACTGAGACTACTAGACTTTCAGGGCAGCCATCAAAGGTAAGAGACAGCGAGCAGTCAGTGGCAATAACTGAGACTACTAGACTTTCAGGGCAGCTCTCAAAGGTGAGAGACAGCGAGCAGCCAGTGGCAATAACTGAGACTACTAGACTTTCAGGGCAGCTCTCAAAGGTGAGAGACAGCGAGCAGTCAGTGGCAATAACTGAGACTACTAGACTTTCAGGGCAGCTCTCAAAGGTGAGAGACAGAGAGCAATCAGTGGCAATAACTGAGACTACTAGACTTTCAGGGCAGCTCTCAAAGGTAAGAGACAGCGAGCAGCCAGTGGCAATAACTGAGACTACTAGACTTTCAGGGCAGCTCTCAAAGGTGAGAGACAGCGAGCAGTCAGTGGCAATAACTGAGACTACTAGACTTTCAGGGCAGCTCTCAAAGGTGAGAGACAGCGAGCAGTCAGTGGCAATAACTGAGACTACTTGACTTTCAGGGCAGCTCTCAAAGGTGAGAGACAGCGAGCAGTCAGTGGCAATAACTGAGACTACTAGACTTTCAGGGCAGCTCTCAAAGGTGAGAGACAGCGAGCAGTCAGTGGCAATAACTGAGACTACTAGACTTTCAGGGCAGCCATCAAAGGTAAGAGACAACGAGCAGTCAGTGGCAATAACTGAGACTACTAGACTTTCAGGGCAGCTCTCAAAGGTGAGAGACAGCGAGCAGTCAGTGGCAATACCTGAGACTACTAGACTTTCAGGGCAGCTCTCAAAGGTGAGAGACAGCGAGCAGCCAGTGGCAATAACTGAAACTACTATACTTTCAGGGCAGCTATCAAAGGTGAGAGACAGAGAGCAATCAGTGGCAATAACTGAGACTATTAGACTTTCAGGGCAGCCATCTGGGGTGAGAGACAGTGATCAGTCAGTGGCAATAACTGAGACTACTAGACTTTCAGGGCAGCTCTCAGAGGTGAGAGACAGCGAGCAGTCAGTGGCAATAACTGAAACTACTATACTTTCAGGGCAGCTCTCAAAGGTGAGAGACAGAGAGCAATCAGTGGCAATAACTGAGACTACTAGACTTTCAGGGCAGCCATCTGGGGTGAGAGACAGTGATCAGTCAGTGGCAATGTCTTAGACTGATAGACTATCTGGTCAGCCCTCTGTGGTGAGAGACAGCAAGCAGTCAGTTGCAATGCCTTAGACTACTAGACTATCAGGGCAGCCCTCTGTGGTGAGAGACAGCGAGCAGTCAGTTGCAATGCCTTAGAAAACTAGACTATCGGGGCAGGCCCTCTGTGGTGAGAGACAGTGAGCAGTCATTGGCAATGCCTTAGACCACTCGACCATCAGGGCAGCCCCTCAGTGGTGAGAGACAGCGAGCAGTCAGTGGCAATGCCTTAGACTACTAGACTATCAGGGCAGCCCTCCGTGGTGAGAGACAGCGAGCAGTCAGTGGCAATGCTTAAGACTACTAGACTATCGAAGCAGCCCTAAGTAGTGAGAGACAGTGACCTGTCAGTGGCAACACCTTAGACAACTCGGCCATCAGGGTAGCCCTCAGTAGTGAGAGACAGTGAGCTGTCAGTGGCAACTCCTTAGACCACACGGCCATCAGGGCAGCCCTCAGAAGTGAGAGAGTGAGCAGTCAATGGCAACGCCATAGACCACACAGCCGTCAGGGCAGGGTTACCGCACTGGACGAATAGCAAACCGATTTTACAAAGAACGTTTTCAAGCGCCACTTCTGTGGTCAACATTCTAAAAAATAGTTCGGGGTTTTCGCCATGTTCCTGCCAATATAAGACTAGTTTACATAATGATTAAGAAGAAAAAAAACTGAATACCTGGCGAAAGCACTAAACAAACCGTTTCATTCACAACATTCTCTTCATACAGATTTAACTTCTCAAACAGATATCGAGAAGAGAATACTAGTATATTTAGGCACTGGCCATCTTCTTGTATCCGAAATACCCATACCCATAACACCCCCGAAGACCCAAAAACGGGTTTCCAGTTAAGCTTTTTATTACTTCTACATAGAGGACCCTTTGATTAATGTTTGCATGCATGATTGCCGGTTGATAGACTGCTTACTAACGTTACTAAGCTCCCGCGTGCAGTGGGTACCAAGAAGATGGGTATCGGGTGGTGTGTGTTCATTGGGCGTGGCACATACCCGGGTTAGGTCTGTATTCTACAGCTCACTCGGCGCTACACGTAAGTAACCTATTTACAATACATATTTATTAATTGCGTTTAAGAATATACAAGCAGTAATGTACATTACATGTAGACATCACCGACGTTCTTGTAGTAGGAGGTTTGGCCATAAGTTAGTGTGATGAGTAAGATATGACACTATCGTGGGTACTTTGCCGTATGCAGAGTGTGTCCGCCATTGGGACGATCGCATCACTGGCATCTTACACTCAGTTAATGACACTACAGCCGTTTGTTAGGAAAGAATCACATTTAAATCTTAATTTGCAATAAACTATTACATATAACATACACATCCATCAGTCTATTCTTTCTGTAAATTGACATACCGGTATACAGTGAAACCTTCCCGATTGAACATCCTCCATACAATGAACACTTCGATACACTGAAACATCAGTTTATTGGAAACCTTTTTATTGATAACTGGATTATTAAAGGAAAGGGCTGAATTGTCTTGTCAAGATCTTCCTGCAATGCAGGGACCTGGCCATTGTGTGCACTATCTCAGAAAACTTAATATCACGCATCTATGCACCTGCCTACGTGCAATGTTAACAGCATTGTCAGAAACCAATGAAGTCCAGTCCAACAAACTGATATATGTATATATATATATATATATATATATATATATATATATATATATATATATATATATATATATATATATATATATATATATATATATATATATGTGTGTGTGTGTGTGTGTGTGTGTATATATATATATATATATATATATATATATATATATATATATATATATATATATATATATATATATATATATATATATATATATATATATATATATATGTGTGTGTGTGTGTTTGTAAAGATATTATTATTATTATCATTTTATTTTTTTCTATTATCATTATCGTATTATTCTTATCTTTATCATTCTTCTTCTTATTATTATTATTATTATTATTATTATTATTATTATTATTATTATTATTATCATTATTATTATTATTATTATTATCATTATTATTATTATTATTATTATTATTATTATTATTATTATTATTATTATTATTGTCATCATTAATATCATTAAGTTAATTTATTGATTAAATCCATTTATCGTATTTCTATTTCTACATTTCAGTCACCCTATGTTCCAACCTGGCCTTCGCTGCCACGCAGGACAACAACCTAGGTATTCCCAACACTACCTCTAGAACAGTGGGCGTGACTGTGGGCTTCAATTGTCAGCGAGACTACCGCCTTGTAGGCGCACCTGTACTCACCTGTAAACCAGGCGGAGTCTGGAGTAATCAACCCCCAAATTGCTACGGTAAGCCGCTATTGTTTTAACCCTCCAATGCTGTTCGTCCAAAGTACAAGGATGCAATGATTTTTGAAAAACATCTAAACCTTGTCATGTTGGAATTCATTGGATAGCTCTCGCTGAGCACATGGGTACTCATCTGAGAGTACTCTGAATGAGAGCTATCCAATGAATTCCAACATGACAGGGCTTATATGGTTTACATAGGTTGTAGCATCATTGTGCTTTTGACGAAAGTAGCCTCAGCATTGAAAGGGTTAACTATGCCTTCCAGTAGCTAAGAAGAATGTCGTAATCGGGAGACTACTTTAATACTGCTTTACATAGTAGTACCGAGGGACACCCCCCCCCATCTCATAGATTTATTAATATATTAACCCTATAGCATTGAAAGTAGTTGTTTCTTCCCTATTTATTTGCTTATACTTACCATCGCTGTTGTGTTGTTACTTATGATTTCTTAATGAACTATCAAACAGCAATCCACAGGTATTTCCGCATTCACAATTTGTATGATTTTACTGTGTGCATTTGTGATGAAAACATCTAAGACACACTAGTTTATTTCGATTTCCTCAAATATGTCTATGGTTGGCGATGCGGACCTTAGTGATACAAAATTAGAACCACTTATTCATTAATGAAATAAACGTACTGCTTTTAGGCACAAGAATGGGGATCCGCCGTAGCCTAGTGGTTATGAGTCCTTGCTCCTAAGCGTAAGTTCCCAGGTTCGAGTCTCCACGTGTGTTCGCCTGGTCGCTAAATAAATGTGCGGCGTTGTGGGGGACTGTCTATGGTTCTTCTGCAACTGAAAGACCCCTTGGAACTATTCGTGAAGAGAGGGGAATTTCTTCCTAGTTCCAGGTTTCTATCTCGTCGCGATGTGACCTAAGCTGTTGAAAGCGACGTAAAACCCCATTCCTTCTTTACTTCACTACTAACCTATCGATGTTGTACCTACAGTGCCGACATTTAATTACTGCACTAAATGCGCGGGCAGCCCGGCCATAATAAACGACCGTATGCCCGAATGCTACCCGGTTTCTTTGGAATGGGTGTATAGGGGACCTTATAAATGAACGTAGCTTTGATTCGCAAGCTACATGTGTCATTGATGTGTATGGATTATTTTCTTTACATCTCATCATGGCTTTTTATACAACCAGGCATTGTCAGACGTCCGGTCGACTGGTGCAGAAATTAAATATCTGTACTGTAAGTGGGAATGCCTCCCCGCCAGGAGATGTGTTCAGCATTTCTTTAGCCAAGTGCGTTTGAGGCTCGTGTCAAAATCACACACATTCAACATTTTTAGGCCGCCATCATTGAATTCCTTACATATTGTTACTTTGCCTACTTTGTGCCTTTTTCTGTTCCAGATAAAGGTGTAGCTTACACTGTCTATTTCTTGAATAGTTGCAGATGTAGACGAATGTGTGTGATCTTTGACAAGACCAGACTTTTCAGCATCGCAATTTTTCCAATACATGAATAGGGGTTATGTTAACCCATTAATGCTCACAGAGGCTAAACGCAGCAGGACAATGTTGATGAAATCTTGCAGGCAAAAGCATAGTTGGGAAAATAGTTGAAGGAGAAATGTTAATCACAACATTACCTATAACTCTCCTTCAAATATGTCGAAAAATCATTCTTAATTTCAAAGTTATTGTCAAACGTATCATAGATTCAGACGACAATTTCTGGGGGAGCTCTTAAGTGTTAATGGGTTAAATCACGTTCAATAGATGAGCAATCTGCAGATGCTGGTCAGTGACGTCACGAGTGCTGGTCGTGAGAGAATCAAAATAATGATAATAATGATCCTCCCTTCCTTTCAGGAACAGGAATGGCTGATACGTCGGGTGTGCCGATAGGTGTCGTGGTGGGGATGGCCGCCGCCACAGTGGTGTTCCTCATGCTCGCTGTAATTCTCTTCATGATCGCCAGGAGGCGCAAGCTCAACCAGAAACTACAGGAGAGCGGGCGCCTTGAAATGTGCGAAGATGATAAGAATTTTCACAAAAGAATCGACGATGATGACGATATGTAAGTGGACTTATTGTCGTATGACAGTTACAATACAGACATTTAATTCCTGCACCTGTCGACCGGACGTCTGCCAGTGCCTTTTTGCACAAACACCCATCGATAATCGATAACATGTCAAAAAGTAGGTCAGGCACATCAATATGACCCAGTTGTAAAGTCATCTATGCAACCACGCTCATGAAATTTGACGACAATCGTGCGTGCGGTCGTGTATTATGCCCGGACTGCCATGGCCAACACATTTAGTGCAGGAATGAGGTGTCGGCACTGTACATACATACATACATCCTAGGCACTTTCATAATTTTCAGAACTAACTTACTATGCCGGGCAAGTAGTTAATGATTTTTATTCGCCAGACATGATTTTTGACTTGCCCAAAATAAGTTATGAAATATGCTTGAAAGGTATGTATTGTTTAGCATGGATATAATAAATTGATAACTATATCATTTTTAGTTATGGTGCATTGTGAGCAATTGTCTAGGTATTTGGTACATTTACTCTAAACAAAAAGAGTTAATCATTCGGATATTAAATCAGCTTGCCCATTCCGCCTAGGGCAAGTGAAAACTAAAATGTACTTGCCCCAAAGCCCTTTTTGTGAAAATTCCCTTCCCTTGCTGGGGCAAGCGGGCAAGTACTTATGTTGGTGCCTGCATACATACATACATACATACATACATACATAGTATGTATATATATATGTGTGTGCGTGTGTATGTATTTGTTTATGTATGTATGTATGTATTTATGTTGGAATATGTGTATGTATGTGTGTGTGTACTCATGTGTTTATGTATGGATGCATCTAAACCACAACTGCTATTTTAGTGTAATACCTTAGACATCTTGACCATGGGGGTATATACCAATAATTGGCGGGGCCATCAGGCCGCGCCTACCTGGGAAGCTGTTTTGAGATGCTCATGGGCAGACGTTACGTGCTCTAAATCCTGAGGCCGGACTGAATATAATTCTCTATTCTGATTGGTTATAATATAAATGTTGCCTTTGCCGCGGAAAATCGTGCCTTCCTTATTTTAATTTAGCATGAAGTTTTCAAATATATAAAATATTTTAAGCGGACATAAAGTATATTTTTCAGTATAGGAAGGAAAATTACTAAGAAAAAAATTACTGTGTGTATAGACTAGCGCCAGTCTCACAATCACGTCACGGATTAGGGACTGGTATCGCCCACCATCTATTGTTGGCGTGAAGCGGCTTTAATAGGACTGCCACTAGTCTACTCTGTGTATAGAATGAAATCAGGAGACTTCGTAACCAAACTGATGCGTATCCTAGTAGCTTCGCACCCAAGAGATTTCGAAGTCTCCAGCTTGCGCCTAGAATTCCGATATTTGTTTCATTTCTACAAAACTGATACAAATCTAGTCATTATAAATTATTTTCCTCTATAATGTTAATGTTCTTTATACATCCGGTTCCCTCACAAGTTCATAAATAACTTGGCCCCGCCTTTTGACTATTGATGCTTTGCATCTACAACCATACTTGTGTAATAATCGAATGCCCCTTTTATGCCAACTCCATTGGTCAAGAACATTGAGCTGACAATTTTGATTAGGCTTTGCATTCCCTAGTTCCATAGTGCCAATTTGCTTTGACAAAGTGGCTTAACACTTTGCGATTTATATTGGAAGTACTAAACTACTTCCTAGAAAATAAGCTCGAATATATCACACAATTTTGCTTTGGTTTCCTAATACCCTAAATTATATAAGAATATTTGTTTATTCAGGCTATGATACGATTCAGGCTAGGTGTCTTTATTCATTTAATATCTACATACAATAAACTTATTTGGCCATTTTTTCTCTAGAATACAAGCTCAAATACGCTGATATTTGCTTCAAATTTAGCAGGTATTGTTATGTCTGAAAAAGTACTTTTTGGCAATGAAATAGTTCATATCAACCATGTATATTTATTTTGTGCATATACAATTCACCATATTAGGACATTTTTGTGTATATGCAATTCACCATATTAGGGCATTTTTGTGGACATGTATATACGGTTCACCATGTTAGGGCATTTTTTTGTATATACAGTTCACCATATTAGGGCATTTTTGTTTCCAGTCTAGGAGTACCGCAGGATATTGTTGGAATGCCACCAGTAGGGCCTCGGTTTGGGACGACATCTTCGAAACTTTCCGGCAAGATTCGTGGATCCATGGTGTAAGAATTCAACCCTCTCCCTCTGGCGGGAGAGGGGGGTACTAACGCTTAATGCCAATTGGTAAGTTCAGCACATATCTCTGCTTCGCAGCGACTAGCACTTCACAGAAAGTATTATCTTTGTTCATCATAGTTGTTAATCCGATTATTCTATTGAGACTTCCAGAGTCTTAACCCTCATGCTACTGGTGGCTAATTTGGACAATTCAAAATGATGCAGATATCCTGAAAATGACTAAAACCCTGGCACATGGGTACGCATCTGAGAATAACTCAGCGAAAGCTTTCCAATGAAGACCAACATGACAGGGTCTATTTGATTTTTATAAATCTTTGTATCCTTGTGCATTGGACGAAAGTAGCCTTAGCACTTGAAGCGTTAATCATTCTATTCTTTCTCAATCAAAAAGCCAAAGTTGGCGCGCCCTGAAAGCCGCGGCACAGGTCAGACTGAAGCATAGTGACACTGACTGCTTGCTGTCTCTCACTGCTACCTGGGTTCGAATCCGGCTATGGGCATGTAAGAAAGGAACTAGTGACTTGGGGTCAGGCGTTGGATTTCCCTACAACGGCCCGTCGTGTTAGTCACGATTTAGCATATACATGCTCATTAAAATGGCGATTAAATGTTTATATAATTGCCAAGTCGATCGTGGCATAGCCAAATTAAAATGAAGTACTTTGGAAGTAGTAATACATTTCTAAGTGCACAGGGGTCAAATTCGTGGTTTTATGGAAAATCGCTGGAGGTACTATGGACCACAATATCCTAAGTATATTGGGCTGCTAGTCCTATCCCCGAATCCTGCCCCAAGCGTCACTAAGCCTCCATGACTGAGTGGTCCAACGTAGTGGACACATACTGCGCTGTATATCTTGTTTCATTTTTAATTATTATGCCTCATGTGATGATTCGTGATCCTGGTTGGTCAAGGGCCATCGAGTAATCATTATGTTATACTTACTCATTAGTAACAGAGGGATTCATTAAATTGAATGAACCTCGCAACAACGTGATGCGTTATTGGAATGGATCACACTGGGCCGAACACCCCCGAACACCCGCGGAGTTTGCCGACTGTACAAAATAATACTTATCCAAAATTTCGGATATATGTCAATTTTCCCCTTTGTTTTATATTTTGTTCGGTATAATACAATAATTATGACATCCCTGTGGAGTGTCATATTTGTATAAAGGAATACAAGTTGAAAACATGAACAATTTTCCAATAAATTTCGTTTGTGTCATTTTTATTGTAAAGCAGTTGTAGTTCGCGTTTTCCATATTTCTAGGCACCGATGTTTTGAACTATATTAGGTACCCTTTGAGAATAATACGTAATAGCTTGATATTTCAGTTAATTCTTAGAAAAAGAGAATCTGTTTTACATAGATTTACCAACTATAGTAGAGTACCAATAAAGGTTGGACGTTTTCAGTCATAACAGCTTTGTTAAAGAAGTATGTATAATTTGACAGAAAAAGGTATGTTTACGTTTTCACTTTATAAGTCGCTTTTTATAACTAAAACATGAAACTCCTAGCTGAGCTTTACACATTTGCGAATTATTATCATTATCATTATTATTATTATTAGTAGTAGTAGTAGTAGTAGTAGTAGTAGTAGTAGTAGTAGTAGTATTAGTAGTAGTATTTGTTATTATTTTTGTTATTATCGTTATTATTATTATTATTATTATTATTATTATTATTATTATTATTATTATTATTATTATTATTATTATTATTATTATCATTATTATTATTATTATCATTATTATTATTATTATTATTATTATTATTATTATTATTATTATTATTATTTTTATTATTATTATTATTATTATTATCATTATTATTATCATTATCATTATTTTTGTTATAATTATTATTTTAGTAGTAGTAGTAGTAGTAGTAGTAGTAGTAGTAGTAGTAGTAGTAGTAGTAGTAGTAGTAGTAGTAGTAGTAGTAGTAGTTGAACATCTTCTTACAAATGTCTTGCACTATGCTTTTTATTTTACGTTGCCAAGTTTTATGCTTCTGCCACCGACCAGAAACCAATCAAATCATTGGCTAACGCGTAATTTCACTAAGCAAAATGACGTCATGCATACCTGCGCATGAAATAATGTTGATTCTGTAATAATTGGCTTATTTAAAGGATGCTGGAGGAGAAGTAGTAGTAGTAGTAGTAGTAGTAGTAGTAGTAGTAGTAGTAGTAGAGTAGTAGTAGTAGTAGTAGTAGTAGTAGTAGTGCGGTTATCATTATCATATTTCCTCTTTTATGTTCGTTATCATTATTGCTA
>OZ012701.1:24958529-24961029 GCA_963942565.1 Maea johnstoni | reverse complement strand
ATTAGACTATCTTAGTTAGACCACTAATTACTGTTGAAGCGCATAACAACAGCGTAGTAATCAACGTGCGAACATGAATTGCATCCGGTTTGCAAGATGTATTGCATGATGTCTCCTAAACCTCTGGTATTAATAATCTCACAATGCCCATCCACTACCACACTTTAAATAGCGTTAGAAATGTGTCAGTGTGTGATCCATCATGTATATCTTTTTTTATTGTACTCATCTAATCTTACATCCTGGCGGCGGAGGACTTTTCTGATATTTCTGAGCGTATTTCTCGTATAAAGACGGTTAGACCATTTAGAAAATGTCTGAAGACGAATATCGAGGAAGACTTACAGCGAGCAGATTTCGCGTATCAATAGGCCTGGAACACGGATCAACTGATATGCCCTGCTTTCAGCCAATAGCCATGCTCTATTTTCTACCGATCGGTCCTTATTGACACGAATGCAGCACTGAAGAACAGCCATTATACTGCGTATTGGAATTTATGTGATTATATATTGATTGGCCCAAGATGTTATTGCCCCATATGTAGCTTTCTGGAAAATGTATATCCTGTATAGACTGAATAGTAAAATAAACGCAAGGTAATACTAGGCTCCTAGTCTCTAAAATGGTGATATTCCCTTCTGTGTTGACCAAGCAGTATTGTGTAGTACCAGGTATGGGATAATAGATGGCACCACCTGGTTCTCCCATCTCTAGAGGTTTTCGTCTATTCACCTGGTAACGGAATAAGCTTGAAAGAAGAAAATACATTTGACAGCCTAGAAATATAGGCAAGCGCAGGGTATAAGTAAACAATTAAAAATGATAAGAGCATTATGAAAACCGAAATCAATTCTTTCTTTTTGCAAGTCGTCCTTTTATATGAGCATTCTTTGCTCATCTAATAATGTGGATGACTTAAGTGACTCTTCTGTTCTTTTCGCTCTTTGTAACATTTTTGCATAATCCATTAACTCTTAAAAGTTTATCCAGAAATTGTTGTCTGGATTTACGATACTTTTGACGATACCTTTGAAATTTAGAATGATTTTATAAAATATTTGAAGGAGAGATGTAGGTAATGTTCTAATTAAACATTTTTCCATCAAATATTTTCCGAACTTTGCATTTCCCTGCAATATTTCATCAAAATTGTTAAGCTGATTTCGGCTGCTGTGAGCATTAATGGGTTCAATCTAGCCCCGGGAAATTAGGAAATCTCGGCAACAACGTTCAGTATGTATGTATGTATCATTTATTGACTGTAGACATCTACAAAATCCATACATTCATCAAAACAAAACACAGAGAATTCTAAATAAAACCCCATTACAGTCGGATATGAACTATGAACTGAATTACATATCGCAAAGAGAACAATTTTAACTACTACAAGTTCCTTTAGGGTATGTATAAATAAGTAAAGTGGTAATTTTGTGGCATTTGCCCGAGTACATTTCGACGCTCGGCAATGTTCGGCATTTTCCGTACGTTTCTATGATACCTTTAGGGTATGTATAAATAAGTAAAGTGGTAATTTTGTGGCATTTGCCCGAATACATTTTGACGCTCGGCAATGTTCGGCAGTGTTCGGTATTTTCCGTCCACATCTATGATCTCTCAACAATGCGCTCCGCCACACAGCCAGTCATTCATTCACCAGCTGTAGGTACGTGCACGAAAATGCCGGTCGCTTCTGTGGATACCGCAAACCTCATATAACACGCTTCGCGCTCACACACACACTTCATAATGGTAAGTAAACGTAACCTTTACCACACATGTGAGATACACAACTTCTAGCTCTAGGGTTCATTTCAGAAATTTCAGGTTTCATTTATGTCCAGCTGGGCAGGGCTATTGTATCGTAGTGTATGTTTATTGACTGTTCTTGTTATCGTACAAAATCAAAGCGAACACAATCAAACTGAATACAAACAAATGCAAAAAGGCATACAATAAACAGAACTTATCAGTATCCACATACAAAGATTATGTTACGAATATGTACAAAACTGCACTAAGAATGTGCAATATGAAACATGGGTTACTATTAGATATCTAATCCGTCTGTCGGGTGTCCACCAAGTTTTCGAGTCTTGCAGAACAGCCAATTGGTCTTGGAGCATTGCATGTTTTTGGTGACCACTGTATGAAAAGGCAGTTTTAATATTGTCGCCTGATGGCACCAGCATATACGTTATTAGTGGCTCAACCATAGCGTGAGTTATTAGTTCTTGGTTTATTTTGACTTGTTTGTACGTTTGTGCCTTGATGAATAGTTCATGTTAGAATCGACATGGTCAATAGAGATACATACATGCATACTACATACATACATACATACATACATACATACATACATACATACATACATACATACATACACACAAACATACGTACGTACGTACGTACATACATACATACATACTACATACATACATACATACATACATACATACATACATACATACATACATACATACATACATACATACAT
>OZ012701.1:24948529-24953529 GCA_963942565.1 Maea johnstoni | reverse complement strand
CAGGGAGCTTATTCAAAAGGCGGGGTGCATAGGCAAAGAATGCTCTGTCACCAAACCTTTTCAGATTAGTGTGTGATTTTAGAGTCCTTGTATTGGCTTATTTGACCAACAGTTCCCTCAAGTATAGAGCGGCATGCATTTGAAAGTCAAAAGCAGAATCTTGAACCCAATCCTTTTCCGGATGGGCAGCCAGTGAAGATCTTTTAGAACTGGTGTAATGTGATCATACTTTTTGGAGCCACTAACCACTCTGGCAGCATTGTTTTGGACTTTCTGGAGCCTGCATAACAGCTCATCAGTGATTCCATAGAGAAGTCCATTACAATAGTCAAGGCGTGATGTCACCAGTGAGACGATGGCACTCTTGGTTGTATCAGTATTGAGAAATTTTCTTATTTTTCCAATGTTCCTAAGGTGGTAATTTGCAGACTTGATTACTTTTGATACATGTGCAGACATATTCATGTTTGGGTCAAAAACAGCACCCAGATTACCAACTGGTTCATTAAGAACTGTTACTATTACACCATTTATGGTAATACTAGGAATGGAGATTTTTGCCTGCATCTGTGGGGTACCCATGACCAGAACCTCTGTCTTGTCTGCATTCAATTTTAGTTTACTTTGAGACATCCATGTATAGATGTCGGTGAGGCAGTTTTCCAACTTAGCTACACCTTTGTCCACTACACGCTGATTGATAGGTTTGATAGAGATGTAGAGTTGTGTATCATCCGCAAAAGCATGGAGTTCTAGACCATGCTTTCTTATCAGTATCCCTAAGGGTTGGAGGTAAATCAGGAAGAGCAAAGGGCCCAACACTGATCCTTGTGGTACAGAGCATAGGATTTCCTGTGATGCGGAGAATGAATCATCTATCTGAACTCGAAGAGTACGGTCACCTAGATATGAATGGAACCATTCAAGGGCTGGCCCTGTACTTTCCATTCTAGAAAACAGCACATCATAGTCAATGGTATCAAATGCTGCACTTAGGTCAAGAAGGATCAGTATAACAATTCCATGCTGGTCAATGCTTGTAAGAATGTCATTCTGTACCTTCACCAGTGCTGTCTCTGAGCTGTGACCGGGTTTATAGGCAGATTGAAGGTATTCATGTAGAGTGTTATCTGTCATATAACTTGTCAGTCGCTGAGCAACCACCCTCTCTAAGACCTTTGATACAAACGAAAAACTGCTAACTGGGCGGTAGTCTTTTAGTATCTCAGGGTCTAAGGTAGCTTTTCTAAGCAGAGGGGTGACCACAGCTGATTTCATAGATGTAGGTACTTCACCTGACCTCAGTGAGTCATTAATGATATCTGTGATTGTTGGAAGCAGTTCATCTTTAACATCCCTGATGATCCAAGTGGGTATCGGGTTTAATGTACAACTTTTCGAAGGAGATTTACATATGATCTTCCATACCTCCCCCTGTGTTGTGGTTTGTAGAAAACTTAGAGCTGGGGGAGGCTTATCCTGGGGTATGTTCAGGTCAATGTCAGAGCAATCAGGTAGCTCATTTTTGATTTTGTCAATTTTCTTTTGAAAAATGTTGCAAATCTATTTGCGAGGTCTTGAGCAGAACTATATCCTGGCAATTTTGTCATTTTGTATCTGAAAAAGAAGATTGTCTATAATTTTTGAAATAGCTTTAGAGTCACATACATACATACATACGGACATACATCCATACATCCATACTTACATACATACCTACATATATATATATACATACACACATGAATACATGCATACGTACACACATACATACATACACACACACACAGGTTAAAGGTTTTTATTTCTGTTTGAGGTATGTTAGAAAGTCCCAGTTGACGTTTGTCTTCAGTAAGCCTTTGTTTCTCACTGCGGTAAGGATTGCTCTTGCCACCTATACAACTATGGACGTTTGTCGAACACTCGGTGATGGACTAGACTGGCACTTTTGGTATCGTTTTGCTGCAATTAGGTGTAGGATCTAACTTACCCTCTGCATGCACCTTAATCAACCCGCTATTCACAGATGGATACTATAGGGAACCTTGTTATGTAGCAGTGAAACAGCTAGGCGTCAATGCGCAATGCGTTAGACCACTCAGGAATTGGGGCAACCCCCTCTGACAGACGTGTAGCAGACGGTGCAGCTTTCAAAGATTATTGAACCAAAACAGCAATTCAATATATGTATGTGTGTGTGTATATGCTCTTACACTTGTAAGATTCAGCAAAGTCATATGATAGGAAATGAATCATTATTTTCATTTCTTTTCGTATTGATATATAATATCATTCAGATTATACATACAGTTTTTTCAACTCGTAAGTTTTCACACAATAAGCACACGCCATGTAGCAATGGGTTAAACCCGCCGTAGTCACTGACAAGGCTCGCTGGAGATATATTCACAATGGGTGGAAAGGTGTCAAAAAGAATTAATGATCATATCAACACGTGACACCAATTGCAAAGAAACACCACACTGGATTTCAGGGTTAGGGGTTTTTACTGATGTGTGAGAATCGCTTTTTTATCGTCTAGCTTGTCCTAACGGGCCAAGAAGAATCATTACAGGAATGTCATATATTGAAGAAACTGTCTGCCAGTTAACACGTTTCGCATGGTTTGACAATACTGTTTACTATAGTTGATTTAGGCAATCCAATATATATATATATATATATATATATATATATATATATATATATATATATATATATATATATATATATATATATATATATATACATATATATATATATATATATGTATATGTATATATATATATATATATATATATATATATACGTATATATATACTATTTACTATAATTTTTAGGCAATCCAATACATACTATATATATATATATATATATATATATATATATATATATATATATATATATATATATATATATATATATATATATATATATATATATATCACCCCTCAGACATTTTCCTATGTCACTTAGATAGATGTGAATCGTTCAAAGTTATCATACCATCTTTGCACCCTTGATGCACACGGGTCAAAGAATTTTCGGAGGCTGGGATGCTGTACTTACGAGTAGATCTCGGTGATGTGGAAATATATTTACTGCTTTTTTGCTAGAATAAAACTTGATTTACCGGTCGATGACGAGTTGCATGATGGAAAGGAGAGAAGTGCTCATCATTTATCACAGACACTTTGATAGACGCCTAGATGTCAAGATCAGGTCATACTGTCTGCCTTAAATATTGCGTGATGTCGCCTTTTTCGGTCATTTTTTTACCTTAACCTATTACGGTAATGCTTAAGAGTTATTCTTGAAAGTTTCGTCTGGATCATTGATACTTTTGATAATTACTAGAAAAAGAAGAATGAGTTAACAAAATATTTGAAGGAGAGTTGTTGGTAGTGTTCTGAATAACATTTACCCTCCCTTCAAATATTCTACCGACTTTGCTTTTGCCTACAAGATATCATAAACATTGACAGGCTGCTTTTGGCCACTGTGAGCATTAATGGGTTAACCCTCATGCTGCTGGTGGCTAATTTGGCCAATACAAAATGATGCAAGCAAGTGAAATTGACTGAAACCCTGGCACATAGGTACTCATCTGAGAGTACTCAGCGGGAGCTATCCAATGAATAGCAACATGATAGGGTTTAGATGATTTTCAAAAACTCTTTGAGTCCTTGTGCTTTGGTCGAAATTAGCCTCAGCATGGAAGGGTTCATACACGCGACGTCGCTTTCTGTGAGATCACAACACTTCTAAAACACATCATCTAACACATTTATGCATCAGAACACTTCAGCTGGGATCACGGATTTGAAGATAGCACCGCCAAGTCTTGTACCTGTCTTTGTATGGAGAATCGACACCACTGGAATCTAATGGGCGCGGTGCCAGTTAGAGTTAAACTTTTAAGGGTTCGCCACTCCCTGTTTAAGGGTAGCACAGACATATAAGAAGGAGAGATGTTTGTTCAAACAGACGACACAGATAGCATGAGCGATGATATGAAATATATGTGAAACTCTTCAAAGTAATTTCACCATATGAATAGACAAAAAACGATAAAGGGTAAGAAATGAAGTTTCTCAGCGATAAAATAATAATTATTATTATTATTATTAATATTATTATTATTATTATTATTATTATTATTATTATTATTATTATTATTATTGTTATTATTATTTTTATTATCATTATTATTATTATTATTATTATTATTATTATTATTATTATTATTATTATTATTATTATTATTATTATTATGATGATGAAACCCAACCACGTGATGGAATTGAACTCTGGCGAGAAGCTGAAACCGATGCATAACACCCCTTCAAATATGTTATGAAAGTATGTCTAATTCCTATGTTCCTTTCAAAAGTCGCAAATGTCCAGACGATATTGGCGAAAAGGTCACCAAAGTACAAATAAGTTGAAAGGGAAAGAGGTCATACGTGTTAAAGGGTGTTCAGATGTTGTTCCTAGTTAGCTGCCTTGCCACGCACACACACACACACACACACATGCACCAAACCCTGTCTTTTGCGGAAACCCTGCGGTAGGGTTGCGTACCCTTGAGGTATGGGATATCATAGTAACACTCCCTAGTGCTGTATAGAGTACCCTGAAAGATAACAGTTGACACTTTCTGAAATAATATGATGATCCGAATAAAAACAATACATTTTTAAATTGCAGCCAAAACAATTATTCATTATGGCTAAACGTACACTATTCCATAGCTATGCCTATTTTATGAATACGTCTTGGCTAAATGACATAATGGATATAACTAGAATTTTACTACAAGGTATTAAATACGTTTTTGAGGGCAGGCTTAAAACACTATGTTCAGCAAACACTGGCAAAAATGCACAGGTCCTATGATGATTTAATGGTAACGCTTACACCCTGACTGATAATAGGATAATGAATAGGAAGGTACCTTTGATATCAACTATGATGATGAAAAGGAGAAGAAAGATGAT
>OZ012701.1:24928529-24943529 GCA_963942565.1 Maea johnstoni | reverse complement strand
CTCAGCCATCAGGGCAGCCCCCAGTAGTGAGAAACTGTGAGCAGTAAGTGGCAACGTCTTAGGCCACTCAGCCATCAGGGCAGCCCCTAGTAGTGAGAAACTGTGAGCAGTAAGTGGCAACGTCATAGGCCACTCAGCCATCAGGGCAGCCCCTAGTAGTGAGAAACTGTGAGCAGTAAGTGGCAACGTCTTAGGCCACTCAGACATCAGGGCAGCCCCTAGTAGTGAGAAACTGTGAGCAGTAAGTGGCAACGTCTTAGGCCACTCAGCCATCAGGGCAGCCCCCAGTAGTGAGAAACTGTGAGCAGTAAGTGGCAACGTCTTAGGCCACTCAGCCATCAGGGCAGCCCCCGGTAGTGAGAAACTGTGAGCAGTAAGTGGCAACGTCATAGGCCACTCAGCCATCAGGGCAGCCCCCGGTAGTGAGAAACTGTGAGCAGTAAGTGGCAACGTCATAGGCCACTCAGCCATCAGGGCAGCCCCCAGTATTGAGAAACTGTGAGCAGTAAGTGGCAACGTCTTAGGCCACTCAGACATCAGGGCAGCCCCCAGTATTGAGAAACTGTGAGCAGTAAGTGGCAACGTCATAGGCCACTCAGCCATCAGGGTAGTCCCCAGTATTGAGAAACTGTGAGCAGTAAGTGGCAACGTCTTAGGCCACTCAGCCATCAGGGCAGCCCCCGGTAGTGAGAAACTGTGAGCAGTAAGTGGCAACGTCTTAGGCCACTCAGCCATCAGGGCAGCCCCCGGTAGTGAGAAACTGTGAGCAGTAAGTGGCAACGTCATAGGCCACTCAGCCATCAGGGCAGCCCCCAGTAGTGAGAAACTGTGAGCAGTAAGTGGCAACGTCATAGGCCACTCAGCCATCAGGGCAGCCGCCAGTAGTGAGAAACTGTGAGCAGTAAGTGGCAACGTCATAGGCCACTCAGCCATCAGGGCAGCCGCCAGTAGTGAGAAACTGTGAGCAGTAAGTGGCAACGTCTTAGGCCACTCAGCCATCAGGGCAGCCCCCGGTAGTGAGAAACTGTGAGCAGTAAGTGGCAACGTCATAGGCCACTCAGCCATCAGGGCAGCCCCCAGTAGTGAGAAACTGTGAGCAGTAAGTGGCAACGTCATAGGCCACTCAGCCATCAGGGCAGCCGCCAGTAGTGAGAAACTGTGAGCAGTAAGTGGCAACGTCATAGGCCACTCAGCCATCAGGGCAGCCGCCAGTAGTGAGAAACTGTGAGCAGTAAGTGGCAACGTCATAGGCCACTCAGCCATCAGGGCAGCCCCCAGTATTGAGAAACTGTGAGCAGTAAGTGGCAACGTCATAGGCCACTCAGCCATCAGGGCAGCCGCCAGTAGTGAGAAATTGTGAGCAGTAAGTGGCAACGACATAGGCCACTCAGCCATCAGGGCAGCCCCCAGTATTGAGAAACTGTGAGCAGTAAGTGGCAACGTCATAGGCCACTCAGCCATCAGGGCAGCCGCCAGTAGTGAGAAACTGTGAGCAGTAAGTGGCAACGTCATAGGCCACTCAGCCATCAGGGCAGCCCCCAGTAGTGAGAAACTGTGAGCAGTAAGTGGCAACGTCAAAGGCCACTCAGCCATCAGGGCAGCCGCCAGTAGTGAGAAACTGTGAGCAGTAAGTGGCAACGTCATAGGCCACTCAGCCATCAGGGCAGCCGCCAGTAGTGAGAAACTGTGAGCAGCAAGTGGCAACGTCATAGGCCACTCAGCCATCAGGGCAGCCGCCAGTAGTGAGAAACTGTGAGCAGTAAGTGGCAACGTCATAGGCCACTCAGCCATCAGGGCAGGCCCTCAGCGGTGAAAGACAGCGAGTAGTCGGTGGCAACACCTTAGACCACACAATCATCAGGGTAGGCCATTAGTGGTGAGAGACAGCGAGCAGTCAGTAGCAACACCTTAGACCACTTGTCGATCAGGGCAGACCCTCAGTGGTGAAAGACAGCGAGCAGTCAGTGGCATCACCTTAGACCACTCGTCGATCAGTGCAGGCCCTCAGTGGTGAAAGACAGCGAGCAGTCAGTGGCAACACCTCAGTCCACTCAGCTATTAGGTAGGTCTTTAATGGCGAGAGATAGCGAGCAATCAGTGGCATCGTTTTATACCACTCATCTATCAGGGCAGGCTCTCAGTGGCAACGCTTTTGAACACTTTGCTATCAGAGCAGACAGTGGCAACGCTTTAGACCACTCATCTATCAGGGCAGACCCTCGACCACTAATGGCTATCAGAGCAATCGGTGGCAACGCTTTAGACCACTCATCTATTAGGGCAGGCCTTCAACTACTAATGGCTATAAGAGCAGACAGTGGCAACGCTTTAGACCACTCATCTATCAGGGCAGGCCCTTGACCACTAATGGCTATCAGAGCAGACAGAGGCAACGCTTTAGACCACTCATCTATTAGGGCAGGCCCTCGACCACTAATGGCTATCAGAGCAGATAGTGGCAATCCTTTAGACCACTCATCTGTCAAGACAGGCCTTCAACTACTAATGGCTATACGAGCAGACAGTGGCAACGCTTTAGACTACTCATCTGTCAGGGCAGGCCCTCGACCACTAATGGCTATAAGAGCAGACAGTGGCATCGCTTTAGACTACTCATCTATCAGGGCAGGCCCTCGACCAATAATGGCTATCAGAGCAGACAGTGGCAACGCTTTAGACCACTCATCTATCAGGGCAGGCCTTCAACTACTAATGGCTATAAGAGCAGACAGTGGCAACGCTTTAGACCACTCATCTATCAGGGCAGGCCCTCGACCACTAATGGCTATCAGAGCAGACAGTGGCAACACCTTAGACCACTCATCTATCAGGGCAGACCCTCGACCACTAATGGCTATCAGAACAGACAGTAGCAACGCTTTAGACCACGCATCTATCAGGGCAGACCCTCGACCACTAATGGCTATCAGAGCAGACAGTAGCAACGCTTTAGACCACGCATCTATCAGGGCAGGCCCTCGACTACTAATGGCTATCAGAGCAGACAGTGGCAACGCTTTAGACCACTCATCTATCATTGCAGGCCTCCGACCACTAATGGCCATCAGAGCAGACAGTGGCAATGCTTTAGACTACTCATCTATCAGGGCAGGCCCTCGACCACTAATGGCTATCAGAGCAGACAGTGACAACGCTTTAGACCACTCATCTATCAGGGCAGACCCTCGACCACTAATGGCTATCAGAGCAGACAGTGGCAACGCTTTAGACCACTCATCTATCAGGGCAGACCCTCGACCACTTATGGCAATCAGAGCAGACAGTGGCAACGCTTTAGACCACTCATATATCAGGGCAGACCCTCGACCACTTATGGCAATCAGAGCAGACAGTGGCAACGCTTTAGACCACTCATCTATCAGGGCAGACCCTCGACCACTTATGGCAATCAGAGCAGACAGTGGCAACGCTTTAGACCACTCATATATCAGGGCAGACCCTCGACCACTAATGGCTATCAGAGCAGACAGTGGCAACGCTTTAGACCACTCATCTATCAGGGCAGGCATTCAACTACTAATGGCTATAAGAGCAGACAGTGGCAACGCTTTAGACCACTCATCTATCAGGGCAGACCCTCGACTACTAATGGCTATCAGAGCAGACAGTGGCAACGCTTTAGACCACTCATCCATCAGGGCAGACCCTCGACCACTAATGGCTATCAGAGCAGACAGTGGCATCGCTTTAGACCACTCATCTATTAGGGCAGGCCCTCGACCACTAATGGCTATCAGAGCAGACAGTGGCAACGCTTTAGACCACTCATCTATTAGGGCAGGACAGATTACTCTTCTATCAGGGCAGGCCCTCGACCACTAATGGCTATCAGAGCAGACAGTGGCAACGCTTAAGACCACTCATCTATTAGGGCAGGACAGATTACTCTTCTATCAGGGCAGGCCCTCGACCACTAATGGCTATCAGAGCAGACAGAGGCAACGCTTTAGACCACTCATCTATTAGGGCAGGACAGATTACTCTTCTATCAGGGCAGGCCCTCGACCACTAATGGCTATCAGAGCAGACAGTGGCAACACCTTAGACCACTCATCTATCAGGGCAGACCCTCGACCAATAATGGCTATCAGAACAGACAGTAGCAACGCTTTAGACCACGCATCTATCAGGGCAGGCCCTCGACTACTAATGGCTATCAGAACAGGCAGTTGCAACGCTTTAGACCACTCATCTATCAGGGCAGACCCTCGTCCACTAATGGCTATCAGAGCAGACAGTGGCAACGCTTTAGACCACGCATCTATCAGGGCAGGCCCTCGACTACTAATGGCTATCAGAGCAGACAGTGGCAACGCTTTAGACCACTCATCTATCATTGCAGGCCTCCGACCACTAATGGCCATCAGAGCAGACAGTGGCAATGCTTTAGACTACTCATCTATCAGGGCAGGCCCTCGACCACTAATGGCTCTCAGAGCAGACAGTGACAACGCTTTAGACCACTCATCTATCAGGGCAGACCCTCGACCACTAATGGCTATCAGAGCAGACAGTGGCAACGCTTTAGACCACTCATCTATCAGGGCAGACCCTCGACCACTTATGGCAATCATAGCAGACAGTGGCAACGCTTTAGACCACTCATATATCAGGGCAGACCCTCGACCACTAATGGCTATCAGAGCAGACAGTGGCAACGCTTTAGACCACTCATCTATCAGGGCAGGCCCTTGACCACTAATGGCTATCAGAGCAGACAGTGGCAACGCTTTAGACTACTCATCTATCAGGGCAGACCCTCGACCACTAATGGCTATCAGAGCAGACAGTGGCAACGCTTTAGACCATTCATCTATCAGGGCAGGCCTTTAACTACTAATGGCTATAAAAGCAGACAGTGGCAACGCTTTAGACCACTCATCTATCAGGGCAGGCACTCCACTACTAATGGCTATCAGAGCAGACAGTGGCAACGCTTTAGACCACTCATCTATCAGGGCAGGCCCTCGACTACTAATGGCTATCAGAGCAGACAGTGGCAACGCTTTAGACCACTCATCTATCAGGGCAGGCCTTCAACTACTAATGGCTATAAGAGCAAACAGTGGCAACGCGTTAGACTACTCATCCATCAGGGCAGGCCCTCGACTACTTATGGCTATCAGAGCAGACAGTGGCAACGCTTTAGACCACTCATCTATCATGGCAGCCCCTCGACCACTAATGGCTATAGGAGCAGACAGTGGCAACGCTTTAGACCACTCATCTATCAGGGCAGGCCCTCGACTACTAATGGCTATCAGAGCAGACAGTGGCAACGCTTTAGACCACTCATCTATCAGGGCAGACCCTCGACCACTAATGGCTATCTGAGCAGACAGTGGCAACGCTTTAGACCACTCATCTATCAGGGCAGACCCTCGACCACTAATGGCTATCAGAGCAGACAGTGGCAACGCTTTAGACCACTCATCTATCATGGCAGACCCTCGACCACTAATGGCCATCAGAGCAGACAGTAGCAACGCTTTAGACCACTCATCTATCAGGGCAGACCCTCGACCACTAATGGCTATCTGAGCAGACAGCGGCAACGCTTTAGACCACTCATCTATCATGGCAGACCCTCGACCACTAATGGCTATCTGAGCAGACAGCGGCAACGCTTTAGACCACTCATCTATCATGGCAGACCCTCGACCACTAATGGCTATCTGAGCAGACAGTGGCAACGCTTTAGACCACTCATCTATCATGGCAGATCCTCGACCACTAATGGCTATCTGAGCAGACAGTGGCAACGCTTTAGACCACTCATCTATCATGGCAGACCCTCGACCACTAATCGCCATCAGAGCAGACAGTAGCAACGCTTTAGACCACTCATCTATCAGGGCAGACCCTCGACCACTAATGGCTATCAGAGCAGATAGTGGCAACGCTTTAGACCACTCACCTATCAGGGCAGACCCTCGACTACTATTGGCTACTAGAGCAGATAGTGGCAACGCTTTAGACCACACATCTATCAGGGCAGACCCTCGACCACTAATGGCTATCAGAGCAGATAGTGGCAACGCTTTAGACCACTCATCTATCAGGGCAGACCCTCGACCACTAATGGCTATCAGAGCAGATAGTGGCAACGCTTTAGACCACTCATCTATCAGGGCAGACCCTCGACCACTAATGGCTATCTGAGCAGACAGTGGCAACGCTTTAGACCACTCATCTATCATGGCAGACCCTCGACCACTAATGGCTATAGGAGCAGACAGTGGCAACGCCTTAGACCACTCATCTATCAGGGCAGACCCTCGACCACTAATGGCTATCTGAGCAGACAGTGGCAACGCTTTAGACCACTCATCTATCATGGCAGACCCTCGACCACTAATGGCCATCAGAGCTGACAGTAGCAACGCTTTAGACCACTCATCTATCAGGGCAGACCCTCGACCACTAATGGCTATCTGAGCAGACAGTGGCAACGCTTTAGACCACTCATCTATCATGGCAGACCCTCGACCACTAATGGCTATCTGAGCAGACAGTGGCAACGCTTTAGACCACTCATCTATCATGGCAGACCCTCGACCACTAATGGCTATAGGAGCAGACAGTGGCAACGCCTTAGACCACTCATCTATCAGGGCAGGCCCTCGACCACTAATGGCTATCAGAGCAGACAGTGGCAACGCTTTAGACCACTCATCTATCATGGCAGACCCTCGACCACTAATGGCCATCAGAGCAGACAGTAGCAACGCTTTAGACCACTCATCTATCAGGGCAGACCCTCGATCACTAATGGCTATCTGAGCAGACAGTGGCAACGCTTTAGACCACTCATCTATCATGGCAGACCCTCGACCACTAATGGCTATCTGAGCAGACAGTGGCAACGCTTTAGACCACTCATCTATCATGGCAGACCCTCGACCACTAATGGCTATCTGAGCAGACAGTGGCAACGCTTTAGACCACTCATCTATCATGGCAGACCCTCGACTACTAATGGCCATCAGAGCAGACAGTAGCACCGCTTTAGACCACTCATCTATCATGGCAGACCCTCGACCACTAATGGCTATCAGAGCAGATAGTGGCAACGCTTTAGACCACTCATCTATCATGGCAGACCCTCGACCACTAATGGCTATCTGAGCAGACAGTGGCAACGCTTTAGACCACTCATCTATCATGGCAGATCCTCAACCACTAATGGCTATCAGAGCAGATAGTGGCAACGCTTTAGGCCACTCATCTATCAGGGCAGACCCTCGACCACTAATGGCTATCTGAGCAGACAGTGGCAACGCTTTAGACCACTCATCTATCATGGCAGACCCTCGACCACTAATGGCTATCTGAGCAGACAGTGGCAACGCTTAAGACCACTCATCTATCAGGGCAGACCCTCGACCACTAAAGGCTATCAGAGCAGATAGTGGCAACGCTTTAGACCACTCATCTATCAGGGCAGACCCTCGACCACTAATGGCTATCAGAGCAGACAGTGGCAACGCGTTAGACCACTCATCTATAAGGGCAGGCCCTCGACCACTAATGGCTATCTGAGCAGATAGTGGCAACACTTCAGACCGCTCGGCTATCAGGGCAGACCCTCGACCACTAATGGCTATCTGAGCAGACAGTAGCAACGCTTCAGACCGCTCGGCTATTGGGGACGTGCCTGTTATTCTGGACATTATGGGTAGAAAAATGGTGATGACCAACTTTCATTCCTTTCCATCGAATCAGATTATTTAGAAGTAGGGCGTATAATATGACATGAAATTCCTCTAAAGGTCGGTATAATAGCCAATGTGTCATGTCAGACATTAGATAGCGAAAACAAAATACAAAAAATAACACATTCCTTTCCGTTTCGCTTAGGAAGATAATTCAACGACACGACGCCACTCATACTACAGTAAACATCATGTATAAGTGCTAAGATTTAATTTGGCGGTTGATGAAGCGAATTAAACTGGAACGTACTTTTAACCTGTAATCACTTTGATATATACCTGGTATCATAATGGTGTTTTGACAACTTTGATCATATATCAACAATTAGAATAAAATTGGAAAATAGACATGAGGTGGGATTTTACAAAATAAACAAGATCAAAAGCTTTCAGTATCTTTTTTTTAAATACATGTAATGCGTTTTTATCAATGTATGCCCATATGTTTAAGATAAAATGTATGCACTAGTTGTGAATAGGTTAAAAAGAAATGGAGTGTATAAAGATGCATCTCTGGTATTGGAATTTCGTGACCATCACTTTTTTTGCAATCATGTTAGACTAAGTTGTGGCGACCCAGAATTTTTTCTAAAACAGGCACACGAAACACCAACTTTCTTCCACGTCCGGAGTGGCTACGGAAAGTTATACATACATTTATACATACATACAATCATACATACATACAATCATACATACATGCAATCATACATACAATCATACATACAACCATACATACATACATACATACATACTAGTACATACATACATACATACATACATACATACATACATACATACATACATGTAGTTACATTCACACACATACATACATACACACATACATACATACGTACATACATACATGCATGCATGAATACCCAGTGAAAACCACCGCATAACCCTAAGTCTCTGGTAACTTTCTCACATGCCCCTTCCAGTATTCGAACCCGGACAGTGGTGGGCGTATTGAGGAGACTCCGGCCAGGAGAGAATTAAATCAGAAAACGCCCTTTTCGTATAGCTTAGTATTCTGACTAGATTCTTAACACAAACAACTACTTATATTCTCCCCACAGAGTAGTGCACGTATGAGTACCATACTTCAAGCCTTCACACGTAGGGGGCGCCCTCATGGGTATCGTCTGGATCTCCCAAACTTGTGTCAGTAAATTAATAACACATCATGCATTCACACAATATTTGAAAAAGATTTGTTGATTGGGTTGTGATCATCACTTCTCAATCAAATAATTTAATGAAGTTGCTTTTATCTTAAATGCATGATCAGAATAATCAGATAATCTTTCGGCGCTACATATTAAAGGTTAAACTACTCACAATACATTTTTGGGCTGACGAAAGAAAGGACACGCCTATTAAAGATTATAGTCCTCGACATTTTCTTTTGTTGGGGTGTGTTCGGTTATTTCTCGTGAAGGGACAGCGTATGACGTCTGAAAAAACTACACGGCCTAGGTAATGTCGTTTTCAATATACGGGCTTAAAAGATCATAAACTTATGCTGTGAAATGAGAACAAATGATAATATTTCAGTCGTAGCTTAATGTATTATGCCATATGGTGGGACACAAATGGAAATATATTATCAACAAAGCAGTATTGATGTGCTTACGTGTATTCTCTCTCTCTCTCTCTCTCTCTCTCTCTCTCTCTCTCTCTCTCTCTCTCTCTCTCTCTCTCTCTCTCTCTCTCTCTCTCTCTCTATATATATATATATATATATATATATATATATATATATATATATATATATATATATATATATATATATATATATATATATATACGCGTGTGTATGTATGTATGTATGTATGTATGTATGTGTGTATGTATGTGTGTATGTATCTATGCATCTATGTATCTTACTATGCATCTATGTGTCTATGCATGTGTGTATGTATGTATACGTGTGTGTATTATCATCTCCATCAGCTAAACGGGTAGCTTAACATGATACTTAACATACACACCAGTAAATACTTAAATACCAAAATCATGGCCATGGTTTATATCTCTCCGAGTTTAAATCAATCAGCTAACTTCTTTTCCATGTTACAAATTTGTCTCAATCTTTGGATGCTTTATATTCCTGCTCGTGGTATTCACCTCATCTCGGATGAAGAAAACGTTTTAGTGGCCTTTACTCGACGGACTTCAAAAAAGCGTTTGATGGAGTAGGTGTCTAATTTCAGGGTAGGGTGCTTGTCGCTAGTGAAGTTATGGTAGGACTAGGCGAGTTCAGCTGTGACAAACTGCTACATTCTATGCAGGGTTGAAACAAACAAACCTTCCCTGTCCTACAGTTAACCCCTTACAAATTTAACCCATTCATGCACGTCGTGGATGTGTTCCCACTCTCTGCTCACTGTCTCTCTCCACTGTTAGACTGGGCTTAACCCTTTTGCTGCTGCTGGCTAATTTGGCCAGTACAAAATGATGCTAAGAAATCTGAAAAATGACTGAAACCCCGACTCATGAGTAATCACCTGATAGTAATCAGCGAGAGCTATCTAATGAATACCAACATGACATGGTTTAGATGGTTCTCAAATATATTTGCGTCATTTTACTTTGGATGAAAGTAGCCTTAGCATCGGAAGGGTTAAGTTGCCGTTAATTACTTGCTTCTTTGTCTGAGTATTGGAACTATCCAATGAATACCAATACATGTATGACAGGGTTTAGATGGTTTTCAAAAATCTTTGCTTCCTTTTTCCTCGGGCGAAAGTAGCCTCAGCATGTTAGAAAACGTTTCGCTGTCAGTATTCTTTTCTGCGTACTCCGGTTTCCTCCATTATCTACCATTGGCTAGTCACAACTCATTGGTTATAAAGCAGAAAGGTGAGGGCAAAATGAAATACAATTCCATTTCTAGTCATGAAGCGGTCTCGCAATGCACAATATTTTTTTGATACTCTCACACGTTTCTTGCGTATGATAACCTCTCAAAAAGACAAATTTGAAGGAAATTGAGAACTGCAGTCACTCTCACCACTGCCTGGGTTCGAATCCCGGTCGGGGCATGTGAGAAAGTTACCAGTGACTTGGGGTAAGGTGTTAGTTTTGCCCACTTTCTCAGACCGCGAATAGCGTGAAATTAAACCTGTGGCGACAAATACTAAATTCACAGTGACACTTTTCATCATTTCCCATGTATCGGCCCATCCATACTTTTTGAAGATCACCAGACAATATTGGCAGTAAAAGTGTTAAATGTGCCTAGTTGGTTGTCTCCATAGATTATGATGATATAGACGGCGGTGTGAAAGGCCGTTAATTTTCAGCCACGACCCGAAAGGAACCCGTTTATTTTGTTTCCTCTAACAGTTCCGGGGTTATGGCGTAATTTAAAGAAGCCCTGTCGGCCTGCTCATGAGTAATTTGCGAGGTTCTTTATCATTTTAAACAATACGTGCGTGCTACCTGTGAGTTCCGCTAATATTAACCCTTTAATGACCACAGAACGCACACATGGTCGAACAAATATGGAAATATAATAATATCATCGCAATATTTAGAGAAATATTTGACTGAAAGTTGTTTGTCATATCACATTCAACAATTCCTCTTCAAATATTTTTCAAATATTTCTCTATTTGTCGACTTATGCTCAAAGTTGTCAGAACGCGAGTGCTCTCAAAATGCAAATCGGTTAATGGTGCCAGACGAGTAGAACACACATCAGTAAAGCGCAATGTATCTTCGTCAGCTGAAAATAACATAAGCACGGATCCCTCTTTTCAACTTTAAAGGGACACTTTGTTCAAATCGTGTTCACTTATGCTTAAAGTTGCGTGAAACTGTAATCTTTAATTAAGTCATGCAGGTAAAAAATCCTTTCTTAGTTGAACAAAGATTCAATTAACGTTTTCCCCTCTTTCAATTTAAAAGATACTCGTTGATCAATCTCATTGGTGGATGGTTGCATTTTGGTAAAACCGTTTCTCATGAAGCAATGCGAGAAGAAAAGTTTTGATGACAGATAAATGTAGAGAAAATCACTTAATTTAGCCGGACAAAAGGCATTAACGGCGGCATTTACTTTAAAATTTAAAGGAATACTGTTTGCAATTTTAAAAGGAACTTTTACTATGGGTAAAGATGCAATTTCTCATTAAGTTATGCACGTAGAAAAGTTGTTGGTGGTATTCGGCGGGTACTCGGTTAAAACACCTCTATCAAATACAAATGGCTCAATGGCGCAGTGGCAAGATTGCCGGTCTGAGTGCTGGGAGGCATGGGGTCCAGAGTTCAATCCCAGACCGGAGCGAGTAGGGGTTCAATTCCTCTATAAACTGAGGCAACCACCGAAAACCTTCATTACTTACTCTTTATTGTCTGTCGCCCAATGAGAGAGATTACGAGATTCATTTCATATCATCGTTCATGCTGCTCTGACGCCGTGTGCTCTAATTAAGGCCGTCAGTCACTTGGGATTAGGTGGTGGTTTTCACCGGGTTCTCCGGTTTCCTCCACTACTTACAACTGGCTAGTCACGAATTAGCCGCATTTGGCATAAATGTGACGAAAAACTAAATTCCAAATTCATGCTATCAGTGTGTCCTGCAGATACAAAAAAGCTCTCCTTCTTCTATGTCTTAGCCACGCTTTAAAAAGAAAAGGGGTGGTGAACCCTTTAAAAAAGTGCAAATGGCGAGTCATTATTTAGCCTGAATAGGGCCGAAAGAGAGACGATAAATGAAAAAAACAAAATCAAAATCCTCCATTGCTCTCCACGTCTCATCTCTGAACAAGTTCTAAGACACGACAAGTCACGTGGAGCGTGTTTTCCTCCATTAAAACGATATTTCAACAATTTGTCTATTTCAAGGATTCTGCTTATCCTGCACATGCATAACTGTAAGTTCGGTTATCGTCTCTTTTCCTGCATATTTAAGCGTAATCGGGACTAGACGTACTCAGTGGTGGCTGAAACCGGTGTACCCGGCGAAATCCAACGCCTAATCCAAAGTCACTGGCAACTTTCTCACATGCCCCAGCTGAAATTGGAACTGGCGCAATGGTGAGAGACACTGTGAGCCTGCCTCCCAGGACATAGTTAGATGTCGTCCCTTGTGGATAGAAAATAATAAATAATGGATTATGAAATAAAATAAAATAAAGCAAAACATAGTATCGCCTAGTAGCTAGGCTAAGAGACAGTAAGCAGACGATGGCACCGCCTTAGACCACTCGACCATCAGGGCAGCCCAGATTTAGGTCAGACGTGCGCTTCTCGTTAGACCTTCACAACAGATCCCCTACAAAGGCGTCCATTGATAACAGAGAAAGTTTAAGGAAGACATTCACTCTCTTCATCTCGTCTGCTGCAACCAAGCGGGGGTTCCCGCCAAAACTGTAGGTAGCCGATTGAAAGGGTGGTTTATCGCGAGTTGGTTTTAACTGTCAAGGTTTGTATGGCCATAGAAGAGTGGTTCAGATGTCTCACAGCAGGCGGACATCCGGTACATCCACCGCCCTTAACTCTTTCACACATAGAGCGGTCAAAACAGGCCTGACAATTTTAATAATACTTTTCTAACAAAAGCATTTTATGGAAAATATTTGAAGGAGAAATGTTAAGCAGAAGATGGACAACAACTCTACAATGTACTTCAAATTTTTGTGAACTTTTCCTTTATTCCCAAGTTATTTTCAAAAGTATGACAGCTGCAGACGATACTTACTAATGGAACTCTGAGTGTGAATGGGTAAAACCTTAACCCCTTCATGGCTAGATTTTTCTATCTAGAAATGTCGTCTGGATTTTTTTGATTTTTTTAGATTAACTCATGATTAACCATGCATTTACAAATAATTTGAAGAATGATTGGTAGTTGCGTTCTGGATGACATTTTCTTTTAAAAATATTTTCGAAAAGTTGTTTTATTATAGCTATATTACATCTAAAGTTCGTTTTTGGCGTTGCAATAATTACTAGTATAGCGTGAAACCATTTAAGCTTACATTATCCTTCAAATTGTCGTCTGGGTCCATGATACGTAGAATAACGTTATGTATATACTCTCGCAGAATTTAAGGAAAAGTCAGTGGTTGCGGTCTGAATGGCATTTTCACTTTGAATAGTTCCCAAGAGATAGTTTGTAAAAGCTACATCATCATGATGATAGTCAAGGCAAGATGTCATATTTGGGATGTCAACCTGGAAAATAAAGCAAAAAGTCACAGCGTGATCAGGGTCCAATTAATAAGCCCTAGGAATTCAATTATTGTTGATTTTCTACCATGTTCTGCCTAAATTATGACTACTAATTATTAATTCATTTAATTAATTAACTAATTAATTATTTGATAGATAATTATTAATTCATTAATTATTTATTTATTAAGCCAGTCGTTTATGGTGAAATTGAATACATGCGACAACACCGACTTACCCCAAGTCACTGACAACTTCCCCACTAGCCTCCTTCCCGGTACATGTGGCAGTGCTAAAGCTAGCATACGATGCCTTGGACGACTCAGCTTTTGGGACAACCCTAAGGGAACACTTCTTTACCTCTTCACCTACCCTGTATTTACTCTTTTAACATCGCAAAATGCTGTTTTTATTTGCTCCTAAAACAATAATAGAACATGAATTTTTTTTTTTCATATATCACGGATGTTCACATCAAAAAATGCAATGAATATTTCACAAAATATATCATAGGACATGGTGCTAGTTGCATGTGTTTTTGACTCATATGCATAAACCCATGTTTGCATAAAACTCTCTACATTATTTCCGATCTCTGCTTTGTTTTCTTCCAAACACTGTTGATGGTATAATACCTTTTTCACAGCATCAATGTTGAATGGTCTCTCCCCTCTCTCTGTTATTGCAAATAACCTTTTTTGTAGCTAAAATCGCTTTCGCCACAATGGATATGTTTCGTCCCCTCGTTTGATTGTTTCTACATCAGGAACCTTTGCATTGCTTTTAGTTATTCTTCACGCAACCATACGTCTAGTTTCGCCATAACCCACTTGCTCTAGGGCAAGTAATGAATGCATGTGTACACCTCGTATGTACCTTTTAGCTTTTTAATACAGATTTTCAATATATCCTTTGGCCATTTAATATCGACTAGTAGGCTAGTAGCAAGTCTAGCATTATATGTGTTTTACAACGGAGACAGAGCAAAAGGGATTCCACTAATTGAATACTACAAAAACGCCCCTCTCACCAGAATAAGTACGTTTTCGCCTGACTACTAGCGGTACTTGACAAGAGATT
>OZ012701.1:24833430-24928329 GCA_963942565.1 Maea johnstoni | reverse complement strand
TGTATGTATGTATGTATGTATGTATGTATGTATGTATGTATGTATATATATATATATATATATATATATATATATATATATATATATATATATGTATGTATATATATATATATATATATATATATATATATATATATATATATATATATATATATATATATATATATATATATATATATATATATATATATATATATACATATATAAAATACATATCTTACATAGAAATAAATTGCTACAAAGATACCGTTTTTCTGAAGTACGAGCACGCATTGTCTATTCATCAGCAATGCGTTGTAGTTTTTTGCTGATAACATACATACATACATGCATGACAGACATACATACACACGTACATTCTTACATGCATAAGTATGCGTGTTTATTGACGTAAAACTCGTTATGCAAAATCATACAGATACAAAAAAATACATATGCAAAAAAAAGAAATTACAAAAAAATTGGAAGTATAGCATTATCCCATTAATTGGTTAGTTTCTACATATATATATATATATATATATATATATATATATATATATATATATATATATATATATATACATATATATATATATATATATATATATATATATATATATATATATATATATATATATATATATGTATATATATATATATATTAGTGATATTTGCCTTATGACATAAAGGGGATATAAACACATTCTTTGTCCTTATAATATGCCTTGCTATATGCATAAACCTAGTGTATATCATATCAGTTTATCAACGATGCTAATTTAAACTACCATTTTTAAAGAATCAGTCTTGATCACATTTGTTATCATTTCTCTTAAAGCCAACATCGTTTCACTTAATTTCCTACATTAAAGTTTTTCAGTTTAAAAAGTAAATGCAAACTCCATATGATTCAAATGAAAATCGCAAATATGTATTTCATTCAGCTGTTGGGGATTGCTTTTCCGTGGCGACCTCTATCGGTGAAATCGGAAACTAAATTTGAAACTTGGGAACACAAAGTTCGTTCAGTTGACTTATTTCTGAATTCTGTCGTTTTTTTTTTAATTTTTAATTTCGGTATTTCGTTTGCGTCACTATACCTGTCATACTAAGGCTATGCCGTGACTAGGCAGTTGTTAATAGCAGATACAACTCGGGTATCCAGATATCCCTGGATGATCCTTAACTAACCCCACGTCACTGGGAACTTTCTCACAAGCCCCATATCAATTTCATTCAGCGGAGAGAGGGGTAGCAGCAAAAAATATACATGGGGAATGGAAGACTGAAAATTACATTCTGTTAAAGTTGAAATTACGACTGAATGTGGTGGTTCGATATTTGAAACAAATGAATGTAGTTACTACAGTAAATATAGACATACCTTGTAAATATCGTTGCCAAATATGGAAATGACCACGTTATTAAGTCATTAATTAAGAAAGTTTAATTCACTATTCCTAAATATACCACAGGAACTTCTGGTATTCAATTCGTACACTCTTACGCTCTCGACTGTCAGACTTAATATACATTTAAAGATATGCAATTATTAAAATATATTCTATTCACTTTACAAAATATCCTTTTGGGCCGCTAGAACTCAATATCCACAGATAGATATAAAATTACCCAGGCATATTCTATTCACTTTACAAACTATTCTTTTGTGCCGTTAGTATGGTTACAGGCATTTAGTTGTGTCAGTATTCACTAGTATCCTACTCACCATCTCAAATATACCACTCTTACTAGTTTCTGGGACCAAGCAACTACATACGATTGAATATGTGTTAATAATCTTTATTTAAAACATCTTTTATCGTGTTACATAAGTAATAATTTTTGCTACGTTTAAATATTTTAAAACATGCTTCTGTAATTGTGTTATTACAATATATAAACATACATACACATACATACACTATATAAAGATATGATCCAGAGTCGATATCTACATATAAGGTGTTAACATTCTACGTCTGATCCGTTAATGGCAAGCAATCCTTGAGGAATCTATCATGCTTTTGGAAATAACATGTTGATAGCCTGCATGCTCAATCAGGATTCGCCTGAAGTTTCGTCAGTATTCATATGTATTCTGTTTAACATAAAATATACTTGATATCCGTAAAAAGACCATTTTTGAAGGTATGCTTTTACCTATCACGATTATCATCGTCAATATAAAATATACTTCTAGGCTAGCAATAAAAGTAACGATTGTTATAATTCACCAATCAAATATATACTGTTGTTAATGTTAAAAGGATAATATCGTCATTATTCAAAAGTATGCTATTGTCATTATTCAAAAGCACACTACTCAAAAGCACACTATTGTCATTATTCAAAAGCACACTACTCAAAGGCACACTATTGTCATTATTCAAAAGCACACTATTGTCATAATTCAAAAGCACACTACTCAAAGGCACACTATTGTCATTATTCAAAAGCACACTATTGTCATTATTCAAAAGTACACTATTGTCATTATTCAAAGGCACACTATTGTCATTATTCAAAGGCACACTATTGTCATTATTCAAAAGCACACTATTGTCATTATTCAAAGGCACACTATTGTCATTATTCAAAGGCACACTATTGTCATTATTCAAAGGCACACTATTGTCATTATTCAAAAGCACACTACTCAAAGGCACACTATTGTCATTATTCAAAGGCACACTATTGTCATTATTCAAAGGCACACTATTGCCATTATTCAAAGGCACACTATTGCCATTATTCAAAGGCACACTATTGCCATTATTCAAAGGCACACTATTGTCATTATTCAAAAGTACACTATTGCCATTATTCAAAGACACATTATGGTCATTATTCAAAAGTACACTATTGCCATTATTCAAAGGCACACTATTGTCATTATTCAAAAGTACACTATTGTCATTATTCAAAAGTACACTATTGCCATTATTCAAAGGCACACTATTGCCATTATTCAAAGGCACACTATTGCCATTATTCAAAGGCACACTATTGCCATTATTCAAAGGCACACTATTGTCATTATTCATAAGCGCACTATTGCCATTATTCATAAGCGCACAATTGTCATTATTCAAAAATACACTATTGTCATTATTCAAAAGTACACTATTGTCATTATTCAAAAGTACACTATTGCCATTATTCAAAGGCACACTATTGCCATTATTCAAAGGCACACTATTGCCATTATTCAAAGGCACACTATTGCCATTATTCAAAGGCACACTATTGCCATTATTCAAAGGCACACTATTGTCATTATTCAAAGGCACACTATTGCCATTATTCAAAGGCACACTATTGTCATTATTCAAAAGTACACTATTGCCATTATTCAAAGGCACACTATTGTCATTATTCAAAGGCACACTATTGCCATTATTCAAAGGCACACTATTGCCATTATTCAAAGGCACACTATTGTCATTATTCATAAGCGCACTATTGTCATTATTCATAAGCGCACAATTGTCATTATTCAAAAATACACTATTGTCATTATTCAAAAGCACAATATTGTCATTATTCAAAGGCACGCTATTGCCATTAATCAAAAGTACACTGTCATTATGCATAAGCGCACTATTGTCATTATTCATAAGCGCACAATTGTCATTATTCAAAAATACACTATTGTCATTATTCAAAAGCACAATATTGTCATTATTCAAAGACACACTATGGTCATTATTCAAAAGAACACTATTGTCATTATTTAAAAGTACACTATTGGCATTATTCAAAAGTACACTATTGGCATTATTCAAAGGCACACTATTGGCATTATTCAAAAGTACACTATTGGCATTATTCAAAAGTACACTATTGGCATTATTCAAAGGCACACTATGGTCATTATTCAAAAGTACACTATTGGCATTATTCAAAAGTACACTATTGGCATTATTCAAAAGTACACTATTGGCATTATTCAAAGGCACACTATGGTCATTATTCAAAAGAGAACTACTGTCATTAGTCAAAAGTATACCTTAACGTTTTGATTAACCACAAAGAATGGGAAGAATGCACAGCTAAGCTTTTCCTGTTCCTGTTCAAGAATATTTACTGTAACTACGTTTAAAATCTTTTAAAGTATGCTCTTTTAATTGTGATACTAGTATTATAATCAATAAACATACATACACATACTTACACTATTCAAAGATGTAATCCTGGGTCAATATCTGCATAAAAGTGTTAATATTCTCTATTTAACTAATCAATAAACAAATCACTACGGTGAGATCATACCGCTGTCTAGATATGACTTATTTTGCATCAATCTCAAAGTTTATAAAACAAAATAAGTAAACCACTGATAAATTGATAGCATAAGAATACTTAACATATTAAATCTAGAAAACCGAAAACAAAGTTAAGATCTTTTAAGACCAATTTATGATCATATCAAGACCACTGTAAGACCTCTACACGACATTTGGTCATTCAGAAGGATCGTGAATGGGGTTGTGGTAGCCAAGATTTATGGTTGCATCTTATACATTAGCAACTTGGAGGATACCAAACAGAATCAAAATTCCAGAAATGATAATCACCAACGTTGTCACAAATCCGAATTTCAGGTATGTTGTAAATTTCAGCGGATGCTGTACGGTTTCCATGGCCTTCTGGGATACTATGAGATTTGAGACGCTGCCAAAAAGCGTCAGATTTCCTGCAATGGTACCGCACCATGCCAGATATATCACTAAAGCCAACTGGTTCCTGCAGGGCTCAAGCATTTCCAGGACAATCATGGTCAAGGGAACGTTGCTGAAGATATTTGAGCCGAAAACTATGAAGGTGCAGGCGATTGCGATCCGGCTGGCCGTATCGATGGGTTTTCCCGCCAAATCCAGTTTGCGCCAAAACCAGCGCGGTATGCGCGTGCTGTTGAGGCCGTAGAGCCAGACGAACATTCCCATGAATAAAACCAGAATGCTCCAGTCGATTCTCTTGATGGCCGTCAGGGCGTTCCTCTTATTGGTCAAGGCATCAGCAAGCAGGAGAATGACTGCAACTCCGACCGAGAGAAGACCTGGAAATAGGTACATTTCATAAAAAAGATACATTTTGTTTCACTTTTCGAGGCTCAGATACGGAAGGGAAGTTGCTACCGGAAAAATTAACATTAAATTAAATATATATATATATATATATATATATATATATATATATATATATATATATATATATATATATATATATATATATATATATATATACTTGAGGATTCATTAAGTAAAAATAGGTTTCAGCATTTATTTGTTTATCCGTTTATTTCATACGCATCTCTTACTTTTCATTGAAGTATACATATAGTCAATTCATTTGTTAATATCATATGTATTCACTTATTTGATTTTTATGCAGTTTAAACTATTCCCTTACCAGCTTGTTTCCATTTCATATTTGTCTATTCAACTAAGCAATTAATTATTGTTTATTTTGTTTAACAGTTTATCAATAATTTTTCAATAATGACTGCGTAAAAATTGCATAATTAGACAGTTGATCAGGCACATAATTATCTCTTAAATATACAGAAATTACATCAATAACCTGTCTTTCAAAACAGCATGGTTGTACAAAAAGCACGATTTCAAAGCTATCTGCCTAGTTTGTAAAATGAAATGTAGGTCAAAGCTATACGATGAAAAATAAGGTCAATGTTACAAGATGTAAATGTAGTTCAATGCAGTTGGTTAAAAGATGATCTGCCTAGTTTGTAAAATGAAATGTAGGTCAAAGTTATACAATGAAAAATAAGGTCAATGTTACAAGATGAAAATGTAGGTCAATGCAGTAGGTTAAAAGATGAAAATATAGTTCAATACAGCTGGTTGCAAGGTGAAAATGAAGAATAATGCTGTTGGTTAAAAAGTGAAAATGTAGGTCAATACAGCTGGTTGCAAGGTGAAAAGGTAAGACAGTGACGAGAGAAATATTTTCTTACCCATATTTACGTGAATCAGATTTCCAGAAAAGAAGAAACCAAACATCGCCATCACAAGGAGACAGAACAGGATTGTACGAAATAGGCTAGAATCACTAGGCGCAAAATGATGCATATCTTTGGTCTTGCATGGCGTTCCAAGATTGTTCTTTGATTTGGGCGTGAACTCGGACAGAAAGGCGTCACTTCCAGTTTGGCAGCCTGCGAGATTTGCCGAGACTTTCGACATGTCAGCCATTTGAGCTGCGGAGTCGGCCAAAGGACAGCTTCCCTTTTCGGAATGAGGGAGAGTTTCGGACGATGTCTTAGGTGCTCGATGTAAGGCCCCCATTGTTTGACCGCTGATACAGAATGAACCACGCTGAATTCTGTTTTCATTTTCCTCCTGCCTAGTCAGAAAAATTGAATTTGTCTCATCATCCCTTTTCCCGCCAACTTCATCTGGGTGGTTTTTCGAAGGAGAAGGAATCACTATTTCAGGCAATTCCCCGATTTTCCCGGGCAATTTATCGTGAGGAATATTGGGTGTTTCGATAGTGATGTTCTCATCGGCATCCATGTTGTTTTTATTTCCTAGTCTATTGCTCCTCCATCTATAGAAAGCTACGAGTAAAACGTAGTTCACGCCCAACCCAATTACCGCCGGGAAAAGAAGAAAGACCAAACAACGGTGTAGATCCAGACGACTTTGGTGGTAAACTGGCGGTATGGTCTTTGCAGCTATTAGCGCCATCTGTGGGTTGCCAAAGGTAGTAGTCACGCTACCAATGTCAGCCGAAGTTGCAATTGCGAGCAAAACTATATCCAATTCTACTCGCGCCCTCTTTTGTTTTTTCCAAACCTTAAGTATCATGGGCGTTATGATGACACAAGTGACGTCATTGGTGAACAGCGCCGCCAGCGGGAAAGTCATGAGGCAAATCCACAGTACGTATTTCTCGAACGTTGTATCCTTCCTGAGCACCTTGCAGAGGAATTTATTTATGATTAGTTCTCGCTCAAAAAATTGAGCAAGAAGCATCATCCCCAGTAAAAGAAATAGCGTTGTCAAATTTTCCTTTTGTCCCAAGACTTCATACGCTTCATCCTGGGTGATGACACCGGTAATGACCATCAGGCATGCGCCGGTGAGGACGATGGCTGTCGGTCCAATCGGGAAGAAAGGAAAGTGGAAAAGGACGAATGGAAGGACGACGAAAAACGTGAGAGCCCCGGCTATCACCTTAGGTGTCTCAGCTAGCTCATAATCTGCGGTGTGGAGGGAGTGGTTTGAGTTATATTCTCTGCATGCTTCAAGCGGTCCCAAAGGTGGTCCCAAAGGAGGTCCTATAGGTGGTCCTAAAGGTGGTCCGAAATGTGGTCCTAAAGGCGGACCAGGAGGCGGGGGTGTTTCCCCAAAGGGTCCTCTAAGTGCTTCCTCCATTGCAAGGAGTAGATCTGAAAGCATAGAGTAAGGTAAGATGGTCAACCCATGCTTGTGCACACATACACACACACACACATATATATATATATATATATATATATATATATATATATATATATATATATATATATATACATATATATATATATATATATATATATATATATATATATATATATATACTAGTATATATATACATATATATATATATATATATATATATATATATATATATATATATATATATATATATATATATATATATATATATATATATTGCTGTCTATCACCACTGAGGGCCTTCCCTGATGGTCGGGTGGTCTAAATTGTTGCTACAGACTGCTTGCTGTCTCTCACCACTGGGGGCCTGTCCTGATGGCCGAGTGGTCTAAACTTTTGCTACATACTGCTCGCTGTCTCTCACCACCGAGGGCCTGTCCCGATGGCCAAGTGGTCTAAGGTGTTGCCACTGAGCGGCGCTACCTGCCTCTCACCACTAAGGGCCTGCCCTGATGGCTAAGTGGTCTAAGGTGTTGAGACAGACTGCTTGCTGTCTAAGACCACCGAGGGCCTGACCTGATGGCTGAGTGGTCCAAGGTGTTGCAACAAGTGCTTGATGATCTCACCCCTGGGTGTCAGGCAGTGGTTTTCCCACTAATCTACGCTTTTCCCAATATACATTTTAAAACAGCTTAAGTAACATCAATAATGACTTCATGGTTGAATAGAAGGATATCCTAGAGGTAACCTGTTGCAGTTTTGAGCAATTCCAATCGTCCATGTCGAAGCTGTTAGGCAAAATTTAACCCCTCTATCATTTCACTCCAACACAATGTAAATTTCCATGCCTGCATACTGACCAGGCAAGTGAAACTGCTATTTCATGGGCGTATCTGCGCCCATGACTATGAGTCGTTCCACAGAGGGCGAGCTAAATCTTGTGGACTCCTTCAGGTCTTGCTAAGAATCGCGAGATCAGAAGACGCTCCCACGCAATGTGATAGTTGCGTGTTTCTGAACGTGCAACAATCACATCACGTGAACTAGTCACAGCTGGCCGTAATTGGGTCACGGATCACAAAGTGCAGTAAGACCGTGACATTGAGCGGCAATAATATGATGCTGGCATGGCCAAGAAGCGACCGTGAAACATTGGATAATTTCATTTTTTCCGTTCTGACCGAGGGATAGCATAGACTTGTGTTTGGTCATCTAAGGCATAGATTGACCTAAACTAAATGGCAAACACATTATTACGATTTCAAGCTGTCGCAAAATCTACATAATAACCGATTGGAATAGATTGTGGCAGTTCTAACAATCTAAATTGCATTGAAATTGACCCACGGAATGGCGAGCATTTTTTTTTATTGTGAACGTACATTGCCGGCTGTATGCATATATGAGAAAGATCGGTCAGTAGAGCCTGTCAACTCATCAGCCTTTCCTGGGACGAAACTAAGTATCTGTTTTCGCGATTTGGTCTTGTGAAATTTCAAAATGAAAGTTAAAAGATGCTTGATATAGAGAAAAAAAAATGAAGAAAAAAGTGAAATGAAATCGGAAAAAAATTAAAATAATGAAAGATCAGCTACAATAGGGAATATTTCATGCAACAAAGGCCTTTTTAGGCTATAGGCAGAGTACTGAACATCGGGGAAAACGAATGTGAAATATTTTCAAAACTATAACATGTGGTAAGAGCAAAAAGCAATTTTTAGCAGATTTAGTCTGGACATATGTATTTAAAAAACTCCCCGCCCATGACTTTGCCCTTTTCGAAAGGGCAAATTATTTCTAGCATTCATCCCTGGCTGCTGGCCCAGTGACATTCAAAATCATTGTGTTGGAATGAAATATATGTTTATAGTACAGTAGCCAGCCACCCATTTTTTGGATTCAGGTTAACCCCAGAGCTAGAAAATTTCCGTTGATATTATGTTTTAGGCCCACACTTGGGGCATACCGCCAGGGTGGCTGTAGACTTCAGAAGTGGTGCACATCTTTTTTATGGGGTCATGTCTTAGACACCCCAATATATTTAAAAAGGCCCCAAAATGGTCAAAATAATAGGTATAGGGGTAGGAAAGGCACCCTAAAACACTCGTAACTCAGCTTAAACCACATAGGGATGAGTGTTTGGTATCAAAATGTTGGTATGAAAGAGAACTATCTTTTGAAATAGTAAACACATAACTAACTCAATCCCACGATGTAATAAAGGTCATTCAAGGTCAAAATGGCTGTCAAATCAAGAATCTGGGATTTTCCCATATTCTATAGTTTCCTTTTATAAACTTCTCAGTTTTTTTGAAGGTATGTATTTCTCTTTTGTAGTCACTTTTTCTAAAGGTATGTCTTTTAATGGAATTGTTGAACATTTTAGAAAGTTCATTGACTAGAGTTTTAAGTCCAATTTTGAGCTGTAAGGTACAAAGTAGGGTACCAAGCCCTCCTGGAGACCCCAAAAAGTGCCTAAAATGGTAAAAATCTGAAAACTAAAATGATTGTATCTCAAGTTTTATAAGTAGGAAGGGAGCAGCTGATGCACCAAAACATCAGGTTTAATTTTCTCCTCAATCTGGAAGATAATGGAAAAATAATATTGAAATTAAGGGGTCGTTGAAGGTCAAATAAAGGTCAAAATATCATTTTTTCCCTAAAAAACTCAAATTTTGATCAAGAGATTTTGATGAAGTACTTGTGTTTTGTCATTTTATAATTTCCAAACCACGTTACCACAATAATTTACAGATAGATAGTCTCAACTGTGATCCAACAAATCATTTTCTACCATTTACCGGTGAAAATGAAGTAGTTTTAAGTCAATATGGAGGTGTGGAATGTGGCATTTGGCTATTCAATGCTTATGATAAGTGTTTACGGACGGGTTATGAGAAAGTGCTAATATGGGACATTTGTTTAGGTCATAAAAGTTGTGAGCACCAAACATTATAGGCATTGTTTGGTATCAAAATGTTTGTTGTAAGACAGTCTTTCCATTCCATGCAACCAGCCTAGGGTAGGGTCTATTGTTGTGATACTAGAGGTCATTCAAGGTCAAACTAACCCCAATTTCATGATTTAAGGCATTTTGTCTTTGAATTTTCAATTAAGCAGCTTATCAAATTCTCCTAGAATACATATTTTATCCTGGAAATATTTTTAGGTGAGAAATAATTTTTAAAAAGGATTCTGAGATATTTCTAGGTCATTTCAAGAGAAAGTCTGATCCAATCTGGAATATTTAGGGACCAAATTAAATGACAAAATGACTGATTAGGGGTGCACTCAAATATTGAAGTGAGGCAGCAGAAAGTTGACATAACAGATCGAGTCATATCTTATGGTATGTCAGCTTTCATTTTCAATAGGGAGAATAAGCCTTTTAACTTGTGGCATTACTTGCCTATTGTGTTTGTCATGGAAGATTATGAAGGCAGTGTAAAATATCACTGAAATTTAAGGAAAAAATGAAGGTCAAATAAAGGTCAAAACGTCATTTTTTTCTCTTAAAGATTCAAATTTTGATGAAGAAATTTTGATGGAGTAGTTGTTTTGTTATTACATAATTTCCTAACCACATTACCACAATAATTGACAGACAAGATACCTTAAATATGTTTTACCAAAACATTTTTACCCTTTACCTGTGAAAATGAAGTAGTTTTAAGGTAATATGCAGATGTGGAATGTGCTATTGGACAATTCATGCTTAAACTAATTCTTTAAGATTGAGCTGTGAGAAAGTGCTGGTATGGGACCACTGTTTAGGTCATAGAAAGTGTGAGCACCAAACATTATAGGCATTGTTTGGTATCAAAATGCTTGTTGTAAGACAATCTTTCCATTTCATGCAACTAGCCTAGGAAGGGGTATTCTTTTGTGATATTAGAGGTCATTCAAGGTCAAACTAACCACAATTTCATGATTTACGGCATTTCGACTTTGCATTTTCCATTTAGCCGCGTATTAAATTCTCCTGGAATGCATATTTTCTCCTGCAAATATTTCAGGTGAGAAATATCTTTAATAAGAATTCTCAGACATTTTTGCAGTTACTTAAAGGCAAAGTATGGGTCAATCTTGAATATTTAGGGGTCAAAATTACAAAATGTCTAATTGTGCACCCAATCGTTAGTGAAGCTGCAGAAAGTTGACATAATATATTCATATCTTATGGTACATCCTTTCATTTTCACTGGGGGAAATAAGCTTTTTAACTTGCCTTTTGTGTTTTTCACAAACAAATAAATACTAAAATATTACTGTGATTTAAAGAAAAAATATAGGTCAAATCAAGGTCAAAAGGTCAAATAGAGTATTCAAGACTCTGGAGAAAATACCTGTAATACTGCAGTTGCATCTTGTTCAAATGAGTAATTTTTATTCACCAGGAAGGAATATTTGACAATCATGAACTAAAGAAATGATTAGTTTACAACTTAAATAACATTTTCAGATAAGAACAAGTTGATTTCTATCTATTTGGAGGTCAAAGACTGAGAATTCCAGGATTTTACCTAGAAGCAACTTCTGAATTGTTCTAAAAAAACAAGACCAATATTGACTTTTAGTGCCATTCATGTTCAACATACCAAACTTTATACACAAGGTTTAATAGTATAAAAATCATGTTACATTTAAAGATTAAAGCCAGTGTAAAATATAGATAGTGTAAAAGTTTAAGGTCAAACTAAGGTCAAAAAGAGTATTTGTGACTTTGAAGCAAATATCTCTATGCAGTAGTTACACTTTGGTAAAAAATAAAGCCAGGGTCTTAGTTCACCTGAAAGGAATATTTTCCAATCATGAAGTGGAGGAACTGAGGTAGTTTACAACTACATATTAACATTACCAGATGAAATAAGTTGCTTTTGATTGTATTTGGCTAAAATAACTAACTCCACATGCTGGCCTTACATATGTCTGCACCAAACATTGAGTACATTGTAAGCCTTTAGGTGACAAATGTCTCTTTTTAAAGCTTTCAAAGTTGTTTGATGAAAGCTAGGCAGACGATCATGAATCAAATTTAAAAAATAACTATCATGAATTTCATATAATAAGCTAGGTATGTATCTGTCAGTGGTTCCATTCGTTAATTGGAAACCATAACTGTAATTTTGAATAGTTCGGCATTATCTAAAATGATTTTACCTAATGTTGGTGTATACATCTTTTATTATCCATAACATTAATTCCTAGCTCAGTACCAACCTCTCTGATTGTTAGATATCTAACCTTTACTTGACCTCCAGCACGTGCGACCTAGAGTACATAAAATATGTGTACATACCTTAATCTATTTTGGAAAACAAGCCTATTTAGTTATATACACACTCCACTATCTGACTTGGTCAATTTAAAAATCCCCATTTAGGATCTAATCAATTTTGTGCTGACGGTCATGCTATCTGTGACTTTTGTATTTGTATCATAAATAGTGGTAGCCTTTTAGATTTTTTCAATAAACAGCTAAATAAACTGATTAAAGAATTGTTTAAATAGCAATTCCTCTAACCTCTGGGAGAGATTCGACTTATCTAAGACATCATTGACAATATATGCACATCAAAGGGATTTGTAAAAAGGAGGACATCTTCTGAAGTGAAAGATTCAAAAACCTATACCAGAGCTCATCTTGACCTTCAATGACCTCTAAACCACAACAGGGACTGTCACACAAGAAATTGTACATATTTTTAGAGATCATAAGGAAAAGCTAGCATTGTGTTAACAAATCTACCCCCAAAATTATGTTTCTTTGCATCAAAGAAGCCTAAGATAATTATGGCTGAAGTTGGCTTTACTGCATGAGTTGTGAAAATTATCCTAGGTTTGAAATGAGCTAATTAATCTAGCTGACCTCCAAATTCACAAAAATACTAAAATTTGTACTGGTCAATAGTATCAATAAGCTATCCTTGAACTGAATGACTTCCCAATTTTCTGTACAGAGATTGGTAATAAATTTCATTGACAAGTAAACTACAGTAGGAAGACTAAAAAATCTACTTCAATTTCATGAATAATTGAATTATTCCCATGTTTGACCTTTGATTATGTTACTACTGAATTTGAATCAGAAATCGCACTTAGGTAAAACCTTGGTAGTCTCAGTCTTTGACCTGGAAATAAATACAAAGCAACTTATTCTTATTATTGCATACTAACTATTCAATTAATTTCATAATTACCTTTTATTCCTTTAAAATGAATGATCATTACTCGTTTGACAAAAAAAAACTGCAGTATAACGATCTTTGCTTCAAAGTCGAAAATGCTCTTTTTGACCTTTTGACCTTGGTTTGACATTCCATTTTCCCTTAAATCTCAATAATATTTAACGCTATCTTTATTCTTACATGGCAAACACAAATTGGCAAGTTAAAAGGCGTATATGCCCAATTGAAAATGAAAGCTGACAAACCATATGATAAAAATGTTAGGTCAACTTTCCGCTGCTAAATTGATATTTGGGTGCACCCAAAATGAGGCATTTTGTTATTTTGATGCCAAAATATTCATAATTAGCGCAGACTTTGTCTTGAGATACCCTTAAAAGGCATGAGTTTCTCTTTAAAAAGATATTTCTCACCTAAAAATAATATTTTTTAGGAAAAAATATCATTAAATATGTATTCTAGGAGCAATTGATGAGATACTAGACAGGCAATTCAAAGACAAAATGCCTTAAGTCATGAAATTGGGGGTAGTTTGACCTTGAATGACCTCTTATATCACAGCTAAATGCCCTACTCTAGGCTGGTTGCATGAAATGGAAAGATTGTTTTACAACAAGCATTTTGATACCAAACAATGCCTATAATGGCAACTTTTATTACCTAAACAGTGGTCCCATATGTTACTAGCACTTTCTAACAAATCGGTTTTAAACACTTGATTCAGGCATGAATTGTCCAATAGCACATTCCACATCTGCATATTACCTTAAAACTAGTACTTCATATTCACAGGTAAAGGGTAAAACATTGTTAGTAAAATATATTTAAGGTATCTTGTCTGTCAATTATTGTGGTAATGTGGTTAGGAAATTATGTAATGACAAAACAGAAGTACCTCATCAAAATTTCTCCATCAAAATTCGAGCTTTTTAGAGAAAAAATGACGTTTTGACCTTTATTTGACCTTCATTTTTTCCTTCAATCTCAGTGATATTTTACACTGCTTTTATAATCTTACATGACAAACATAACAAGCAAGTAATGCCACCAGTTAAAAGACATTCTCCCCATTAAAAATGAAAGCTGACATACCATAAGATATGACTTGATCTGTTATGTCGACTTTCTGCTGCCTCACTTCAATATTTGAGTGCACCCCTAATCAGTCATTTTGTCATTTTGGTCCTTAAATATTCCAGATTGGTCCAGACATTCTCTTGAAATTACCTAGAAATGTCTCAGAATCCTTTTTAAAAATTATTTCTCACCTAAAAATATTTCCAAGCTAAAATATGTATTCTAGGAGAATTTGATAAGCTGCTAAATGGAAAATTCAAAGACAAAATGCCTTATATCATGAAATTGGGGTTAGTTTGACCTTGAATGACCTCTAGTATCACAACAATAGACCCTACCCTAGACTGGTTGCATGGAATGGAAAGACTGTCTTACAACAAACATTTTGATACCAAACAATGCCTAAAATGTTTGGTGCTCACAACTTTTATGACCTAAACAGTGGTCCCATATTAGCACTTTCTCATAACCCGTCCGTAAACACTTATCATAATCATTGAATAGCCAAATGCCACATTCCACACCTCCATATTGACTTAAAACTACTTCATTTTCACCGGTAAATGGTAGAAAATGATTTGTTGGATCACAGTTGAGATTATTTATCTGTCAATTATTGTGGTAACTTGGTTTGGAAATTATAAAATGACAAAACACAAGTACTTCATCAAAATCTCTTGATCAAAATTTGAGTTTTTTAGGGAAAAAATGATATTTTGACCTTTATTTGACCTTCAACGACCCCTTAATTTCAATATTATTTTTCCATTATCTTCCAGATTGAGGAGAAAATTAAACCTGATGTTTTGGTGCATCATCTGCTCCCTTCCTACTTATAAAACTTAAGATACAATCATTTTAGTTTTCCAATTTTTACCATTTTAGGCACTTTTTGGGGTCTCCAGGAGGGCTTGGTACCCTACTTTGTACCTAACAGCTCAAAATTGGACTTAAAACTCTAGTCAATGAACTTTCTAAAATGTTCAACAATTCCATTAAAAGACATTCCTTTAGAAAAAGTGGCTACAAAAGAGAAATACATACCTTCAAAAAAACTGAGAAGTTTATAAGCGGAAACTATAGAATATGGGAAAATCCCAGATTCTTGATTTGGCCGCCATTTTGACCTTGAATGACCTTTATTACATCATGGGATTGAGTTAGTTATGTGTTTACTATTTCAAAAGATACTTCTCTTTCATACCAACATTTTGATACCAAACACCCATCCCTATGTTTGGTTTAAGCTGAGTTATGAGTGCTTTAGGGTGCCTTTCCTACCCCTATACCTATTATTTTGACCATTTTGGGGCCTTTTTACATATATTGGGGTGTCTAAGACATGACCCCATAAAAAAGATGTGCACCACTTCTGAAGTCTACATCCACCCTGGCGGTATGCCCCAAGTGTGGGCCTAAAACATGATACCAACGGAAATTTTCTAGCTCTCGGGTTAACCTAACTTCTAAAATAGAGCCCTTTTCTTGATCTGGCTACTGGACTATTATTGACTCAGGGAATTTTATACAGGGAATTGAGACTGTCCTCAAATCCACTGTGTGTGGAGAATACCTAGTGCTGCCACAACTAGAGTACTAGCGTGCCGCAGTAACTATAGGCTATCGGCCAAATCTTAAAAGAGCCTTATTTAGCGAGTTTAATTACCCCCCCATGTAGATGGAATTTTTTACTTTAGGTGGATAGGGGAGTATATGGGGCCTACCAAAATGCCGTGCCCCCACTTTGGGACATGGTCAGATTTGCGTTAGGCCTGGTCAAACTGACCACCCACAAATCAGGGAATCGGCCACCTGAAGCACACATATATTGAGGAATAATGGGGTGGGGGTAAAGAAATTGACCATAAAAATGCTCACAGTTCATTGAATACCACAAGTTTGGTATCAAAATGTTGGTCTGGAGGAGACGTATCCTTTAAAATACTAAACACATAACAAACTCTATTCCTTGATGTAATAGAGGTCATTCAAGGTCAAAATGGCTGCCAAATCAATAATCTGGGATTTTCCCATAATCTATAGTTTCGGTTTACAAACTTCTCAGTTTTTTTGAAGAGATGAATTTCATTTCTGTAGCCACTTTTTCAGAAGGAATGCTTTTTAGTGGAGTTGTTCAACATTTTAGAAAGTTCACTGGTTAGAATGTTAAGTTTAATTTTGAAATTTAAGGCACAAAGTAGGGTACCAGGCCCACCTAGTGACCCCAAAAAATGCCGAAAATGGTAAAACATTGAAAACCAAAATGCCTGTATCTTAAGTTTTACAAGTTGGAAGGGAGCAGATGATGCACCAAAATATCAGGTTCAGTTTTCTCTTCAATCTGGAAGATGATGGTAAAAAATCCTAAAATTAAGGGGTCATTGAAGGTCAAATAAAGGTCAAAATGTCAATTTGTCTCTAAAAAATTCAAATTTTGATGAAGATATTTTGATAAAGTAGTTGTGTTTTGTTTTGGGATTTAATTACTCCCCCCATGTAGATGGAATTTTATACCTCAGATGGATAGGGGAGTGTTTGGGGCTTACAAAAATGATGTGCCCCAACTTTGGGACATGGTCAGATTTGCGTTAGGCCTGATCAAACTGACCACCCACAAATCAGGGAATTGGCCACCTAAAACACACATGTATTGAGGAATGATGGTATGGGGGGTAAAGGAATTGACCATGAGATTGCTCAAAGTTCATTAAATGCCACAAGTTTGGTATCAGAATATTGGTCTGGAAGAGACTTATCTTTTAAAATACTAAACACATGACTAACTCTATTCCATGATGTAATAAAGGTCATTCAAGGTCAAAATGACTGCCAAATCAAGAATCTGGTATTTTCCCATAATCTCTAGTTTCCTTTTATGAACTTCACAGTTTTTTTGAAGGGATGTATTTCTTTTATGTGTCCACTTTTTCTGAGGGAATGCTTTCTAGTTGAGTTGTTCAACATTTAAGAGAGTTCATTGATTAGAATGTTAAATCTAGTTTTGAGATTTAAGGTACAAAGTAGAGTAACAGGCCCACCTAGAGACCCCAAAAAGTGCCTAAAATGGTACAAATTTGAAAACCAAAATGACTGTTTCTTTATTTCTACAAGTCGGACTGAAGCAGATGATGCACCAAAGTATCAGGTTTAATTTTCTCTTCAATCTGGAAGTTTTCAGTTTTCTCTAAAAATTCAAATTTTGATGAAGAGATTTTGATAAAGCAGTTACGATTTGTCATAGTATTAAGGTCCAAACCAAGTTACCACAATAACTGACAGATATATTACCTGAAGTATGGTCCACTCTTATATTTTTGACCATATATCGGTAAAAATGAAGTAGTTTTAAGTCAATATGGAGGTGTGGATTATGGCATATAGCAATTCCATGCTTATAATAAGTGCTTACAGACGGTTGGTGAGGAAGTGCTAGTATGGCACCACTGTTTAGGTCAGAGAAGTTGTGAAAACCAAACATCATAGGCATTGTTTGGTATCAAAATGCTTGTTGTAGGACATTTCTTTTTTATTCAATTCAACCAATCTAGGGTAAAGTATATTGCTCTAATATTAGAGGTCATTCAAGGTCAAACTAACCCCAATTTCATGCTTTAAGGTATTTTGTCTTTGAATTGTCCATTTAGCAGCTTATCGAATTCTCCTGGAATAAATTTTCTTATCCTGGAATTAATTTTAGGTGAGAAATATCTTTATAAAGGATCCTCAGACACTTTTTTAGTCACGTCAAGACAAGGTCTGGGCCAATCTTGAATATTTACGGACCAAAATGGCTACATGCCTGAATATGGGTGCACCCAAATATCTAAGTGAAGCAACAGAATGTTGACATAATAGAGTTATATCTTATTGTATGTCAGCTTTCATTTTCAATGAGGAGAACAGGGTTTTAAACTTGCCTATTGTCTTTAAGTGGCGTTGTTGAACATTTTAGAAAGCTCATTGACCAAAAGTTCCATTTCAAGCTTTAAGGTACAAAATAGGGTACTTAGTCCACCTGGCGACTCCAACAAGTGCCGAAAATGGTACAAATCTGTACACTAAAATGACTGTATCTTAAGTTTTGCAGGTTGGAAGGGAGCAGATGATGCACCAAAATATCAGGTATAATTTTCTCTTCTAACTGGAAGATGATGGAAAAGTGATACTAAAATTAACGGGTCATTGAAGGTCAAATTAAGGTCAAAATGTCAATTTTATTTGAAAATTCATACTTTGATAAAGAGAGTTTTGATGAAGTAGTTGTGTTATGACATTTTACAATTTCCAATTCAAGTTATCACAATAAATGACAGATAAATTACCCCAAGATAGGATCTGAGAATATATTTTGAACCATTTACTGATGAAAATTAGGTGGTTTTAAGTCAATGTGGAGGTGTGGAATAAGATGTTTGGCAATTTCAGGTTCCTAATAAGGAGAGTTTGTGAGAAAGTGCTAGTATGTGACAACTGTTTAGGTCATCAAAAGTGTGAGCACCAAACAATATAAGCATTGTTTGGTATCAAAGTACTTGTCGTAAGACAATCTTCCCATTTTATGCAACCAACCTAGAGTAGGGTGTTCTGTTGTCATATTAAAGGTCATTCAAGGTCAATCTACCTCCTCTTTTATGATTTAAGGCATTTTGACTCTAAATTATATTATTAGTATCATTTTTCCATCATCTTCCAGATTGAGCAGAAACTTAAACCTAATATTTTGATGCATCATTTACTCCCTTCCAAACCAGTGAAACTTAAAAGAGTCATTTTGGTTTTCAGATTTGTAACATTTAAGGTACTTTTTTGGGTCGCCAGGTGGACTTGGTACCCTTTTTTGTACCTTAAACCTTAAAATAGAACTCGAAATTCAAGTCAATGAGCTTTCTAAAATGTTCAACAACTCCAAATAAGACATTCCTTCAGAAAAAGTGGCTAGAAAAAAATACATCACTTCAAAAAATGTTTAGTAAACCTATCTAAGGTATTTTGTCAGCCACTTATTGTGGTAACTTGGTCAGGAAATTAAGTGATGACAAAACACACCTTCCATCAAAATCTCTTCATCTAAATTTGAATTTCCTAGAGAAAAAGGATGTTTTGACCTATATTTTACCTTCTTTTTTCCTCAAATCTCTTTAACATCTTACATGACAAACACAATAGGCAAGTTCAAAAGCTTTAAAGCTGACATACCATAAGATACAACTCTGCTATGTCAACTTTCTGCTGCTTCACTTAAATATCTGGGTGCACCCATAATCAGTCATTTTGTCATTTTGGTCCCTGAATATTCAGAATTGGCCCAGACTTTGTTTTGAAATGACTCAAAATGTCTGAGAATCCTTTATAAAGATATTTCTCAACTAAAACTATTTCCAGGATAAAAGATGTATTCCAGAAATATTTAATAAGCTGCTAAATGGACAATTCAAAGACGATATACCTTAAATCATGAAATTGGGGTTAGTTTGACCTTGAATGACCTCTAATATCACAACACTATAGTAGACTATACCCTACCCTCGGTTGATTAAATGAAATGAAAAGATTGTCTTACAGCAAACATTTTGATACCAAACAATGCCTATGATGTTTTGTTTTCACAACTTCTATGACCTTAACAGTGGTGCCATACTAGCACTCCCTCACCAACCGTCTTTAAACACTTATTATAAGCATGGATTTGCTAAATGCCATATTCCACACCTCCATATTGACTTAATATATGGTATATATGTGGTCCAAAATAAAAGGGTGGACCATATTTCAGGTGATATATCTTTCAGTTATTGTGGTAACCTGTTTTGGACATTATATAATGACAAAACAAAACTACTTTATCAAAATCCCTCATCAAGATTTGAATTTTTAGAGAAAATCTGACATTTTGGCCTCTATTTGACCTTTATTTGACCTTCAATGACCGTTTAATTTTACTGTTTTTTACCATGATCTTCCAGATTAAAGAGAAAATTAAACCTGATATGTTGGTGCATCATCTGCTCCATTACGACTTGTGGAACTAAAGAATCAGTCATTTTGGTTTTCAAATCTGTACTATTTTAGGCACTTTTTAGGATCTCTTGGTGGGCCTGGTACCCTAAATTGTACCTTAAATCTCAAAAGTAGATTTAAAATTTCAATCAATGAACTTTCTAAAATGTTTAACAACTCCACTAGAAAGCATTCCCTCAGAAAAAGTGGACACATAAAAGAAATACATCCCTTCAATAAAACTGTGAAGTTCATAAAAGGAAACTAGAGATTATGGGGAAATACCAGATTCTTGATTTGGCAGCCATTTTGACCTTGAATGACCTTTATTACATCATGGAATAGAGTTAGTCATGTGTTTAGTATTTTAAAAGATAAGTCTCTTCCAGACCAATATTCTGATACCAAACTTGTGGCATTTAATGAACTTTGAGCAATCTCATGGTCAATTCCTTTACCCCCCATACCATCATTCCTCAATACATGTGTGCTTTAGGTGGCCGATTCCCTGATTTGTGGGTGGTCAGTTTAATCAGGCCTGATGCAAATCTGACCATGTCCCAAAGTGGGGGCACATCATTTTTGTAAGCCCCAGACACTCCCCTATCCATCTGAGCTATAAAATTCCATCTACATGAGGGGTGTAATTAAATCCCAAACAAAACACAACTACTCTATCAAAATATCTTCATCAAAATTTGAATTTTTTAGAGAGAAATTGACATTTTGACCTTTATTTGACCTTCAATGACCCCTAAATTTTAGGATTTTTTACCATCATCTTCCAGATTGAAGAGAAAACTGAACCTGATAGTTTGGTGCATCATCTGCTCCCTTCCAAATTGTAAAACTAAAGATACAGGCATTTTGGTTTTCAATTTTTTACCATTTCTGGCACTTTTTGGGGTCACTAGGTGGGCCTGGTACCCTACTTTGTGCCTTAAATCTCAAAATTAGACTTAACATTCTAATCAATGAACTTTCTAAAATGTTGAACAACTCCACTAAAAAGCATTCCTTCTGAAAAAGTGGCTACAGAAATGAAATACATCCCTTCAAAAAAACTGAGAAGTTTATAAGCCGAAACAATAGATTATGGGAAAATCCCAGATTCTTGATTTAGCAGCCATTTTGACCTTGAATGACCTCTATTACATCATGGAATAGAGTTTGTTATGTGTTGAGTATTTTAAAGGATGAGTCTCCTCCAGACCAACATTTTGATACCAAACTTGTGGTATTCAATGACCAGTGAGCATTTTTATGGTCAATTTCTTTACCCCCCATCCCATTATTCCTCAATATATATGTGCTTCATGCGTCCAATTCCCTGATTTGTGGGTGGTCAGTTTGGCCAGGACTAACGCAAATCTGACCATGTCCCAAAGTGGGGGCACGTCATTTTTGTAAGCCCCAAACACTCCCCTATCCATCTAAAGTAAAAGATTCCATCTACATGGGGGGAGTAATTAAATCCCAAACAAAACACAACTACTTTATCAAAATATCTTCATCAAAATTTAAATTTTTTAGAGAAAAATTGACATTTTGACCTTTATTTGACCTTCAATGACCCCTTTATTTTAGGATTTTTTACCATCATCTTCCAGATTGAAGAGAGAACTGAACCTGATATTTTGGTGCATCATCTGCTCCCTTCCAACTTGTAAAACTAAAGATACAGGCATTTTGGTTTTCAATTTTTTACCATTTTCGGCACTTTTTGGGGTCACTAGGTGGGCCTGGTACCCTACTTTGTGCCTTAAATCTCGAAATTAGACTTAACATTCTAATTAATGAACTTTCTAAAATGTTGAACAACTCCACTAAAAAGCATTCCTTCTGAAAAAGTGGCTACAGAAATGAAATACATCCCTTCAAAAAAACTGAGAAGTTTATAAACCGAAACTATAGATTATGGGTAAATCCCAGATTCTTGATTTGGCAGCCATTTTGACCTTGAATGACCTCTATTACATCATGGAATAGAGTTTGTTATGTGTTTAGTATTTGAAAGGATACGTCTCCTCCAGACCAACATTTTGATACCAAACTTGTGGTATGCAATGAACCTTGAGCATTTTTATGGTCAGTTTCTTTACCCCCCATCCCGTTATTCCTCAATATATGTGTGCTTCAGGTGGCCGATTCCCTGATTTGTGGGTGGTCAGTTTGACCAGGCCTAATGCAAATCTGACCATGTCCCAAAGTGGGGGCACGGCATTTTGGTAGGCCCCATATACTCCCCTATCCATCTAAAGTAAAAAATTCCATCTACATGGGGGGGTAATTAAAATCCATAATTTGGGTCCCTGGCCGATAGCCTACTAACAGCAGGTCTGCAGGGTAGAGTATGTATCCGCGCAGTTGTGAAGTGAATGACGTCATGGAAACTTGTGAGTGGAATCCCCTCAGGAGCGGATCCAGCCCTAAATTTGACTGGTGCCTAAAGTGAAGATGTCCAATGAGCACCGTAGCCGGGGTCTGGGGGCCGCTCAGAAGCCAAAGGGTTATTGATGCTCTGAGATGCATTATCAGCCATTCCTGGCATTTAAATAATGAATTTTATGGACTAACTTTTCAAGAAATTACATTTTATTTCTAATATTTCTTAGCCATATACTGATCCACTCATTACTCACTACTTATTTTTGCAATGGATTTCATAATACTAATTTATGGGTAAAATAAGTGGTCGGTACATAGGTTGTATGCTTTTTAACTCTGGAATTCAGTACAGGCTATGGCTATAAGGGTAGCCGGTCCTGGGCATATTATTACGTTTGGGGGGGGGGGGGGTGATCAGCTTTTGACAGCTCCAAATGACTTGCGGGCCGGGCGCCCTGTTCTACCAAAATATTACACTCGTAATCCAAAATTTCACCTTTCGTATTGAGTCTTTCTGGCTGTTAAAGGGCAAATGCACCATCATGATGATTTAGGTTCAAAATGTACCTATACGTGTCACCTTTCAAATAAGACCACCCGCAAGTCTGTCCTCCTCAGCACTCCTCAGATATGGCTTATGAAAGTTAGTAAAAAACTGGCCTGAGTCTGGGCATAGAGGCTGACATAACAGGGCAGGGCACAAAGTTAAGCCCAATTTTGATTGGTCGAGAGATATCAGTGGCAGGAAGTGAATGTCAGCCCTGCTTCTGACTGGTTAAGAGATATCAGTGGCTGGAAGTGACTGCCACTGTTACCTTTAAGTATGTTTGATGTCTCTCTCAAACAATAGATGGCAGCACAGTTTTCATGGGTTGCAGTGTTTTCAAACACAGCTCTCTTTGGTACCTCTTGACGATTAAAACAGAACTAAAACTCGACTAAAATCTGCTCGGGGTAGATCAGTGAGTCTGAAAATAAAAACAGAGCTAACACAGACTTATAGCAATTCCAGTCTTTATCAAACGTTCAAGCAAAAGTAGAACCCGCTTCCAATACACACACAGTGCATTACTAGTACTTATATATAATCTTTCTGAGCATGTCTCGGCCCGGGGTCTCGGCAAATAGTTTTTCATCTTTTTCGTTACAAAAAGTCCTCATCCTTTATCTATAACTTAACTTCTTTCTCATCTCCTCTGAAATGTTGATTTCGCTCATTGGGGGACCATTTGGAAAGTCGCCTTTTGAAAACAGTACAAGTGTGAGCGATCTCGAGTGGAATTTCACAAGGGGTGCCCAATGAGCGAAATCAATATTTTAAGGATTAGGCTTGCCCCAAGGTTGAATAGGAAATAGTAACTCTTTGTAATAAGAGAGAGTATGGGCGGTGTGCCAAGTTTGACTCAGACAGACTAATAGACCATGTGCGGGTGCGATCTCATTAGAAGTTTTTTAATGAGAAAATTTAGTTTAGAACTATTTTATATAATTTTGATTTAATGAGGCAGTAGCTTAAGCCTTTCGAATCCCTTTAGACTGAACATTCCTGATTGACTGTAGCATTTCTGTATTGGTACAGATCTTCAGACAAAAGAAAGTATATAAAGGTATAAAGAAAAAAAGTTAGTATTTCAATGAGTTGTTGTTATTATCCAGATGTTTTAAAGAAAATATTGGTGTACTAGACACGCTGCATTCAGAGGGATTCTACAACAACAAGTATAAAGATAGGTGTTGTACAGATATCTCACTCAAAAACGCTATCATAAGGATACATGCATAATGCAAATGATATGGGGGTTGGTTGGCTGTTGGTACACATACACGTATGTCATTAGCAGTTAGATCGAGCAACTCTATCGTCGGGTATGCCGTTGTTTACATTCTGAGATTGATAGGCCATACCCACGATAGAGAAAGCCCCATACAAAACTTTTCCACTGCGCCCAAAAAACTGGGCGCTCACATTTCTAGCCCAGTCTGGCCCCCCAAACCAACTGAATTCGTTCCCTACCTTATTAATTTACGTTGTGACGCTTTTACAGCACTCAAATCCGTCCAGAGTGCGAGAAATGAGAGCTTTTTGGCTGGAAGCGATAATTTTCACTGTGTCCGTTCCGCCATTTAATTTGAGATATGACTAGTCGAGCAGCACACGTGTGAGAAGGTGATAGGTTTTATACGGGAAATGCTTGACAGTGCTGCTCGACTAGTCATGCCTCAAATTAAATGGCGGAACGGACACAGTGAAAATTATCGCTTCCAGCCAAAAAGCTCTCATTTCTCGCACTCTGGACGGATTTGAGTGCTGTAAAAGCGTCACAACGTAAATTAATAAGGTAGGGAACGAATTCAGTTGGTTTGGGGGGCCAGACTGGGCTAGAAATGTGAGCGCCCAGTTTTTTGGGCGCAGTGGAAAAGTTTTGTATGGGGCTTTCTCTATCGTGGGTATGGCCTATCAATCTCAGAATGTAAACAACGGCATACCCGACGATAGAGTTGCTCGATCTAATTAGCAGTAAGGTAGCAGCTTATGACATACGTGTACCAACAGCTAGAGATAAGCTATTAATAGACTAAAATGACCGCTCCAGAAGAGCAATACTTATGTAAATCATAGACTAGGAGCTAGTCTACAAACCTGCATGAGCCTGGGCAAGTAGGATGCCCACGTATGGTTGTCTCGGGCCTGTAATGCCCCAGTCACACTAGAGTCCGACCAGCGCACGATTTTAGAATCGGTTCTGGTTGTGCTAATTTAAAAATCGGTACTGGACGTTCCGATTTTGAAAGTAGAAAAATATGCATTCACACCACACGACTCATCGGAGCCGATTATATTCATAATAGTGTTAGAAAGATCGCAAGTCTCGCGATTATCGTGAGATAATAGTGAGATAATCCCAAGACATTCGTTCAACAAGTCTAAAGAAATGACTTGCGACCAATATTTAGGTCCGACGTGCGTACGAATATCGTACGATGATCGCAAGTCAAGAAATTGGCTTGCAACTTTTAAAATTCGGTTGTTATTTGCGAACCTATACTGACTTTTTCAGACGGATCCAATTTTGTTTTTGGCCATAAAATCGGATCCGACTATCGCACGATAGGTAAAATTATCGGGTACGACCTGCCGATTTTGAAATCGTTCGATAGTCGGACTCTAGTGTGACTGGGGCATTACTAGACCACGCTCCTAGTCCCTAAAGAGTCATTTCCTTCTGCGTTGACCAAGCAGTGTGGTGTAGTACCAGGTATGGTAGATAGATGGCACCACCTGATTCTCCTATCTATAGAGTTTTTCTTATTCAAACGGAGTCCTCCATTCCCCTGGTGAGATAAATGTAAACTATATTCGCCACTACGGCCACCTAGACTATTTGGTGCCTGGTAACAGAAAAAAACGACAGAAAAAATACATATGACAGCCTAGAAATCTAGGCTAGCCTGTTACTTACTCACTTGTGTAAGTGATAACAGAGGAGTGCTGAAGAGGACAGAATTGGGGGAAAGTCTTATCTGAAAGATGACATGTATTAGGGCTGTTACATTTAAAAGTGTTGGGGGAGAGGAACTGAAGGTTTTCTTTGAGGGGGGGGGGGTCGAATACCGAATTATTTTAACCCGTGAGATTAGATATGATTTCTGGCAGGAGGGGGGGTTCGATTTTTTAATTATTTTCGGTTCCAATGGCACAGTTGGAGTGCAATTAATACCTCCCTTACAATTAATATTGCCAAATTTGGGCTGGTAAGCGCCTTTGAAATACAATTACTTCGGTTCATAAATTATTTTGTACCTAAAACCATTTTTGGGACATTTGCCCTTTAACTCATGGGAGGGCCTGATAAGGACACAATTGCTCAATTTGAGTGCAATTGATACTTACCTTACAATTAATATTGCAAAGTTTGGGCTGGTAAGCGCCTTTGAAATACAATTACTTCGGTTCATAAATCTGATCAAAATACAGTGCTAAAAACAGTTTGCTCAGCCTTGGTGGTCAAACGGTCCATCAAAATGAATAGTTTAGTGGTCCACCAGAAAAATTAGCGGTCCATATCACTTTGATAACCAAAGCGTTAGCCAAGAGCCTTTTCATAACTGAGCATTCATGGTTGAATTGTGCTTAATTTATGAATTGTGACAGTCTTAATCTAATGTAGAAGAAATGTGAACTGGATGTGATGCTCACTACTAAGTATATCAATGTGGTCAGAATATTTAGTACATGTAGGTCAGTAAACATATACTTTAACTAGCCCATTCAATTTTTGATAGGAACGGACCAGTGGGCTACTGTGTATTTTCAATGTACACTACTAACTATCTTACGAGTGAAATGCGTCGTGACAGTGTGTGGTTTACGGGAGAATGGTTCTCAATGTAGAATTTCAATGCTAGTAATGGTCACTTCCTTTGACCAATAGAATACAAATAATTGTGTTATGCTGTTTAGACATTGGTATCCAGGATGTGCGGCTAGAATGGTTTTGCGCATACATCGAATTCTTAAGGCACGAACATATTTGGCTGCGTTTCGGTTTTTTGGCACAATGTCAAGACTCACCTTTTACTTGAAAATCAAACTCCACTATTTGATCATTCATGTCTTTGGTTAAGGTGAAAGGTCCTACTTAAACGGGAATCTGCACGATGAGTATCTTAAAAACATTTTTGAATGTTCCCATAAGCCTCACAATTACTAAAAGCACGTGGTTTAGGTAATAACTGCTGATTTTCAGGTCCTGTCATAATACGATTTACCTGTGACATGACCTTGCACCTAGAGGTGGTTCATATCTGTCATATTCTTAAACAATGGCTATGAAGACCGTATCGTTATTCACTTTCAGCCAAAAAATGAGATGAAAATATTGGTCAAAATAGCCATTGCTGAAAGGAATCTGCATGATCAACGCAGAGAGCCGTGTCGTTTGGGACCGATTTAACAAGGAAGACCCAGAGGGCCCCGCCTTTTGTTTTATTTTTCCTGAAAGGAAAAAGACTGTGCATAAAAGAAAAGACAACTTAGTTACTTTTGCTCCAAATGGCTCTGTTAAAGAGTTCTACCTACATTCAAGCAGCTAGAATGAAAATATCTAAAATGGTCAGTCATTTTCCTAAGGTGTTTCCTTTTAACCCATGTATAAATCTTCATTAATTGAAAAGTTTGCACGTGGAAAGGTTTTAGAAGCAAGCAAATTATGCTAATCATTTTTCAGGAATTTTTCAAATCAGAGATGCAGGAAGGTTTGTGGAAAGTTAGCCATTTTGTTTAGTGAAGGCTTTATTCAGCCTTCTTGTAAACTTGGTTCAAATACTCCTTCATTTATTGTCTAGTTCCGTTCAAAAATAGTGAGAGGATGGCAGACCTAGTAATCCTAAGTTTAAAGGAATTTGTATGCATAACTTAAGAATATTTTGTTGATTCTGAAAAGTGAAGTGTGTAACAGACTGGCGGCCATTTTGTTAGCTGAGCTTTTGTTAAACATTGGCAGCTATGGCCAATTACACTCTTCCTTTTCATTGAAGGGCAGTGAGAGTATTTTGAATGTCCAGTAGACATATCATCTTACAGAGTGAATATGCAAATGATATTAGATGCAAGTTATTTGTGGATATCTCAAATATGATAAATGGAATCGGGGACAGAATACTGGAGGTCTCGCATGTCATTTTGTCTACAGCACAGACATCTTATTCCTGCACCAGTCATGTAACGATGGCTTTTACTGCCACAGCGCGCTGGAGTAAGATAGGCCACGCCACCCAAAACATCGTCAGTCAATGCGCGACAAGTAAAATCAGGCGGATACATACAATTCACTTCGATTGTAATTCGACATCAATTCCATCATTCAGTTCTAAAGGAACTTCACTGGTTACCAGTCAGGAAGAGAATTGATTTCAAGATTCTGCTCCTGGCGTACAAGTGTTTGCATGGAACTGCACCCTCTTACCTGAGGGAAATGCTGAAAGAGTATGTCCTAACACGGACACTGAGATCAACATCTAAGAACTAACTCTGCGAGCCGAGAACCAACATGAGAACCTACGGTGACAGATTATTTAGTGCCTGTGCCCCAAAACTATGGAATCAGCTCCCAAAATGATATTAGGGCAGCTGGAAGTGTGGCAATCTTCAAACGACAACTGAAAATAAAATCTGTTCAAAGATGTATTTATCAAATACCTAAGTGGATTTCAACATCTATCCTTTGACAATAAATGTAATGCGCCTTTGAGCATGTTTATATGGAAAGGGCGCAATATCAAATGACAATATTAATACTATTATTATCACTCAAGTCACTGGTAAGACCAATAATTCGTGATTCTGGACTTAGTGGACATAAATGGGCACAACTAATAACATAGGCATAATACATGTCTCTCTGAGGCATATATTATGACAAACCAGTGTGGTATTTAAAACATTATACTTTTGTAAAGCACGATTAAATGCATACATTCTAAAACGTGAAATTATCATAAAAGAAAATATCACGGACATGTGTAATTCACAAGTCTATTAAAATAAAGAAATATGGATATTGTAAATGACAGATGTTTGTGGTAAATCGTTCTACAGATAGGGATGACTGAATTTGAATGTTTACATTCATTTTCAAATATTCTTGATTTATTTGTATAAATTGGTAATTAGTTTATCATCTATCCATAATAACATTGATTAGGGAATATAAAGAATGATCTAGAAACGTTTTTACAGACACATGTACTTTTTATAGAATTTTGAATATTCGTTAATAAATCACGAATACTCATCTAAGGTTGAAAAATGAATAACCACGATTAATTTATGAATATTCCTTAATTAATCATGATTATTCGTAATTCATGTTTGGGTATATTTCAAAGTGCAGGTGAACGGGCTCATTCAATTGTGAATGTTGTAAATCTATGGTTGCCGACAAATTGATAAACTGTCAGAAATGTGTGCCAACAATTGCACAAACATGATGAAGTAATCGTGTTTTGTAATCTAGGAAATCATTTAAACAACACATTTTCAAGTGAAAATGGAAGCGGGCCGACTTTCAGTAATCATGTTGATTTTTCTCGACTCATACAGAGGAAGATGTCTACTTTCACGTTCCGGGTGAAACTGCTTGCGGTCACCTTTATATATTTGTCAAAAATAGGTTGAAATATGCGTTTCAAGGCCTTTTCCTGTTTTCTAAATGACTCAAAGAAGGGAACTGTAACCACAAAACAGCACTTTTAAAAGTGAAAAAGGTAGTGAATGAATCGTTCTTTATTTAACCTTTTTATTTGAAAACATTCATAAATATCTAAAGATACAATATCAAGGTGAAACGGTCTTTTTTCATTAAGGGAAGGTAAAGGGTAGATTTCCTCTTAAGCCTCTGAAAAGGTTTGTCTCTGAGAATATCTTTCCCTAAATTTCATTCACATATATCCCTGTCTTTGGTCCCCCACTCTATGTTGTGACCCATACTAAATGAATCTCCACAGTTACATAGTGTACCTGTAATGAGGGGCCTCTTAGTACACCACGATGTACCTAGTTGGTAATCTGTGCCCTGTACCTTCTAAAGATCTTATTACAACTGTCACATAATGCCTTTTATTTGGATAAGATTTTAAGTCCTCCAGCTACTTCACTCTTAATTTATATGCTCTCTGTAAATAATCTAATTCCAATTCTATACGACCTTAAGTCATCATCTATTACTCATAACACACTTCTGTTACTGTGTATTTCATCTATTTAATTTATTTATGTTCATTATATGACACGTTGTGTAATCTTGTAATTATTATTACAGTCAATAAATATACATACATACATTAACCGAGTCCTCAGAAATTCATTTGCAATATCTTTTTATAACCATTTTAGTTTAGCAAATTGGACGGCAGTTGCCGAGTCTGCTACGTCATACGAGCATGCGCACTGAGCATTGAAAGCTATTGACACCATGAATAACATGTCAAAAAACAAAGCGCACAAGTATCGAATGGTGATGCAAGGCATCAATAGTTACTAGCTGGGTCGTAATTATTTATGATGTACAGTATGATATTGATAAGATTTGAATTGTTTATCCTTGTTGCTGTCTGTATTTTGCCCTCAAAGTACACGGAGCTCCTCCCCCATACCTAATGTTTCCTTCATGCCAGTGGCCTCGCACTGCCATGACAGAGATATGTGTTCTGAGTTGAAATGCAGACAAAAATATGTAAGCCAAGAGATAGCTGATAAATATATTTGTAATTAAATGTTTCAATAAAAAAAGACCTTGATCACATACAAAATGCAGCCATATCGATGTTTCTTCTTGGTGCGGCAGCGACAGAACGAAGTAGCGATAACCAAAGCGTTAGCCAACAGCCTTATCATAACTGAGCATTCATGGTTGAATTATGCTTAATTTATGAATTGTGACAGTCTTAATCTAATGTAGAAGAAATGTGAACTGGATGTGATGCTCACTACTAAGTATATCAATGTGGTCAGAATATTTAGTACATGTAGGTCAGTAAACATATACTTTAACTAGCCCATTCAATTTTTGATAGGAACGGACCAGTTGGCTACTGTGTATTTTCACCACTTGAAATGCTTATCTAACGTTTATGATTTACCATACATCGGCTTGATGCACGAATCTACGGAGACTATCATGCATGAAACATGAAGGTGACTCGAGGGTTTGTATTGCGAAAAACATTTTCCATTTGTAAGCAACATAGTGAAGGCATTTTGGTCCAGTGCATGAAAAGAATAGTTATCTGGCAAATTCGTTTTTCGTCACCTTTTCTGCCATATTGCGACCTAGTGGTGACTAGCCAGTTGTACCTAGTGGAGTGCCATTAAAAACCAGCGCTTAAACCCAAGACTGATAGCCGTCAGTGGCAACGCCTTAGTCCACACGGCCATCAAGACACGCCCTATTTATCCAGGCAATGGTGACGATATTTGGCAATATCAATGTCAATTCTGAACATGTTTAACTCCTGCTGAAGAAAGACCTTCGGTAAGAAGTCGAAATATTACGTAAGCTATTATGTACCATTGAGACACAGTTAAAAGTATCATTCTCTAGATTCTTGAGTGTTATCAGGCAGAGAATATCATAGCCAACCATACTTTGTCAACCCATATTCTATCGCATTTCAATATTTACAACTTTTCATTCAAATGACATGAGTTGATTTCTCAGCCAGGTGATGGTCAATGTAGGTTCAGAGTTATCAGCAAATAACAACGCAAATACCAATGTACACTACTAACTATCTTACGAGTGAAATGCGTCGTGACAGTGTGTGGTTTACGGGAGAATGGTTCTCGATGTAGAATTTCAATGCTAGTAATGGTCACTTCCTTTGACCAATAGAATACAAATAATTGTGTTATGCTGTTTAGACATTGGTATCCAGGATGTGCGGCTAGAATGGTTTTGCGCACACATCGAATTCTTAAGGCACGAACATATTTGGCTGCGTTTCGGTTTTTTGGCACAATGTCAAGACTCACCTTTTACTTGAAAATCAAACTCCACCATTTGATCATTCATGTCTTTGGTTAAGGTGAAAGGTCCTACCTAAACGGGAATCTGCACGATGAGTATTTTAAAAACAGTTTTGAATGTTCCCATAAGCCTCACAATTACTAAAAGCACGTGGTTTAGGTAATAACTGCTGATTTTCAGGTCCTGTCATAATACGATTTACCTGTGACATGACCTTGCACCTAGAGGTGGTTCATATCTGTCATATTCTTAAACAATGGCTATGAAGACCGTATCGTTATTCACTTTCAGCCAAAAAATGAGATGAAAATATTGGTCAAAATAGCCATTGCTGAAAGGAATCTGCATGATCAACGCAGACAGCCGTGTCGTTTGGGACCGATTTGACAAGGAAGACCCAAAGGGCCCCGCCTTTTGTTTTATTTTTCCTGAAAGGAAAAAGACTGTGCATAAAAGAAAAGACAACTTAGTTACTTTTGCTCCAAATGGCTCTGTTAAAGAGTTCTACCTACATTCAAGCAGCTAGAATGAAAATATCTAAAATGGTCAGTCATTTTCCTAAGGTGTTTCCTTTTAACCCATGTATAAATCTTCATTAATTGAAAAGTCTGCACGTGGAAAGGTTTTAGAAGCAAGCAAATTATGCTAATCATTTTTTAGGAATTTTTCAAATCAGAGATGCAGGAAGGTTTGTGGAAAGTGAGCCATTTTGTTTAGTGAAGGCTTTATTCAGCCTTCTTGTAAACTTGGTTCAAATACTCCTTCATTCATTGTCTAGTTGCGTTCAAAAATAGTGAGAGGATGGCAGACCTAGTAATCCTAAGTTTAAAGGAATTTGTATGCATAACTTAAGAATATTTTGTTGATTCTGAAAAGTGAAGTGTGTAACAGACTGGCGGCCATTTTGTTAGCTGAGCCTTTGTTAAACATTGGCAGCTATGGCCAATTACTCTCTTCTTTTTCATTGAAGGGCAGTGAGAGTATTTTGAATGTCCAGTAGACAAAGTGAATATGCAAATGATATCAGATGCAAGTTATTTGAGGTATCTCAAATATGATAAATGGAATCGGGGACAGAATACTGGAGGTCTCGGATGTCATTTTGTCTACAGCACAGACATCTTATTCCTGCACCAGTCATGTAACGATGGCTTTTACTGCCAGAGCGCGCTGGAGTAAGATAGGCCACGCCCACCAAAACATCGTCAGTCAATGCGCGACAAGTAAAATTTCATGCGAATTACGTCACAAATCACTCAGGCGGATACATACAATTCACTTCCATTGTAATTCGACATCAATTCCATCATTCAGTTCTAAAGGAACTTCACTGGTTACCAGTCAGGAAGAGAATTGAATTCAAGATTCTGCTCCTGGCGTACAAGTGTTTGCATGGAACTGCACCCTCTTACCTGAGGGAAATGCTGAAAGAGTATGTCCTAACACGGACACTGAGATCAACATCCAAGAACTAACTCTGCCAGCCGAGAACCAACATGAGAACCTACGGTGACAGATTATTTAGTGCCTGTGCCTCAAAACTATGGAATCAGCTCCCAAAATGATATTCGGGCAGCTGGAAGTGTGGCAATCTTCAAACGACAACTGAAAATAAAATCTGTTCAAAGATGTATTTATCAAATACCTAAGTGGATATCAACATCTATCCTTTGACAATGAATGTAATGCGCCTTTGAGCATGTTTATATGGAAAGGGCGCAATATCAAATGACAATATTAATATTATTATTATCACTCAAGTCACTGGTAAGACCAATAATTCGTGATTCTGGACTTAGTGGACATAAATGGGCACAACTAATAACATATGCATAATACATGCCTCTCTGAGGCATATATTATGACAAACCAGTGTGGTATTTAAAACATTATACTTTTGTAAAGCACGATTAAATGCATACATTCTAAAACCGTTAAACGTGAAATTATCATAAAAGAAAATATCACGGACATGTGTAATTCACAAGTCTATTAAAATAAAGAAATATGGATATTGTAAATGACAGATGTTTGTGGTAAATCGTTCAACAGATAGGGATGACTGAATTTGAATGTTTACATTCATTTTCAAATATTCTTGATTTATTTGTATAAATTGGTAATTAGTTTATCATCTATCCAAAATAACATTGATTAGGGAATATAAAGAATGATCTAGAAACTTTTTTACAGATACATGTACTTTTTATAGAATTTTGAATATTCGTTAATAAATCACGAATACTCATCTAAGGTTGAAAAATGAATAATCACGATTAATTTATGAATATTCCTTAATTAATCATGATTATTCGTAATTCATGTTTGGGTATATTTCAAAGTGCAGGTGAACGGGCTCATTCAATTGTGAATGTTGTAAAACTATGGTTGCTGACAAATTGATAAACTGTCAGAAATGTGTACCAACAATTGCACAAACACGATGAAGTAATCGTGTTTTGTAATCTAGGAAATCATTTAAACAACACATTTTCGAGTGAAAATGGAAGCGGGCCGACTTTCAGTAATCATGTTGATTTTTCTCGACTCATACAGAGGAAGATGTCGACTTTCACGTTCCGGGTGAAACTGCTTGCGGTCACCTTTATATATTTGTCAAAAATAGGTTGAAATATGCGTTTCAAGGCCTTTTCCTGTTATCTAAATGACTCAAAGAAGGGAACTGTAACCACAAAACAGCACTTTTAAAAGTGAAAAAGGTAGTGAATGAATCGTTCTTTAGTTAACCTTTTTATTTGAAAACATTCATAAATATCTAAAGATACAATATCAAGGTGAAACGGGGTTTTTTCATTAAGGGAAGGTATAGGGTAGATTTCCTCTTAAGCCCCTGAAAAGGTTTGTCTCTGAGAATATCTTTCCCTAAATTTCATTCACATTTATCCCTGTCTTTGGTCCCCTACTCGATGTTGTGACCCATACTAAATGAATCTCCACACCTACATAGTGTACCTGTAATGAGGGGCCTCTTAGTACACCACGATGTACCTAGTTGGTAATCTGTGCCCTGTACCTTCTAAAGAATTTATTACAACTGTCACATAATGCCTTTTATTTGGATAAGATTTTAAGTCCTCCAGCTACTTCACTCTTAATTTATATGCTCTCTGTAAATAATCTAATTCCAATTCTATACGACCTTAAGTCATCATCTATTACTCATAACACACTTCTGTTACTGTGTATTTCATCTATTTAATTTATTTATGTTCATTATATGACACGTTGTGTAATCTTGTAATTATTATTACAGTCAATAAATATACATACATACATTAACCGAGTCCTCAGAAATTCATTTGCAATATCTTTTTATAACCATTTTAGTTTAGCAAATTGGACGGCAGTTGCCGAGTCTGCTACGTCATACGAGCATGCGCACTGAGCATTGAAAGCTATTGACACCATGAATAACATGTCAAAAAACAAAGCGCACAAGTATCGAATGGTGATGCAAGGCATCAATAGTTACTAGCTGGGTCGTAATTATTTATGATGTACAGTATGATATTGATAAGATTTGAATTGTTTATCCTTGTTGCTGTCTGTATTTTGCCCTCAAAGTACACGGAGCTCCTCCCCCATACCTAATGTTTCCTTGATGCCAGTGGCCTCGCACTGCCATGACAGAGATATGTGTTCTGAGTTGAAATGCAGACAAAAATATGTAAGCCTAAGTTATTTCCAAGAGACAGCTGATAAATATATTTGTAATTAAATGTTTCAATAAAAAAGGACCTTGATCACATACAAAATGCAGCCATATCGATGTTTCTTCTTGGTGCGGCAGCGACAGAACGAAGTAGCGATAACCAAAGCGTTAGCCAACAGCCTTATAATTACTGAGCATTCATGGTTGAATTGTGCTTAATTTATGAATTGTGACAGTCTTAATCTAATGTAGAAGAAATGTGAACTGGATGTGATGCTCACTACTAAGTATATCAATGTGGTCAGAATATTTAGTACATGTAGGTCAGTAAACATATACTTTAACTAGCCCATTCAATTTTTGATAGGAACGGACCAGTGGGCTACTGTGTATTTTCACCACTTGAAATGCTTATCTAACGTTTATGATTTACCATACATCGGCTTGATGCACGAATCTACGGAGACTATCATGCATGAAACATGAAGGTGACTCGAGGGTTTGTATTGCGAAAAACATTTTCCATTTGTAAGCAACATAGTGAAGGCATTTTGGTCCAGTGCATGAAAAGAATAGTTATCTGGCAAATTCGTTTTTCGTCACCTTTTCTGCCATATTGCGACCTAGTGGTGACTGGTGACTAGCCAGTTGTACCTGGTGGAGTGCCATTAAAAACCAGCGCTTTAACCCAAGACTGATAGCCGTCAGTGGCAACGCCTTAGTCCACACGGCCATCAAGACACGCCCTATTTATCCAGGCAATGGTGACGATATTTGGCAATATCAATGTCAATTCTGAACATGTTTAACTCCTGCTGAAGAAAGACCTTCGGTAAGAAGTCGAAATATTACGTAAGCTATTATGTACCATTGAGACACAGTTAAAAGTATCATTCTCTAGATTCTTGAGTGTTATCAGGCAGAGAATATCATAGCCAACCATACTTTGTCAACCCATATTCTATCGCATTTCAATATTTACAACTTTTCATTCAAATGACATGAGTTGATTTCTCAGCCAGGTGATGGTCAATGTAGGTTCAGAGTTATCAGCAAATAACAACGCAAATACCAATGTACACTACTAACTATCTTACGAGTGAAATGCGTCGTGACAGTGTGTGGTTTACGAGAGAATGGTTCTCAATGTAGAATTTCAATGCTAGTAATGGTCACTTCCTTTGACCAATAGAATACAAATAATTGTGTTATGCTGTTTAGACATTGGTATCCAGGATGTGCGGCTAGAATGGTTTTGCGCATACATCGAGATCTTAAGGCACGAACATATTTGGCTCTGTTTCGTTTTTTTGGCACAATGTCAAGACTCACCTTTTACTTGAAAATCAAACTCCACCATTTGATCATTCATGTCTTTGGTTAAGGTGAAAGGTCCTACCTAAACGGGAATCTGCACGATGAGTATTTTAAAAACAGTTTTGAATGTTCCCATAAGCCTCACAATTACTAAAAGCACGTGGTTTAGGTAATAACTGCTGATTTTCAGGTCCTGTCATAATACGATTTACCTGTGACATGACCTTGCACCTAGAGGTGGTTCATATCTGTCATATTCTTAAACAATGGCTATGAAGACCGTATCGTTATTCACTTTCAGCCAAAAAATGAGATGAAAATATTGGTCAAAATAGCCATTGCTGAAAGGAATCTGCATGATCAACGCAGACAGCCGTGTCGTTTGGGACCGATTTGACAAGGAAGACCCAAAGGGCCCCGCCTTTTGTTTTATTTTTCCTGAAAGGAAAAAGACTGTGCATAAAAGAAAAGACAACTTAGTTACGTTTGCTCCAAATGGCTCTGTTAAAGAGTTCTACCTACATTCAAGCAGCTAGAATGAAAACATCTAAAATCAGTAAATGGTCAGTCATTTTCCTAAGGTGTGTGTAACAGACTGGCGGCCATTTTGTTAGCTGAGCCTTTGTTAAACATTGGCAGCTATGGCCAATTACTCTCTTCCTTTTCATTGAAGGGCAGTGAGAGTATTTTGAATGTCCAGTAGACATATCATCTTACAAAGTGAATATGCAAATGATATCAGATGCAAGTTATTTGAGGATATCTCAAATATGATAAATGGAATCGGGGACAGAATACTGGAGGTCTCGGATGTCATTTTGTCTACAGCACAGACATCTTATTCCTGCACCGGTCATGTAACGATGGCTTTTACTGCCAGAGCGTGCTGGAGTAAGATAGGCCACGCCACCCAAAACATCGTCAGTCAATGCGCGACAAGTAAAATTTCATGCGAATTACGTCACAAATCACTCAGGCGGATACATACAATTCACTTCGATTGTAATTCGACATCAATTCCATCATTCAGTTCTAAAGGAACTTCACTGGTTACCAGTCAGGAAGAGAATTGATTTCAAGATTCTGCTCCTGGCGTACAAGTGTTTGCATGGAACTGCACCCTCTTACCTGAGGGAAATGCTGAAAGAGTATGTCCTAACACGGACACTGAGATCAACATCTAAGAACTAACTCTGCGAGCCGAGAACCAACATGAGAACCTACGGTGACAGATTATTTAGTGCCTGTGCCCCAAAACTATGGAATCAGCTCCCAAAATGATATTAGGGCAGCTGGAAGTGTGGCAATCTTCAAACGACAACTGAAAATAAAATCTGTTCAAAGATGTATTTATCAAATACCTAAGTGGATTTCAACATCTATCCTTTGACAATAAATGTAATGCGCCTTTGAGCATGTTTATATGGAAAGGGCGCAATATCAAATGACAATATTAATATTATTATTATCACTCAAGTCACTGGTAAGACCAATAATTCGTGATTCTGGACTTAGTGGACATAAATGGGCACAACTAATAACATATGCATAATACATGCCTCTCTGAGGCATATATTATGACAAACCAGTGTGGTATTTAAAACATTATACTTTTGTAAAGCACGATTAAATGCATACATTCTAAAACGTGAAATTATCATAAAAGAAAATATCACGGACATGTGTAATTCACAAGTCTATTAAAATAAAGAAATATGGATATTGTAAATGACAGATGTTTGTGGTAAATCGTTCTACAGATAGGGATGACTGAATTTGAATGTTTACATTCATTTTCAAATATTCTTGATTTATTTGTATAAATTGGTAATTAGTTTATCATCTATCCATAATAACATTGATTAGGGAATATAAAGAATGATCTAGAAACGTTTTTACAGACACATGTACTTTTTATAGAATTTTGAATATTCGTTAATAAATCACGAATACTCATCTAAGGTTGAAAAATGAATAACCACGATTAATTTATGAATATTCCTTAATTAATCATGATTATTCGTAATTCATGTTTGGGTATATTTCAAAGTGCAGGTGAACGGGCTCATTCAATTGTGAATGTTGTAAATCTATGGTTGCCGACAAATTGATAAACTGTCAGAAATGTGTGCCAACAATTGCACAAACATGATGAAGTAATCGTGTTTTGTAATCTAGGAAATCATTTAAACAACACATTTTCAAGTGAAAATGGAAGCGGGCCGACTTTCAGTAATCATGTTGATTTTTCTCGACTCATACAGAGGAAGATGTCTACTTTCACGTTCCGGGTGAAACTGCTTGCGGTCACCTTTATATATTTGTCAAAAATAGGTTGAAATATGCGTTTCAAGGCCTTTTCCTGTTTTCTAAATGACTCAAAGAAGGGAACTGTAACCACAAAACAGCACTTTTAAAAGTGAAAAAGGTAGTGAATGAATCGTTCTTTATTTAACCTTTTTATTTGAAAACATTCATAAATATCTAAAGATACAATATCAAGGTGAAACGGTCTTTTTTCATTAAGGGAAGGTATAGGGTAGATTTCCTCTTAAGCCTCTGAAAAGGTTTGTCTCTGAGAATATCTTTCCCTAAATTTCATTCACATATATCCCTGTCTTTGGTCCCCCACTCTATGTTGTGACCCATACTAAATGAATCTCCACAGTTACATAGTGTACCTGTAATGAGGGGCCTCTTAGTACACCACGATGTACCTAGTTGGTAATCTGTGCCCTGTACCTTCTAAAGATCTTATTACAACTGTCACATAATGCCTTTTATTTGGATAAGATTTTAAGTCCTCCAGCTACTTCACTCTTAATTTATATGCTCTCTGTAAATAATCTAATTCCAATTCTATACGACCTTAAGTCATCATCTATTACTCATAACACACTTCTGTTACTGTGTATTTCATCTATTTAATTTATTTATGTTCATTATATGACACGTTGTGTAATCTTGTAATTATTATTACAGTCAATAAATATACATACATACATTAACCGAGTCCTCAGAAATTCATTTGCAATATCTTTTTATAACCATTTTAGTTTAGCAAATTGGACGGCAGTTGCCGAGTCTGCTACGTCATACGAGCATGCGCACTGAGCATTGAAAGCTATTGACACCATGAATAACATGTCAAAAAACAAAGCGCACAAGTATCGAATGGTGATGCAAGGCATCAATAGTTACTAGCTGGGTCGTAATTATTTATGATGTACAGTATGATATTGATAAGATTTGAATTGTTTATCCTTGTTGCTGTCTGTATTTTGCCCTCAAAGTACACGGAGCTCCTCCCCCATACCTAATGTTTCCTTCATGCCAGTGGCCTCGCACTGCCATGACAGAGATATGTGTTCTGAGTTGAAATGCAGACAAAAATATGTAAGCCAAGAGATAGCTGATAAATATATTTGTAATTAAATGTTTCAATAAAAAAAGACCTTGATCACATACAAAATGCAGCCATATCGATGTTTCTTCTTGGTGCGGCAGCGACAGAACGAAGTAGCGATAACCAAAGCGTTAGCCAACAGCCGTCATAACTGAGCATTCATGGTTGAATTGTGCTTAATTTATGAATTGTGACAGTCTTAATCTAATGTAGAAGAAATGTGAACTGGATGTGATGCTCACTACTAAGTATATCAATGTGGTCAGAATATTTAGTACATGTAGGTCAGTAAACATATACTTTAACTAGCCCATTCAGTTTTTGATAGGAACGGACCAGTGGGCTACTGTGTATTTTCACCACTTGAAATGCTTATCTAACGTTTATGATTTACCATACATCGGCTTGATGCACGAATCTACGGAGACTATCATGCATGAAACATGAAGGTGACTCGAGGGTTTGTATTGCGAAAAACATTTTCCATTTGTAAGCAACATAGTGAAGGCATTTTGGTCCAGTGCATGAAAAGAATAGTTATCTGGCAAATTCGTTTTTCGTCACCTTTTCTGCCATATTGCGACCTAGTGATGACTGGTGACTAGCCAGTTGTACCTGGTGGAGTGCCATTAAAAACCAGTGCTTAAACCCAAATTACTTGCCGTATCCTTACATGCGACGGCCGGTATTCGAACCCAGGCAGTGGTAAGAGACTGATAGCCGTCAGTGGCAACGCCTTAGTCCACACGGCCATCAAGATACGCCCTATTTATCCAGGCAATGGTGACGATATTTGGCAATATCAATGTCAATTCTGAACATGTTTACCTCCTGCTGAAGAAAGACCTTCGGTAAGAAGTCGAAATATTACGTAAGCTATTATGTACCATTGAGACACAGTTAAAAGTATCATTCTCTAGATTCTTGAGTGTTATCAGGCAGACAATATCATAGCCAACCATCCTTTGTCAACCCATATTCTATCGCATTTCAATATGTACAACTTTCATTCAAATGACATGAGTTGATTTCTCAGCCAGGTGATGGTCAATGTAGGTTCAGAGTTATCAGCAAATAACAACGCAAATACCAATGTACACTACTAACTATCTTACGAGTGAAATGCGTCGTGACAGTGTGTGGTTTACGGGAGAATGGTTCTCAATGTAGAATTTCATTGCTAGTAATGGTCACTTCCTTTGACCAATAGAATACAAATAATTGTGTTATGCTGTTTAGACATTGGAATCCAGGATGTGCGGCTAGAATGGTTTTGCGCATACATCGAAGTCTTAAGGCACGAACATATTTGGCTGCATTTCGGTTTTTTGGCACAATGTCAAGACTCACCTTTTACTTGAAAATCTAACTCCACCATTTGATCATTCATGTCTTTGGTTAAGGTGAAAGGTCCTACCTAAACGGGAATCTGCACGATGAGTATTTTAAAAACAGTTTTGAATGTTCCCATAAGCCTCACAATTACTAAAAGCACGTGGTTTAGGTAATAACTGCTGATTTTCAGGTCCTGTCAAAATACGATTTACCTGTGACATGACCTTGCACCTAGAGGTGGTTCATATCTGTCATATTCTTAAACAATGGCTATGAAGACCGTATCGTTATTCACTTTCAGCCAAAAAATGAGATGAAAATATTGGTCAAAATAGCCATTGCTGAAAGGAATCTGCATGATCAACGCAGACAGCCGTGTCGTTTGGGACCGATTTAACAAGGAAGACCCAGAGGGCCCCGCCTTTTGTTTTATTTTTCCTGAAAGGAAAAAGACTGTGCATAAAAGAAAAGACAACTTAGTTACTTTTGCTCCAAATGGCTCTGTTAAAGAGTTCTACCTACATTCAAGCAGCTAGAATGAAAACATCTAAAATCAGTAAATGGTCAGTCATTTTCCTAAGGTGTTTCCTTTTAATCCATGTATAAAACTTCATTAATTGAAAAGTTTGCACGTGGAAAGGTTTTAGAAGCAAGCAAATTATGCTAATCATTTTTTAGGATTTTTCCAAATGAGAGATACAGGAAGGTTTGTGGAAAGTTAGCCATTTTGTTTAGTGAAGGCTTTATTCAGCCTTCTTGTAAACTTGGTTCAAATACTCCTTCATTTATTGTCTAGTTGCTTTCAAAAATGGTGAGAGGATGGCAGACCTAGTAATCCTAAGTTTAAAGGAATTTGTATGCATAACTTAAGAATATTTTGTTGATTCTGAAAAGTGAAGTGTGTAACAGACTGGCGGCCATTTTGTTAGCTGAGCCTTTGTTAAACATTGGCAGCTATGGCCAATTACTCTCTTCCTTTTCATTGAAGGGCAGTGAGAGTATTTTGAATGTCCAGTAGACATATCATCTTACAAAGTGAATATGCAAATGATATCAGATGCAAGTTATTTGAGGATATCTCAAATATGATAAATGGAATCGGGGACAGAATACTGGAGGTCTCGGATGTCATTTTGTCTACAGCACAGACATTTTATTCCTGCACCGGTCATGTAACGATGGCTTTTACTGCCAGAGCGTGCTGGAGTAAGATAGGCCACGCCACCCAAAACATCGTCAGTCAATGCGCGACAAGTAAAATTTCATGCGAATTACGTCACAAATCACTCAGGCGGATACATACAATTCACTTCGATTGTAATTCGACATCAATTCCATCATTCAGTTCTAAAGGAACTTCACTGGTTACCAGTCAGGAAGAGAATTGATTTCAAGATTCTGCTCCTGGCGTACAAGTGTTTGCATGGAACTGCACCCTCTTACCTGAGGGAAATGCTGAAAGAGTATGTCCTAACACGGACACTGAGATCAACATCCAAGAACTAACTCTGCAAGCCGAGAACCAACATGAGAACCTACGGTGACAGATTATTTAGTGCCTGTGCCCAAAAACTATGGAATAAGCTCCCAAAATGATATTAGGGCAGCTGGAAGTGTGGCAATCTTCAAACGACAACTGATATAAATACATGAATGAATATATTTGTAATTAAATGTTTCAATAAAAAAAGACCTTGTTCACATACAAAATGCAGCCATATCGATGTTTCTTCTTGGTGCGGCAGCGACAGAACGATGTAGTGGCTGGCTGATTCGAACCTCTAACCCTTGGGTCGTCAGTCCGACGTTCTAACCATTACACCACACGTCTCCATTACATAAATACATGAGCATAATCTGGTGGTATAGGATCCGCGTAAGGAGATCGCTGTCACGTACACATTCATAACGCAACGCCGACGATTTGATTGCACTGATACAAGTACTTTTATTTCAAAGAAGTGTCGGGGGAAAAGAAAGAACGAACCATACAGAAAATCACTTTTAAAATTTCTATTGTGGCAAGACCATCAAGCCTCAGTAAAAATGGCTCCGCCAGGAACGATATCCATGCCTACTTCCGGTTCGTAACCGTATTATACTGGGTCGTGAGCGACACAGCAATAACTGACGCATACTAGGTCATACTAGCATCTAAGCCCAGGATACTGGGTGGCAATCGGGTGTGCGGTCGTGTATTATGCCCGGGCAGCCCACGCACTTGGTGCAGGAATGAAATGTCGGCACTCTTTACTACTAGGAAGTTTTTTTGCCCAGAGTGAACATAAAGTACATGTTTGAATTCAGGAAAATAACGCGTGTCTATGCGAGCAAGATGTATTGGTCAATTACGAAGAATCGTGTGGGAGATCGCACGATCTTAAAATCGGCAGGTCGGACTCGATAATTTTACCTAGGTGCGATTATCGCGATCGGATCCGAATTTAAGGCCAGAAATAAAATAGGATCCGCCTAAAAAAGTCGGTACAGATTTGCGATCACGTTCGCAAATTAGTACCAATTTTTAAAAGTCGCAAGTCAATTTCTTGACTTGCGATCATCGTCAGATATTCGTACGCACGTCGCGATTATCTCACGATAATGGCACGATATTCGCAAGACATAAATCGTTGACTTGCGACTTTTCTAGCAATGTTGTAAATATATTCGCCTCCAATGGTGTGAAAGTGTGACTGCAAATTTGTCTATTTTCAAAATTGGAAGGTCCAGTTCCGATTTTAAATAGCACAATCGGAGCCGATGTTAGAATCGTGCGATAGTCGGACTCTAGTGTAACTGGGGCATAAGATTATTAATTTCATGACCTATGAAAAACTTAAGCAGTAAGGAATCTGAATTTTTCTTCTGAATGTCACTTTCCTAATTAAATTCATTAAATAACTTTGATTATCGCACACGCACATGTGCGTGCATAATCCTTTGGGTTTATATGGGTTTTTTTAAATTTTGGAGCAGTCAACCAATGGTTGTACCACCTGTTTTTATTTTTTTATTACAAAAATAGAATTCAGAATCCTTAACGTTATGATACCACAAATATATGTATGTGTGTGTGGAATTAGAGGAGGTAAAATATTCCACTGTATATCAGATATATTGTAAGCTCCATCAGGTGAAACCGAACCTAGGGGCGAATTCTTGTAGTGGTCACATTAAAGGTTAAAAGAGGGGGCCGGCTAGAGCAGTAGAGCTCACCTAGATGCTAGAATACGGTAATGAATTGGCACACAAAATGGACCTTGAGCTGTAATATACTAACTGTAGATTATTTTATGTTTAATTTTGTTGCTATTTTCTTTTTATGTTAGAACTCTATTTTCTGTTACCTTTTCATTATTATGTTAATTGACAAGTTTGATATTGTAGTTAAAACTTATACTATGTACTATGTATATTTTTTGCGGCTGATGCTGCAGTCAATAAACTACTGTATATATATTAAGCCATTATTACTGACAGTGGCGAAAAGCACTCTGAAAAGTTTGATGAAATCCTCTAGATGAAAGCTTATTTTGAAAATTATTTGAAGAAGAAATATGGATCAAAACATTACCAACAACTCTTCAAATATTTTATAATATTTCTCTTAATTCTAAGTTATTGTACGAGGTATCATAGATTAGATACAGACAACACTGTTTTGAGGTACTCTTACACATTAACGAATTAACTCGATAAAGGAGTAGTTTATTAGCCGTTGTATTCGTCGATATAATGCACAAAGTTTTGAAGTAAGCTGTATTTAACTTGAGCCATGATTTTTGACTTGGCAATTCTCGCCTGGTGAATAATATTTTTGATCCAGAATAAATTGTATCGAAACACAAAGTTGTTATCTTAAAAGATACACTTATGTGTTGTTTTTATGAACCATTGTGTAAGAAAATACCCCAAGAAGTTATGAACTTCAGATTAGAAAATGATGGTAGATTAACAAAAATCAGCCCTTTACAGCTCAAGAAATGACAAACGTGCATTTGGAAAACTAATTATTGTGTATGTAATACAGTATTATAAAGTCACACGACTTTATCCTTATAATTTGGGTGTGGCAAATGCACGAAATTCGAAGGTAATATTCGTGTTAGACCCTTATGCTGCTGGAAGATAATTTGGCTTATACAAAATGATGCAAAAACACCTTATAAAATGACTGAAACCCTGACACATGGGTACTCATTTGAGAGTACTCATCGAGAGCTTTCCAATGAATGCCAACATGACAGGGCTTAGATGGTTTTCGAAAATCTTTGTGTCCTTGTGCTTTGGACGAATGTAGCATTGAAATGGTTAGCTTTATAGGTGTCTATGGTATCGAAGAAGTCGATGGGAAATTGCGCTTCGTTTGATGCGGTTTTCATATTCCCATGCTTATTGGCTGCAAGTAGGGTAATCAGTTGATCATGCTTCAAAGCTGCGGGGAAAGAAACGCCTTTGGTTTCTACGCGGTACTTATCTTTCAAAATCACCCAATACTAGAGATATTGCCTAGATATCTTCCAGATCAATAATTCAATTGAATTGATCTATAGATACCCGAAGTGAAATGTACATATCGGAAATATTTCAGGGAAGACCAAGTACATACATCCTGAAGCACAGACAAGTAAGTCGCGGGGAAACTGCAACTATAAAGGCCGACAAGCCGAGCAGCATGTACCTCAAAGGCTGTCACCAGTTTTCACTTAAATGCAACAGATAAAATCCTAATCGATCAGCTTAGCACGTTTAATTAACTCTGCACCAAAAATAACAAATAAAACGTATCCTAAGGGCTGGGCGGGAACTTACCAAGCTTAACAGTTCGAGTAAGAAATATATGGCTGGTCACATATTCTGAAGCCTCTGTTACACGCTGTTGCGAATATGCGACAGTTGGACACCCAAAATTATCCCCAAGACTCAAACTTTTATACAAATAACGTCATGTTTTTGGCGAGCAAGTCAAACTCGTTTGCTGTGACAGCAGTTTTTACGCAATAAGTCGAAGGTAAGAGAACCTACCGGGATTGAGTGAGTATAGATCCTTTCAAGTGTCGCTGTCTCTAAAGGGGATGTCCGGACAAGTGAGGCCCCACCCCTAGCGTCTACCTATCTATACCTAAAAGGGGCACCTAATCACCCGTGCTGAGGGTGGTCACCAGAGGTCACGGACAAGGTCACGAGCAAGCTCAGAGCGGGAGCTGTTTTTACAAATCATTTGTACCCTTTATATAATTTGTGGTCATATCTAGGTCAGCTCAAGCAGTTAAGTGAAAGAAAACTTATAGTTAAGGTGATAGTCTAGTACACCAAGATTATCACCACTAGGTGGTGTCCTTGGCTGGCCCCTGAGAATGGATATCAAAACAAAAGATTACACAAGAGTAGCGGTCACCCGCCACGAATCTCGACCTCGCAACTTTGTATTGTTTTACGACCACGAGCACAAAAGGCGGGTCCCATAGGGCCCTCCGTGTTAAATTGGTCCCAAACAACATGGGTGTCTGCTCGGACCATGCAGATTCCTTCGAGATAGACTCACATGAGCGGTGTTCACTGTCCACGAACCTCGACCTAGTAACTTTCTATTGTGGTACAGTCAAGAGAATAAAGGGCGAGCCCCTTTGGGACAAGAATTCTAGATTATATCAATGAGATCTGTGTATTTTAACACACACAGATTAGGGTACATCTACAAAAAATAATACAAACAACAGTATGGCCACTCCACCACGCCCCTTAACGACAAGTTCTTCATACAGACTAAACAGTGGATCCTGCCAAATTGAACACCTGCGTACATTCAACACTTTTCTATGTCCCGGCACACTCTTTCATTTAAAATCAATGGATAAATTGAACACCTGTCTACCTTGAACATTAAACACCAAATTTGTTCCTGTATGACACATTTAAATTGTCTACATTTAACACCCTTCACTTATTTGAAAGTTTCACTGTTCAGTGATCCTTAGACGAAGAAAAGAATTGATATGTAGCAAGAGACAAATTACTATATGAGCTATAGTGAAGGGCTTGACTCATACCTTTTAAGTTCAAAATTTTCGTATGAAAACCCACAGGGCTGTATGTGGTCTAATTTAAAAGAGGAGGTCTTTGAGATTTGTTTTGGATAATTTTTGTGGGGTTTCTCTACTTATTTGTGGCATTATCACCATGTTTGTGGTTGGTAAATAAAATACTTCCTTTTCACTTAGATGAAGAAAATAATTACTATGTGAGCTGTAGTGAAGGGCTGGACTCATGCCAGAGGACCAATCAGGGCTCTGGTATCATTTACATTACAGGGAAACCTGATCGCCAGCATCAGCTGAGCATTTTTCGCTATTAGTAGACGCTGGTTGAGGGTATGAGGGTAGCCTGTTCAGTGAGACCGGCTGAGTTCATATTCACTTGTATTTTATTTATCTAAGAGTGATCAAAATGCATTCAAAACTCGCTGAATGATAGAAACATGCTCATAATAGATTAGTCAAAACCATGAAATAATACCAAATAAACATATGTATGATCACCGGCGGATCCACGTCGGTGCTTCCGGTGACAAGTCACCACTCAGTTCAAAAACTGGATGTTTGACACCGGTCAAATCCGCGAGCTGATTCCTGCCTGTTCACACCACCACTTAGACGTGCAGTTTACGGGTATCATGCCCCGTATAAATTTCCTTAAAAACAACTGGAACGGGTGATTTGGGAAGGGGAAGACGGGGGGGGGGGGGGTTGGCGCGCACTTCTTGTGCTTCGGAAGGCACTGAATAAAGCACTGTTGGTCCAGTCGGCCAAGAGCCTTAGTAGTGCGTGTTTCTTGTAATTGATATACCGACTTTACTTTACTTTACATGTGGTGTAACTTTACAAAATAACCATATTGCATTAAGTTATGGCCGGTGTAATTTCATAATAGGTTAGAAATAATAGTCATAATACGGTATGTACATGCGTGTATGTATGTATGTTGTATGCATGTATGTATGTATGTTTGTACATGTGTGTATGTATGTATGCATGTACGTATGTATGTGTGTTGTATGTATCTATGTATGATTGTATACTTGTATAGATAACTGTATTTATATAACTTGTATGTATAGATAACTGCATTTGTTCATACAAACTGAACGAAGCATACGAATAGGTATAGAAGTTTGCCGGCATGAACGTGTGAATATGCATGTATATTGTGTTATTTAGTTTATTTTGAAAAAACGTAATACATAATTGCATATAAACTGACTTGTAACTGTTCGGGTATGGTACAAGAGTCAACACACACGCTCACACAAACCTGTCCAGAATTCAAATACGATGAATTGTTATTTTCATTCCCTAGAGTACTTGATGACCAGGCGAGATGGCGTTAACCCTTCCAATGCTGAGACTACTTTTGTCCAAACCCCCAAAACTCAAAGATTTTTGAAAAATCTTCTTTCATTGTTTGGTATTGGCCAAATTAGCCACCAGCAGTATAAGAGTTAAGGTGTTTGCCCTACCATACCAAGCCCTACCCAAGTCATGTCTGGAGTAAGCACATGCTTTGACACTGTCAGGAGTAACACATTAATTAAAGTACAATTTGAAAACGATTCAATTCCAAATGTTTGTGTTTTTTTCAAAACAAAGAATTGAATGCGAGTAACATTTTTTAATATGTTGTATCACGAACAAAATTTCATATAAATGTTAGAACGTGAGCTCTACGGATGGGAAAGGGTTAAATACTTAAAGGTATATATAAAGCATGTAGCTCGTCACCCTGACCACTACCTACTGTTATATAGATAGATAGATAATCTATTAAGTATATCTAGTCTTTCAGGACATACTTTTATGATCTTGGAGTAAAATACAGATAATTTAAAATTCAAGAGTAAATCATTAACTTATGAATTTTGCTTAAGTTCAAAAGGTCACAGTTGTACTCCAAACGCTTATGGGCTAACACCATCTAACGGTTGTGTGGTGGTATTAGTAATGTCTTAGTTTCCCTGTTACTTTCAGTCAGCTTAATGCTATTAAAGTATGCCCAGGTAAAAGAGGGTATTCGAGTAGGTAATGCAGGTAAGAATCCACGTAGCTAGCTTTTACAGAGTATTACTCTCTTCAACTGGTTCAAACCTGTTCTCATACATTGTGTCGAGAAAATCCCTTTGTTGCAGTGAGCGATCATCTGGATTTCCCTAACGACGCCGAATATTTCCTTTCATGAAGCAAATATAACTGAATTCCCTTGAAATCGCCGCTGGTGTCGGCTAATGCGTATTCAGACGGTCAGGGATTTAAAATGTTATTTAATTCTGCATCAAGCAGGTACAATCTATCCACACCTATTAAACCTTTTCACCTCTGGAGCATACGAATGGTCTGCCACGTATGAAAATGTCCTGATTTAAGATGCAATATCTTCATATGTGTTTGACTCAAAGTTGATTCTGCTTTATTCAAGGATAACTTTTTACTAGTCACTTTATTTGAGGATGGATTTCACTTGCCACTTAAGTTGAGGTTCTATGGGATAACAACCCCTCTTCATGTAATGTTTTACTTGTCACAGTATTGGGGGGATGACATGTTGAAATGTGTCATGCCATGCATGTTGGCTCACAATATGCAAGTCACTTTTCCCTATTTTCCACTCCCCCGTCTCTACGTGCTCAAAGTGTGTCTCGATATGTAGCCACACCTTCTCTTTACAGTGCGTGTCTTCAGGAGACTACCTTTTTATGTTGATAATAATGAGGTCGTTGTTGTTGTTGTTGTTATTATCATTATTATTAATTGTTATTATTATTATTATTATTAGTAGTAGTAGTAGTAGTAGTAGTAGTAGTAGTAGTAGTAGTAGTAGCAGTAGTAGTAGTATTACTGTTATTTTTTATTATTATCATTATCATCATCATCATTATTATCAGTATTACTACTATTATTATTATTTCATTATTATTAGTATTATTATTATTATTATTATTATTATTATTATTATTATTATTATTATTGTTTATTATCATTATTATTATTATTATTATCATTATTATTATTATTATTGTTAGTATTAATATTATTATTGTTATTATTATTATCATTATAAGTAGTAGTAGTAGTAGTAGTAGCAGCAGCAGCAGCAGCAGCAGCAGCAGCAGTAGTAGTAGTAGTAATACCAATCATTATTATTATTTACTTAACTTTCAACATTGTAAAATGGGTTCTATTCACTTACTGAATATAAGTGAAGATGGAAATCGCATTTTAATAAAATATTGAACGAGAATACAAGATGCTTAAGGCCAGCCAAGCTATTGCACAGCTGTTGCAGTCAACACAATACACCAAGTAAATCCTTGAAGTGGGGGATGAATTTAGCGCCAACAAAAATGGATTCTAATGTTACAGGCTTATTTCGGCAAATTATGCAATTCATCTTATAACAATTTCTAAAGGCTTTCTTGATTGTAGCACCTGGGGCATCAGCGGTGGACTTTGTTTTGGTAACTTTGGTGCCTGCAAAAGGCTTCAAGGGCCCTATATCGATGTGGTATAGGGGGAGGGGGGGTAGTTTGTATTCATAACACGCAGAAAGGTTTCACACCACAAAGATTGGTTTTTATAATATACTAGTTCTGACATATCCTTATGTAAATAGAATCCGATTCAGTGTATCTCTAGATTGGATATCCAAGAGACCCTGCATTTTCTTTTATAACTTAACCCACTGATGCCCACAGCGGGCTAAAACAGCATGACATTTCTGATGAAATCTTTCAAGTAAATGAATAATTGCAAAATATTTAAAGGAGAAGAAGATGGTGATGAGGAGGAGGATGATGGTGATGAAAAGGACGATAGTGATGATGAGGATGTAGAGGAAAATTATGACGATGATGATGATGATGATGGGGATTGAGCAGAACGAGAGAAGAAGAAAAAAATACAGTAACCTCATCATTGTTATCCCTCCATTTATATGCACTTCTTCGCACAGCCAAACCCGCCCACGAGGCAACCTGCACACAGAGACCACCCTGTGGGGATAGTGAATGTGAAGTGTAATATGTAAGCAATCATTACACTTTCAATAACAAAGAAATATTTTACCCATAAATTAGTATAATGAAATACATTGCAAAGATCAATACTGAGTAATGAGTGGTTCAGTATATGGCTAAAACAATACTAGAAATGAAATGAAATTTCTTGAAAAGAAAGTCCATAAAATTCATAATTTTTAGTACCAGGAATGGCTGAGAATGCATATCAGAGCATCAATAATCCTCTGGCTTCTGGGGGCCTTGATCGGCCCCAGACCCGCTAGTACCGAGCACCTATGGTGCTCAGTGCATATATTCATTTTTGGCACCAGTCAAATTTAGGGCTGGGTCCGCCACTGATGATTGATGGCTGAATGATAACATAGTTATGAGTATTTTTCTAACAAAATGAACACATAAATGGATATTATTTACTAATTCTGCCTACGTTTTTTTATCCCTAATACTAGTACCTGGTTTATTCCAATTGCTTGTTTTCAAAGGCCCAGCCAAAAAAACACGTTAGGTCTTTATGCAATTAGTCATTGAATCTCTGGCATCCTTATGTTATCAATAGCAATTGGGAATGAAGGATAGTTAGCGTGGATCAATTGTTCTCCAGGCAACCCTGTATCCAGTACTGCAAACTGAGGTCACATATCTGGACATTATGGGTACATTATGAACTTTCTAATCATGATTTAATTCAATAATTTAACTTAATACAATTGTCCGCAAAGGGCACATGCATATTTAAATGAAAATTAAAATACACTTTTTACTTGAGTTTGGGGGTCATCATGTAGGTCATTTTATGATAAAAATGGTAGCTGAATTCAACATATGTGATAGATAGACCGCAGGGAATATGTGGTATATAGTGTGATATAGTAGAGGTTTTACTACGCAAAGCGTAGTAACCCCAAGGACCACTGTAGTGTTGACCCACAAATGAAGTTTGACACGAACGAAAAAAAAATTAACATTTCACAGGCAGCAACTGAGAACAAACATTTGTAAAATCTCCCTGAAAATGTTCATCTATTCCCAAATCAACGCCATAAGCCACATTAACCTTGAATTTAGAAAAGAAGACACCTACTTTCAGATTGCCATTTAGTTTTCTAATCGCCCAATAGGTGGCGTCTATTTCCTGAATACCCAGTCTACCCCAATGCGTGATAGTAATGTTTCCAATAGATATTACAAGAATAATTTCGATGCAAGGCATTGAAATTAAAAAGACTTGGCTTTGTTATCTATCAATTTGAAAGGGGACTGGAGTTATAGTGAGCACTTTAATTAAGTAGTTCATGTGGTTCACGGGGGTAATTTGAGAATATATGAACATTTTGATGTGTTTTCATACATTGAACCCTACACGCTTTCTCTCGAAGTCATATCAATTGGGACTGTCTAGGCAATTACTAAGCTGAGCAAGAGGCCATACGATACATCTAATCCAGATATGGCCCCGTTGAAAGAGGTATGGGAGACGTACAGTAAAATTACGGAGAAGGGGGAAGGCAAGTGTTGCGGCAGGGCACTTAAGGCCTCAGCATGAGTAGATCCGTGCGCCCAAAAAGTGAGTGGCAGGCGCACGGATCCAAGTCCATAGTAGAGGTGCATGGAAAGGGCACTGATCAACAGGTGGGGACGTGTGAAAGAGTAGATAGAAGGTGAATGGGTGGAACATGCATAAAGTAATAGTCCTGTGCAGCAAGTGTGCATGCATGTGACAGTACCAACGTCATAGGGAACTTTAGGGAACATTTCCTTCACTAACATATATAAATTAATACTCACACCCATTAAACTATATATTTCCTTGAAGAAATTCTCAACTTATTCTCTTGAGTTAATTTTTTTTTTGAAAGCATCAAGCTGACCACTTCACAGATCTCATATTCTATGTAAAGGCTAGGCATTACTTTCACCCATTAAACTATACATTTTCTTGAAGAAATTCTCAACTTTATCACTTAAGTTATTTTTTCTAGTTACTTCATATATCACAACAGTGGAAATGTTCATTATAATGTAAAGATAAAATATTGTGTGTTTCTTTAGTCAGGGTCCTTACATAAAGTAAGTGGCCCTGATAGCAAACGGCGATTCAGGCAGACGTCCTTTCTGGGATCTGCGATTTTGGCCAACATTTGATTGTTCCAGAATTGTCACCTTTAAGTAAAGCAAAGTAGAAAAATAACTTAAATAAAGTAATCTTTATATTTAAGTAGGAAATATTTTAACTAGACGTTAGCGGCGATTCGAAAGGGCCCCTCCCTGTATATATAACCGGAGGTTATCATTAGTTTAGGTGCCCGCCACTAGTGCTTCGGGTACACTACACGAAATACAGCCCTACAAACTGCCTTGCAAACGGCCTGTTTTTGGCAGCGAGTTTATCCATAAAACAGAGCGGCCAAAAATCTAAGTTATGCGTGACACTGATAGCGTGTTTTATAACAAGTTCTGGGAAAATTTTCTGTATATTTTCGCGCCCGTCTACTTACATTTTACATGTCGCAATAACTGATGTCGCAATAAGTGAGTGGTTCTCTGCTCCTCTTCTCAGGACGCTTGGCTACACGCGTGTCTACGCCTGTCTAGTCCTAATCCTGAGAATATTTTTGAAATAGCCACAACAATTGAGTTGGTCAAGTGGTTAGCACGCTTGACTTCGACGCAGACGACCTGGTTTCGATTCCCGATGGTGGCGCAGGGAAAGAAAATTTATTTTCTTGCTGCTTTCCAGTAGCTCGTGTTTCTTGTAATTGATATACCGACTTAAAATAAAGATTACATTTACATTTATAAGTTCTTAAGGCTGTGATGCTGGTGACACACTCACAATATGACAACTCCTAGTTTAGCACTCCTGTCCCCTTTCTAACAATAGTTATCTAATCCCTGAGGTCTTGGTGTTTCACATATAAGTTTTCTTTAACTTACCTGCTTGAGCTGACCTCAATAAAAACACATTTTCAATTTTACAGTGTTTTACCTCAAATGAGGTTTTCTTGATCAATAAAAGTTCATTTGATTTATAAATACCATACATGTCTGCTAAATATACTAGGCTAGGGCAACTGAAAGGCAAATTTGGAGTTTCTGCAAGAGAATACCCTACAGCACGAGATTTTGGTGGAAATTTTTAGCTACGAAAGTAGGTCACACTGGACAGCCATTCACTCACAATGGCCAGCCAGTCTAAAACAGGTTGACCTACTTTCGTAAGTAAAATTTCTAGCAAAATCGAGTGCTGTAAGGTATTCTCTTGCAGGAACTCCAAATGTGCCTTTCAGTTGCCCTAGCCTAGTATATTTAGCACACATGTGTGATATTTATAAATCAAATGAACCTTTATTGATCAAGAAAACCTCATTTGAGGTAAAACACTGTAAAATCGAAACTGTGTTTTTACTGAGGTCAGCTCAAGCAGGTAAGTTAAAGAAAACTTATATTTAAAACACCAAGATCTCAGGGATTAGATAACTATTGTTATAAAGGGGACAGGAGTGCTAAACTAGGAGTTGTCTTATTTTGAGAGTGTCACCAGCATCACAGCCTTAAATCAGGGTGCGTGTGCATTATGGAATATGCAATTGATATTGTGCATTTACGTTGGCATACCTATCAACATTCAACACTCCAAAATCAGGAGATTTTAGGCGGTTTATTATTGCGGCTTGTTGTGCTTTCGTTTTGTTTAGTTCCAATTCTGGCCACTAGGGGAGAGGTTAGTACTTGTACGTGTGCTTAAGGAGTGTGCCTTTATAATTGATAACCATGTACACATATGTTAATGGGATAACTTTAATTTTGTGTAGTAGATCACATTATTGCAGAGTTATCAAGAACAAACAGGTAGCTTTGTAACTGAAAATATCATCATCATCATCAATTCTCGCGGTCCAATATTGGGGCTTCTTTCGCGCCGTTGTGTTCAGTTCCAATCCTGGCCACCAGGGGTCCGGTGAGAATATAGCTTTGGAGTGGGCAATTATATTTCACAGGAGTTGGCAAATTAATAACCATACACATATGATTATGAAATAACGTACTTTAATATCAAGTAGCAGATCACACTCTATAGTCCATGACCCAGAGGGTTCCTCATACCATATTGGGGGGCAAATTCTGATTAATGTTTTTGAATTCCCCATAATCTCAGCTTCATGGTATTTCAGTAACCAATATTTTCCACATCAGACCTTTTCTTTCTTTTCCCAGGTGAACTTATATATTTACACGATCACTAAATTGCTTTTACTCACTACCCATTTTCCTCATATTTCATAACTGTTACATCTTTAACCATTCCCTCTGAGACATGGATCCGTGCGCCGGCCTCTATTTTGGCGCACGGATCCATTCTTCTTCCATACTTGCCTAACCTTTGCGCTGTGTTGCGCCCAGCGCCACTAGCTTCATACAGCTTTCCACTACGTATACATTCATCTCCATTCCTATCGTCTTGTATCGGACTTTCTCTGGGTACCAGGGCTCTTGGCAGGTAGAGATAGACTATCTTGCCAAAAACAGATATGAGGCGGCCAGCTGGGATCGAACCTGCGACAACTGGACTGCCTGCCCAACAATACATGCCTTTAAATAGCCACTGCGCACTGTGGCCTATTATGTGTAAAAAGAGAAGTATGTTTATGATTCCCGTAACTATATGCGGAATCGTGCTTAACATTCCGAGAAAAAAACTTATTATTTGCTACTTTGCCATTTTATTGATTACCCCCCCCCCCCCCCCAAATTTAGATACTAACGATTTTTATTGATTACCCCCATATTTAGATACGACCCCAAAATGAATTTGATCCCCCCCCCCCTCCCCCCTTGTCGTGTCAACATGTGCGTCCGTAATCATCCAATATATGCCGCTGGCTAACTATTGAAGATGTCCCCAACCGACTGTAGATCACTCAAATGTCGTTAGAAACCAATTACGGGCGCCAAAACAGCTAACCTTTGCAAATAAAGAAACAATGGGAATTCTATATATACGCCTTTAAGGACATACAGGACAATTCGCTCAAGTCACGGATTTCCACGAAATTTGGTACAGAGATTCCTCGGACCAGCCCCTCTCGAAATCCTGAAAATTTAAGGGATGAGGTGTTTCATTCTCCTCCAACAGGGCGCCCCCTTCAGGGCAATTTCGACAACTGTTCAAAATTCACAGATTTTCGTGTAGTAATTACAGAGAAGTAAAATGACAGAAAAAAAACGATAATGCATTACTGCTTAAGAATATTTGTAATCAGTGGTAGACTCTATGCAGTTACCCATGAAAAATAAATAAACAACGAAACCTAAGAGAAATAAGAAAAACAAAAACAAGTCTTAATGTTATTTCTACACAAAAAAAGGAAGTTGTTGAAACTAGAACCAGCACAAAAAAGAAAAAAAAGAAATAAGCAGTACGGAGAATGGACACTTAAAGGACGCCATAAATTAAGAGGAAAGCAGTCTGCTATGGAGGTTTTCTCTCCCCCCTCCCCTTTTTGTAAGGTTTTAATACCAGCTAGAAAATCTAGAGACACGGATGTCCTTTCCATGAAAATACAGAAACAAAAATAAAAAAAAGTGATCTTCTTTTTTATCTTTTAGAGAAAGATGATAAAGAAACTAAATGTGACAGTCAGAGCTTACACAGACATTAAAAATACTTCATTAAACAGTAACTCGTCAGTAGGTGCGTCCAAAGCTACCCAATTCCTGTGTTTCTTTTATAGTTCTCTCATGTGTAATTTATCTATAGGGATCATGATCCGCCCCTGAGAGTCTTAGCTATAGATAGATAGACAATCTTTATTTTAAGTCGGTAATGATTTTACATAGCATACACGCTGCCAGGGCTCCTGGTCGACTAATGTGAATAACACATGAAAGTAAAATGAATAACATAAATAAAATAAGTTTTTAATTACAGTATCTAAGGCATTGGTGCAGATTCATAGCGGAGATGAAGATATTTGTTGCCAAAGCTGAGGCTGCCAAGGCTGCCAAACACCTTTTGCGAGGCTATAAATCAGCACCAATGCTCAGTGGCAGATATCAATGGCTATAATGGCGGGTTCGAGTGATAAAATTTATCATAGAACTGTAAAAATGACACAAAATCATGTTTCCTAATGGTTGCTGAGTCGGGAGTGTACAAAAAATGGTCATATATTAATATTAATACTCAGTTATTAATATTGTTAATGGGCATGCTTTATTAGTATTGATTGTTTATTAAGTACAGATACTGTGAGTATACCGGAACTTGTAATTCACGTTTGAATATAAACATTATCTAAATAGAAATGATTTATCAATATCAGTATATCATTTATTAACATTTATAGATGATTTATTAATATCAATAAATCATTTATTAATATCAATGAATCATTAATCAATATTAATAAATTATCTATCAATATCAATAAATGCTCTTTTTGTCCACTTTGGCCCTCTATAGCATACCAGATGACATGTTTTCATATTGAGTCCGTTTCTAATACCTAGGCGGGTAGACGCAGTTTAAAGTCTTCCTTTCCTTTATCTATCTCTCCCTGAAACTAATTGTCCTCGTTTGGAAATCAAATATTCATTTGTGACACTGACATGACTTAAGAGTAGGCTTAATCATTCCTAAATAGAATTATTTGGAAGTATTCAAAACTGAATTATGAATAGTAGTATTTCCTCCGACTACTACATGAATATAAATAAATTTGATACCAATATTTTGATTCATCGACACATATTCAAAAAATGAATATATATATTTTTATCAATTTGCAGGAATATTCAACACCAACAATGACAACGCATAATTCATTCAGATTTACAAATATTCCTAAATTGACTGAGTACATCGGTATCTGTGATTCACGTTTGAATAATCATTACTTAAGTTTGATTTTTCACGATTTCTCAATACTAATTATTCATTTTGGAATATTTCTAGTTATCCTTGTTGAGAATATTCATACATAGTTTAGGATATTCCTAATTCAATTTAGATTGTGGAATTTAATTTATCACATTTTCTTCAGTTTGTCGGTTAAATAGTAGGCCTATCTAGCAAGTTGTAAGCTGTGGAGGAAACACCGCCTAACCTTTAGTGATCACTGGCAACTTTCTCACATCCCGGTCTTATTTCGACCAAAGTAGCGGTTAGAGACAGAAAGCAAACAATGACAACGCTAGCTGTAGGCCTGAACTAGGAATATTGTCATGATTGAATTATGAATACATACAGTTATGAATAATATCAGGAAATATAGAATCATATATTGTTCCTGATAATATGTATTTGTCAATCATTTTGAAAATTCATTAATACTTTTGAATATTTATTACTCGTATACATTTATTCCTAAATTATTTACATTAAATTTTGTTAAATAATTATGATTCAGTTACGAGTGTTTATATATCAATCATGCATATTCCTGCCTTTTAAAACTTCAAACATAAAGCTAGAATGAAGAGTATTCATTATTTTCAAGCCAGATCAATGACAATAAATATAGTGTCACAGACCTTTTTAAGACTTTAAAGACTCCTCCATGACACACTTGAGTCAGTTCTTGTATGACTCAAACACACATTGGGAATACATGTACTGAGAGATCTTGTTATGTCTGCAATATGTCGTCACTGCCCTAACATGGTCGTGTCAGAGACACACACCAGACACTCCTGTCCAAGGACACGACATGTTCAAGAATTCCTAACTTTGTCGCAGTCAAGTCTTACCTAGGCTCATTGTTAAGGCCGCATAGTTAAGAGGATACCCGACATACGAAACGAGCGACCTCTACTGACTAAGCATTGCGTCATTATCGCCGTTCTGCACGTGCGCAGTGACGGCACATTGTAAACACTGGCGCGTGCATTCCTTTGATGTAGTAGTTTTCCCGGGAATTGTTTAGCGCCCAAATCCCAACTGCCATCAAATGAAACAGTGAATATACACTCAATATGGGCGATAACTCGCCGGAGAGTGGTAATACTGTTTGATTTGATGGCAAGAAGGATATTGGAAATGGACTTCAGCCTACTGCAGGGGGAAAACTTTCTGCAGGCGAGGGTTTGAAAAAAGACTAGAAGAGGAGGAAATTTACTAGTTTGTATATGCGGAAGCAATACAGAAGCGTATTTATTTGAAAAGTAATAAGTGAGAGTAGTAGTAGTAGTAGTAGTAGTAGTAATGATATAATGTTTTTATCGTTATTGTTATTATTATTGACGCAGGTAGCAACTTACGGCAGATGGTGACAAACCTAAATTAGTTTTTAATTCCCTGGATAACAAACAATAATAACTTAGATAAATAAAAAAAAATGTGGATATGAAACCAGCCGGTCAACCTGAACAGGCTGTCTGTTGTGAATATCACAAAGGTCGCGTTCTGCGCATGTTGGCGCAAGATTCTCTGTTATGTAAACGTTATGAGACCCTCCTAGTGACCATATATATATAGGCTATATTCGAGACCCCTGCCATAGCCAGGCCCTTCAGCCCTTCAGTTATAGCGCATATAGTAGTTGGTGTCTTGCTTCAACTCCATTCTTTTACTCATCTAAGATAATAACGATAATTATAATAATGATAAATATATAATGATGATAATAACAGAAATAATAATGATAATAATGATAACCAATATATATATATATATATATATATATATATATATATATATATATATATATATATATATATATATATATATATATACATATATACTAGTATATATATGTATGTGTATGTGTATGTATATCATGATAATGATAATAGAGTAACGATTCTGTCTCAAATTGACTTAACAAGAGTGTGTGTGGGAGGGGGGGGGGGGGGGGCAGCGGGAAGACAAGAAGGGTTATGGGGCTATCAGGTTCCTGAAGCCTGTTCTCTATCTGTGGAAGCGCCGCTGCCCTCATGGTGTAAGTGTGTGGAAGTGTTTGTGAGCCAACAGGAATACTGGCGTACAAGGGGAACAGTTATCAATTGAATTGTCGGTAATGTGGCGCCCCCTACCTTGAGAACGAGATGGTTGACCCCCAGTTTTTAAATTGTTTTCTAAAAATATGTGGTCCTAAGAACAATTTCGAAAAGTTTAAGAAAAATCTAGATGTTGAGATCTTTCTATAACTTCATCAATTTCCTACAATATTGAAGAGTTCTGTATGAAATGTTGGTAATGTGGCGCCCCCTAGCTTGAAAACAAGACGATTGATCCCCATTTTTTAATTTGTGTTATGAATATACTTGGTCCAAAGAACAATTACGTGAAGTTTAAGAAAAATCTGAATGTGGAGATTTTTTCTATAGCTTTACCAACTTCCCACAATATGGAGGTACCATGGGTGAACTTGCCAGAGTAGCGCCCCCTAAATTGACAACAAAACAATGGAACCATATTTTTGGAACTGAAAATGAAATTTATATATACTTAACAGCTGTCTACTGTACTGTATAATTTATATCAATATCTATAAGATATGTTTTACACTCGGGGCAGTCAGTCCCGTTATCAGTTTTTGTTTATTTACCTATTTTGTGGTAATTTTCTGTATGAAAACATTTGTATGATACCGATGATTTTGTAACTCAACATACTGATTACAGTCAATAAACATCAATCAATCAATAGCGAAAGAGTTAAGAGAAATTCAAAATGTGCTATAGACTTTCAGACATTTGACGGTAGGTGTGTTCAGCATTTTCCACCTACAGTAGATCACCAGGGTATAGGCCCTAGTAGTTTTTATAGGATTAGACTGGATGAAATTGTCGTTTTATAGATGTATACGGCAAGTTGAAACAACCCATTCAAAATATTAAATAGGCCTATCTATACATAGTACCTCGTTTTAGAGGTAGATAGCAGCACCGTACGTAAGTGAGATCGATTGCTTAATGCCCAGTTTTCTCTAATCCCCGCTACTCGATGGTGGAAAGCAGAATGCGACTGATCCGGCACAGGACAATCGATCGCCCAGTATGTTTTTCCTTTCTCTGGTCGTTAATGTAAACAATCTCCAAGCGATAAACACTAGTATACACTGAACAAATGTAAATGTATCATCTGTAGGATTATTGAAACATTGAATAAGAAAAAAGTAAACAAAATAAGCCCATCAAAATCTGCATATACGAATAATACAGATAGGTTTAGCTTCCAAACAACGGCGCAGTTTCGGGCACCCGGTTAATATTGATCAGTTGTTGTAGCATTGCTAGGTGTGACGTCATCAAATAGGCAACAGCGACTAAAATGCGGATCTTTCTCAATTTGCTGGATTAATACAGGATTCTCGCTCTGTCATTCCACTAAACAGGTTGCAAATAGGGTAAACACTGTCAAGGTAAGCGGTGGACTATCAGGGACACTGTATAATTCATATTTCAAAGAGATATGGCTATAAATATAGTAGCAAGCTGAAGCTACTCTACTCAGACTCAGTAGACTACTGACTACTGTCACGACTGTCTCAGTGTCTGTGAACAGTGAAAGGCCTCAGTAATCAGTATCATGTCTCATGAGTCATGACATGACATCAAGAATCTGAAGACAAGGATTGGGAGAAGATGAATGGATGAAAATGTATGGAAGTATGAGAGTATCATGATGTGTTAATATAATAAGTACATATTTATTATATATAATAATAATAATAATAATTGATATTTGATATAGCGCCCTTTCCACTTATAATGTTCAAATCAGGCTTTAAATATACATATATATATATATATATATATATATATATATATATATATATATATATATACCTATATATATACATTATATATGTATATATTATATATATATATATATATATATATATATATATATATATATATATATATATATATATATATATATATATATACTGAAAACAGTTTGCTAAGCCTTGACGGTCAAACGGTCCATCAAAATGAATAGTCTAGTGGTCCGCCAGAAAAATTAGGGGTCCATATCACTTTGATAACTGAAATGCTACCCCACAGCCCAGGGCTGTGGGGTAGCATATATAGCATAGTCCCATCTCCCGGGAGATCTGAATTCCAAAAAAAGCCCTGTCGGGCTACCTAAAGTTGGATTCAGGTAGTCCCGCTGGACTACCTGAATCCTGGGGAAGTTCCTCACTAAAATGCTATAAAATGGTAGCAGAAAAAAAGAAAAATATAGCATCCCTTAATCATGCAACCTACAAAATAGAAGAAAAAAGCATAAGTACCATTACTAACATGAAAAGGGGGAAAAAGAACTATTTTGCCTTTTTTGAATAAATGGCAGGGCTACTTAAAATGCTGGCGGGACTACCTGATCTTGGGTTCAGGTAGCCCCGCCAGCGTACCTGCTCCTTCTGGGGACCGTTGAGCCCTGCAGCCATTTCATAACTGAACATTCATGGTTAATTGTGCTAAATTTATGAATTGTGACAGTTATAATCTAATGTAGAAGAAATGTGAAACTGGATGTGATGCTTTCTAAATTAATGTGGTCAGAATATTTAGTAGACTTTCTGGGCAAGTAAACATAGACTTTTACTAGCCCATTCATAATTCTTGGTAGAAACGGACCGGTGGGCTATTGTCTATTTTCACCACTGTATATATATATATATATATATATATATATATATATATATAATGATAATAATAATAATTATTGATATTTGATATAGCGCCCTTTCCACCTATAATGTTCAAAAGCGCTTTAGAGTCATTGGACAGTTGTCATGGTCCATATAGTCAATTAAACTCCTTTGGAAATAGCAATGTTTTCAGCTGTTTCTTGAAGTTTTGCTCACTATCAGCAGCCTTGATGTTGTCAGGGAGCTCATTCCAAAGGCGTGGTACATAGGCGCAGAATGCTCTGTCACCAAACCTTTTCAGATTAGAAATATATATATATATATATATAGGGGTCCACAACGGTACGACAGTACCGTGAGGGTACCGATACAACGGCGAAAAATACCGGTGTCAAACCGTATTAAAAGTAGCCGGTACTTTTTTACCGGTACTATGAATAAAATGCCTCGCTGCTGATATAGCAGGCAAGGCGGAAAAGAGTGCAGGGACGCGGGATCAGCGGGAAAATACATCGCGATCGCGTCATCCAGTGGCGGCCGCCATTTTAACTGCACCACGATAGACACTAACGCGCGCAATAGTACTTGGAAAAGTGTGAAGAGGGCCACGCTATGTATTTTACATGGTGCTAGTCCAGCCCCACCAAACTTTTCCAAGCACTAACGCGCACGACAGAATTTCGAAAACATCGACAAAGTAAAGAAAGTAACCAGTATCGATATCGTTAAAATACTGGAACCATATAAAATATACCGTACCCGTACCATACCGTATAATTTTAACGGTATGGACCCCTATATATATATATATATATATATTTATATATATATATATATATATATATATATATATATATATATATATATATATATATTAATATATATATATATATATATATATATATTATATATATATATATATATATATATATTTATTATATGCCCACTGCTCATTCTCTGCTGTGATTGGTCAGATCATGGTCACATGACCACCTTACAAAAGTGATATTGGGGTGCAATATCACTTTCCAACACTCTGACTCAGAGCTGTCAGGTTCATGTGCTCAATTCTCAACTTCTACTCTTAAAAAGGAAGCCAACACAAGTGAATTGAGACAAGGAACTCAGAAGAGTTTGGGCTTCTTGTAAAATCACGATTAGGAAGGGAATTAGAAAGACACATTTTTAAATTAAATAGATAAATCATTACATTTCTAAAACTAATGCATGTGACTTCTACGGGTATTTATAGTATTTTTATTGTGATATTACTGAAATAATACTAGAATATATTACAGCTTAGAAATTTACAATAACCTAATGGCTTGTGGTAAAACCCGGAAATGGAAAAACATAATAATATTTACATTTTCATAATTCTTTAAATTAGTAAATTATTCTATTTGAATGAGCAGTAGGCATATAATAAAACAAATATGGCACTTTGGTTTCGTGCAAGCGCCTCGTGCAATATCATTTTTCAGAGTGCAATAAAAATTGATATTGCACTCACCCAAGTGCCATATTTGTATGATATATATATATATATATTAGAGCTGCACTCACCACTCACAAACTCGAGAGAGCCCTGGGGCAAACTCGCAGAGCTCGAGCTGAAATGTTCAAATCATGACCTCGTCTATGTTGGGAACACAAACGTAACACAGAGCACCCAACAGGCCAACACACATTATAAACATACATAACTGCTTATCGCTGTCATGTCTTCTTTACGATCTCCAATGTATACATTCAAGCGGTGTTGAGTTTTATTCTGACCTTTGTACCAAGTCATCATTTAAAATTAAATAAACATGGCAATGTTAATAAATCTCAGCAAATAAATATTTATTTCTTAATAGCTGGGGTGGAAAATAAGTATTTTTTTGGAAAATCGGAACGTCCGTGAGCTCCTGAGCTCACGAGTCAAACGGGTGGTGAGCTCATGAGTTGATCTACCTCCGTGAGTGCAGCTCTAATATATATATATATATATATATATATATATATATATATATATATATATATATATATATATATATATATATATATACGTGTATATACAAGGGTTAAGTGAATACAGATGATATTTTATAGGAAATACCAGTATTTACCCAGAAAATGTTCTATTTTAAGAAATCTTTGGATATCCTTGGAAATCCTTGGCTACCCTGTTCCCTGCGGAGACATTCCTTATTCAATGCAGATCACATTTTCAAGAAAATCCCTGTATTTTCCTAGAAAATGTTCTTTTCCAAGAAATCCTGGGATATTCTTAGGAAAACTTGGGATTTTCCATGGAAAATCCAAGGAATTCTAGCATGCTGCCTTGCAGACCATATTCACCTATTGCACATTATAATATACCGGTAGTCTTTCTGAGCCAAATTTGGCAGACTGTTTATCTTCTTTTGTTGTTACAAAAAAATTGTGTTTGACATTCAAACTTCTTAGAAGCACTTTGTCCTGTGTCTATATACACCTACTTAATCTGTCTTAACTCCTTAAAATGTTGATTTCACTTATTAGGTGCCCATTGCAGACAGTACAAATGTGAGCGATCTCGAGTGAAATTTTACAATGGGCAGGCCCCTACCCTTGCCAAAATTTCTCCATGCTTCCTGGGTAGCGCCTGGGAAATGCAGGGTAGCCCATGCATTTCCCAGGTCTTACCCAGGTCTAGAAGCTGGATGAAACCATGTATTACCGTGGTGTGAGCTAGCCCATGGTAGACCTAGCTTTATCCTCGGTAAGCTCCATGGATTACCTTGGTCAGACCAAGGCAGATAAGCTAGATGGAACCATGCATTACCATGGTTTATGTCTGACCATGGTAGTCCTAGGTTTTTCCGGGGTAGCTCCCAGATGCAGGAGCTGGATGAAACCAGGCATTACCATGGTGTGAGGTAAAGCTGGGTTGCCATTCCACGCTGTCCCTCAGAGACTATGGTAAACCTAGGTACAACCTTGGAGTAAAAATTGGAATTATTCATTAGTCGAGTCACCATGAAAACTTGGAGGGCCCGTGAAGGACCAAGTAAAATTCATGCTTGCACATTTAACTACTTTAAGGGTGTGCCTATAATTTTTCCTGGATATTTTACTTTTGCTAACTGAAGTTACCATGAATCTCTGAACCTGGAAAATCTAGTACCTTTACTTGTGGTTGCCTTTGGTACCTGTCAAATGTAGCATTTCCGTAGTCTATAATGGTGCAATCATTAGTGAAAAGTAAATTAAATTAAATTAAGTAAGACCCTGTGAAAAAATAGTAAAGGCCCCCATTAAAGTTTATTGAGTTTGTCTCATATGTAAAAAGTTGTTTCATCTATTTTGTGCAGATTAAATGGTTTTGATGCTAAATGTGGGTTGAAGAGTATTCATAGAATTTGTGGTATCCTTTATATAAAAGTAGCTTATTTACGTATGTATCACATATGATGCCAATTTAACTTAATTTGCTGCTTATGATTAATACCTATTGAAACTGGCTTTAATTTGCTTGTGAAAAATCATCAAGTTCTTTGTGGCGTAGTGGTTAGAGTGTAAGACTCCCAAGCGAGGGGTCCACGGTTCAAGTCTTGGTGTCTCCCTCAAATTTTTTACCAAATTCAGCACCACAGACCATGGTGAATGCATGGTAAACCTAGGTTGTTTTACTGTGGAATAGCCTAGGTAATGTATGGTAGTACAAAGAATATTTAACCATGGAAATCCTGGAATTTCCAAGGTAATGCTTGGTACTACCAACCTGGGTAGATCCATGGCAATGCGTGCAAAACCTGCGAATTACCGTGTGACCTACATCCAGGTAATCCATGGATTTTTGACCTAGGATTTACCAAGGATTTCCCTGCTTTTTTTGGCAAGGGTAATGAGTTAACTAAAGATTTTAAGGAGATGAGAAAGAAATTTGGTATAAAGATACAGGGCTCAGTGCTCCGAAGAAGGATCCATGTATATTTTTTTCTTTGCATGATGTTTTGTGAAATGAAATCTTTTATTTTCAGTTATTTAAGAGAAAAAATACTGTCGACCTGGTTAATTTGCCGCGTCAGGGCGATGTAGCCTTTTTCAGAATTTGACGAATCTTAATTTACCGATCGTGGTTAAACAGAAGTTTCAAACAGAAGTTAGCTGTTCTCACATTGACAATATTACCGTATTCTTACGATTAAGCGCACATGCCCAAATAAGCAAACAGGGCTCTCACATTGACAATATTACCGTATTCTTCCGATTAAGCGCACATGCCCAAATAAGCAAACAGGGCTCTCACATTGACAATATTACCGTATTCTTCCGATTAAGCGCACATGCCCAAATAAGCAAACAGGGCCTATTTCCCCCCCCCCCCCCCCCCCCCCCCCCCCCCCCAAAAGAAGTAAGAAAAGCAAAATCACATACCTTTCCTCTTTCCGTGTCTGCAAACCAGCTCTGAATTCCGCAATTTCAGCAGTTCCTTTGCGCTCTCACTGTTCATATTCGACGCATGATTGTAAGTTATTGACCATTTAACAATCTTTTCACGTGCAGGATTGTAGCTGCAAACGTCTAAGCTAACTGAACAGCGAGAGCGCAAAGGCACAATAACGGCCAGTACTCTCCGATCGGCAATCATTGAGGTGTACGCTAAAACGAAAGATCGCCAACACCCCTACTTCAGAAAAATTTCCCACCCTTTACCCGCATCTACTTGGATATTGATAACGTTATATCTAAATAATAAAAGGGGATAGGGAGGATGGATTGATATTGATTCTGATAAGCCGCGAGAGTAGAGTTGGCACAAGTTGGTGTCTGCTCTCATCTCGGCTTTTTATGAGGGAAGTCAACAACAGGGCACTTTAGTCCGTATCAATTACAATCTACCCTTGTACACCCTTAATCAGAATGTATTAAATGTGTCCCGTGCATTTGTCCAAGACTGCCTCCTCTCAGCTTAAAGAAAAAGGCAGACAATTTTGCCAATCTGAAGCTTTCAAATAAATTTTTCAATAAAAACTTAAAATTTGAAATGTTTTTTATTGTCACAAAATTACAGCTGGAAAAACCTTGTTAGGGTAGGGTTACAGGAAACAAACAACTTTTTTTAGGCCTTACCGATCAAATCTGATCGACAAATACCGTCAAATTAAAGACTGGTTAATCAAAAGAATTTAGAGTACTTTCTTATTCACAATGATTTGTTGTTTTTGCCAGGACCATGGGGTGCACTGCGAGTAGTAGTCCAGATGCCGTCGGTCCGGCTTCGACTCAGCCACAAAACGGACATAACCGACCAGTCGCCAACGTACCTCCGCAACAAAATGACGTCGCCAACCAAGATGGAAACATGACGGTAAGATAGATCACGAATGTCGATCCATTGGGTACTAGTGGTGGGACGAGTAATCGGAAGCTCGAGCTTTCGTCGCTGGGGCCTCCCATCCGAGCGCTCGAGTCCAAAAATCAATCGCTCGGAGATTACGAGGTGATGACATTTTTATAGCAACACATGCTTCCGATGCATGTGTGGCCTTAAGCTACGGCCAAAACTCCCCACTTTGCACCAGATTTCCTGAAATAAAAAGTGTTTTCTTAAATCTCCGTGTCAAATGCATATTACGCCATTTTCTGGTGCACCGATTCTCAATGCCGCGGTACGCCGTATGTGTGCCTGGCATGTGCCGGCGTATGCCAAGGCGCAATGTTGTTATAAATCATTCGCCTTAAGATCTCATCAATGTGTCGACATTGACTCGAGTTTTGGTCGCTAGATTTGCCGAGCGCTCAAGTTAATTTTTTTGGCCGAGTCCCAGCACTATTGGGTACACAACCAGCAGGTCTCCCTGGTCAACCTGGCTGCAGTGAATAGCCCAAAAGTGGCCTTCTCACATATGTTAGTGCGCAACTTTCTATGTAATGTAAACGATAAGAGAGCTATCATTTGTCTTTGTCTCCTAGTGAGATTCAGCGAGATTCGAGACCCCTGGGATAGTCAGGTCTTCACTATAGCGCATATGGTAATTGGTCTCTCGCTACCTATCCATTGTTTTATTCATCTAAGGATGGATATAAAATCATTTATAAGTTTTACTGTAAATTAAACCCTTCATAACCTCTGTAAGTCCAATTGTAATTCTCCCCACAAGTGTATGATGCCAAATTGTAAGGGAAGGACCATTTTATATTTTGGGGGGCTATCATTTTTTAGGAAAAAAAATTCTCTGGCTATTTAGGTGGCAAAATACATAGAAAAATAGATTACCCTATTTAAAGATCTTGAAGAATGAGATTAAGAAAGATGCATTATGGCAACATACAATTGAAACTACATATACAGTAGAACCCCCCTATGTTGACCACCCCTATAAAGAGGCATGGGACATTTGTCAGTCCTAAACAAACCTCTCCTTTTAGTTTTACTATTTTATTCTTCTAATGAAATCCCAATGCTTAACCTACCCAGTAGTGTAAAACTATGGATGTGTTTACTGTTTACAGGGCACGAAATTAGGGGGTGCTGGGAGCTGAGGGCTCCTTTGAATTCTCCTGCGGCTCCCTCAAATTTCTGCAAGAGCCTAAAGTTGTACTTGTTTGAGAAGTTGTATCTATACACAACATCTCGAGGTAGCTTTAAAAGACGCAATTGGGCTCCCTGGACAAAATCTTAATTTCGAGCCCTGGTTCAGAAAACATGCTCCCCCTAATTAAGGAAATATTTCCTGATCTGAAACTATGTAGTGAATGATTTATTATTAATTTTCGAATGGAGCCTAATATGGTGACAGGCTGACAGCCTATCGTTGCACGCACAGGGAGTTGGTGCGGATCACCGTATACGCAACCAGCAGATCTCGCTCAACAGCCTCAGCATGACACCTTACCCAGGTGTTGACGAGAACCACTTAAGTTGTGCGTTCTGCGCATGTGCGTGAGCAACCTGACCTCTATCATGTAAACAAATAAGAGAGCTCTCATCACACTGAGGCAAGATTAGGTGTGCTGAGGGCTTTAGGAGCCCGAGTCTTACAATCAGCTAGCTTGCAATCAGCTGTCCTGACTGACATCCTCCTTGAAACCATGCATATGATAAATCAGACTTAATTTCTTAATCTAGCTGACATCACTCTTAAATATATGGTTGGAAGACTAGGAAGTCTAGGTGCAATTCGGGCACCTAGTCTCACATATTCTAGGTGCAGATTTAAAAATCTAGGCACATTTGCGCCTATTGCGCCTGTTAAGGGTGAACCCAGGTCTCAATCCATGTTCTATTCATCTATAAGGCTGCACTGGGCGTGTACAAAAGAACATCAGAAATAACAGAATTTCTGTATCCTGATATAAACATATATAGGGATTGGTACCTTTAAATTTCAGCTATTTCACAATATAATACAATATGGATATTTCCTTAAAAATATGATACCTTAACAATATTTCAAATGGTACTGCCTGCCTCCCATGGACCTAATTTTGTCAAATCTAGCACTGTCAGCATAGGAACCTTTGTTAATATAAAATAGCAAACTGCCTTTGTATGGATACCATCCAGGTAGCAGTTAAGTCAATTTTATAAATATTCTAATCTTAACGATACTTTATGATACTTAACTTTTTCGATACAATACTTTTTGCCTTTCAATACCTGTATTTGGTATTGTATAGAGTGCCCGTACTTGTCCCTATGTATACGTCTCTGACCATATAAGTAGACAAAAGTATCTAATATAAGTGCACTTACAAAGGTTGGTGTCCATCCTGACCATATATGGTATTTGTGACCATATATGGAACTTGTTGATGGGTTCGGTTGAAGTTAGATCTAAATGACGTCAATGAGAAATGAATTTGTGTTCATTACTGAAGAATACTTCCTCCCTTGAAATCAATACTACTATAAATCGAGCTTACTGCTTGCTGAATTGCTGGTTGTAACCCACCCTGCCATATGCATTGTTTTTGGTCCCCGGGTCAAAATAGACCATCAGGGATTAAGGGGCACAACTTGAATTTTGGCGAGTTGCCAGGTCAGCAAGTGCAAAGGTCACCCACAGCTACAACAGGCCCCTGTTACACAACTGCCATATGTCAATATAGGTCTAGGGGGACCTACAAAAGGGAGCTGCTTTGGGTCATGTACAGGCTCTGTGGGGGTCCTTAGGACTTACTTATACAATACAAATGGTCATTTAGAGGTCAGCAAGTGCAGACGTATATTTCCTGGCTACGCACAGCAGGTTTGTTTAAGTGTCGCCCAGATATTTCTGGGTTCAGCAATACAAGGGGCATGGAATAATTAATCAATATATATCTCATTGACCGGGATAGCGGATGTTGTGTCTGAATGACGTCAAAAAACAGAAAAACTATGCTCAGTGACGGAAAAATACTTCCTAATTTCCATCAATACATCTCACTAGCATTGTCTTTCAATCATTCATGCATGTAGCACCCAAAACTGCCTGAATTCTTTTGTGAAATCTCTTGAAGTATGCTAATTATTCTTATCCTCTAATGGTGATATACTATAGCCCGTATCTTGAAACTGCGTACCAAAATTAAGCATGAAAATATTGGGGTCCAATATTTTAACCCTTCCAATGCTGAGGCTACTTTCGTCCAAAGGACAAGGATGCAAAGATTCTTTGAAAACCATCTAAACCCTGTCATGATGGTATTCATTGGATAGCTATTGCTGAGTACTCTCAGATGAGTACCCATATGCCGGGGTTTCAGTCACGCTTTTTTGCATCATTTTGTATTGGCCAATTAGCCACCAGCAGCATAAAGGTTAAGGGAGACCATTTTATCTTACATTACAACCATAAACATACATATACTTCCCAGTGAAATGCATAAAACCTTTTAGGTAATATCCTTGGTATTGTCCTAGCATGAAAGTTTCAAACTTTTTGCTTGAAAGATTTTAAGAACTTTTTGATCCAAATATTGTCACGATGTGATTCTTGACAGTTAGCTGGGAGTTGAGAATGAAATATTTCTCGCTTTAATATGAAAGGATTTGGTCTGTGGTGACACTGTTGATTGAAGCCTCAGATAATGTGCCAAGAATGTCGATCACTAGATACACATCCAGCCAGGGTGCAACATAGGTTGCAAGACATTATCTTCTGAGCAGGGCAACTTGCCCTGCCAGCACTTTCACTTGCCCCGCCACTCTGTTAAACAAAGGGGAGAGTAAATGGACTTTGCCCAAAACATTACTTGGCGGGCAAGTCAGGGTCTTGTTCAACTTGCCCTGTTGCCATTTTATGCAGAATGCACTTGTAACTGACAACGGGGCCAGTGGTTATGTTGTAGCTGCTAGCAGATCTCGCTCAACAGCCTCAGCGCGCGACTCCTAGCCCTGGTGTTGATGAGAACCACTTAAGATGTGAATTTTTCGCATGTGCGTAAGCAACCTCCTCTATAATGTAAACAAATACTAAAGCCCTCATTCGTCAGTCTCCTTGTGACGTCACACTACTGCGAAATTAGCAGTGTCTCAGGGTTGACAGTTGGCCCAATGGCAATTGGTCTGTGGCAACCAATCCATGTTCTCTTCATCTCAGATGATCATGCATAGATGACCCATGCACACTGTTCTAAGGCTTTTCTCAAGTTTTCCGCATTTCTGTACAGTCAGCTGCGCTCGAAAAAAAATTCCAGGGAGCCTAATTGCATATTCAAAAGCTACTTGTGTATAGAAACTAGTACATCTTTGGGCTCCCTGCAGAAATTTAAGGGAGTCGCAGGAGATTTCAAGGGAGCCCTCGGCTCCCTGCAGCACCCCCTAATTACGAGCCCTGGATAGGTATATAACATATTCCTCCGTTTAAGCACACATGCGGCTAACAGGTTATGAAAAAAGTTGCTAGAATTAGGGATGTCATCGATAGTCGACAAATCGATAAATCAACATTTTCACTTTGTCAATTAAATCAAATAGAATGGTTGGGTATCGAATCGAAATAATCGATATTCTGTACCTCAATAATGGCGTATGATTATTAATAAAAAAATACACTTTTCCTAGACATTTTCCTGTTAAACTAACGTAAAATGAAACTCTGACTAAATATTGAAGTATTTTCTATAGCTTTTGTAAGAGAAATTGGAAGGAATGATGTACTTTATAGAGTATAGCAATTAATCAAATCGAAAGAAAGGGATATCAATGACATCCCTATAAATAATTGTGCCCTACAAGCATGTTACGGCCTATCGAATCGTATCGAAAAATATATCAATTAATCGAATCGATAAAATTTCATATCAATGACATCACTAGCTAGAATGGGTATTGGCAATCTTCCGTAACAACTATAAGTCTATAACATGTATCTACTTCATGAAAAAAAGCACATGACATCTATGGCAAAGTCATGGCAACCATATGTGTAAGTCCAAATATTCAAATATATTGCTTGAAGTTGAAATCTGATCAGTGATATTTGAGGGATTAAGTGTCCTTACCATGCCCAGACACCCTGCTGGATAATACTCTGTTCCTAAGATTTTCTAGGAAAATACCAGTATTTTCTTGAAAGTCGCTGCTATATTTATTTTAGATTGGGTTATAAGCCACAACAACAAGAATCAATATTTGAGGATCAATAATCTATGCAAACATTAACCCTTCCAATGCTACTAAAGGCTACTTTCGTCCAAAGCACACTAATGCATTTTAAAAATCCATCTAAACCCTGTTATGTCGGTATTCATTGGAATGTTTTCGCTGAATACTTTCAGATGAGTACCCATTTGCCAGGGTTTCGGTCATTTTTCATTATTTTTGCATCATTTGATATTGGCCAAATTAGCCACCAGCAGCATAAGGGTTAATTGTTATGATGATGGATGACAAAACTACCAGCATGTAAAACAAGGCCACTTTGGGAATTAAGGGTTAATCTACCATAACAATAAGAATCAATAATTATTAATAATTTACAATCAGTGCAAACTGATTACTAATGATCATGCTTAACAGAATGTATGTAGGGGATTATTTCAACTAGATATATCATCAACCTAGGTTATTCATATCTCTGTGTTATACAAACTGCTTTAACCCTTCTGCCGCTGGTGGCTAATTTGGCCAATGCAAAATGATGCAAAACACATTAAAATTGACCGAAACCTAAATGGCACATGGGTACTCATCTGAGAGTGCTCAGCAAAAGCTATCCAAAGATTACCAACATGACAGGGTTAGGATGGTCGTCATAAATTTTTGCGTCCCTGTTCTTTAGATGAAAACAGCCTTATCTATTAGCATTTGAAGGGTTAATACTAAGATGTAGCAATTAAGTTTATTTTATTAGTATTTGGAATCTGATACAATACGATATGATACTTAACTTTTTCAATACAATACTTTATCCCTTTCAATATTGGTATTTGGTATTGTATCGAGTACCTTATAAGAACTTGCCCGGCTTAGCAGATATGCCAATAATCATATATATTTCCCTGACAAACAGCATTCCAACAATGAGTCTTTTCGTTTAACCCAGTCATGCCTGTAGAATTTTGTCTGTACCTATAATATTTTTGTAAATAACTTTGGCATTAAGCATAAATTGGAAAAAGATTTCAAGGAGAGTTGTTAGTTAGTGCCTTCTCAACAATTCTCCTTCAAATATTTTCTGAAAATTGCTTTTGTTAGAGAGATATCGCCAAAATAGTCCGACAGTTTTTGCTGCTACAGGCGTGAATGGGTTAATAGCCTTATTCGATAGGAGGCCACATCACGCCCATGAATAGGCAGCCTGCCTGCAGCTAGCAGGGAAAGCGATCAATTCATCTTTAATGTTGTTAGCTACTGTTACTAGTGTTTACGAGCCTTGGGTGTGCCAGCCATTCAATTGCATAACCAGTTTGCATCTTGTATACGCGCAACGTCTGACAAATTCATGAATAACTCATCAAATATTGAGATATTTGAAAAATATTTGAAGAGGGATTGTTGAGGGCAATGATATCGACAACTTTCAGTCAAATATTTCACAAAAATCCGTTACATTGTCAAGATTTTTTCATTTTTATCAGACCATGTATACACCAATAATGTTAATGGGATAATGTATACACTTAGTTCAATGACATTGCAAACGTGTACTAGGTAACCAAACAGGTTGTTTTTGTTTACATTAGGGATGGATATCTATAAAAAAGGAAACGATACGGTACGGTATCACTACTAATAAAATGGTACGGTATTTTAACGGCACTGTTATCTGTACATTTTTGCATTATTACATTATAAATTTTGTTGTGAATAATCTTGTTAAGGATACTGGACACTTCCTAATGAATGATAACTCCACAGTAATTATAATCGTTAAGAGTAACTTAAGGGATTGAAACGGTATGATACGGTACTTTTTGAAAGAATACCGGTACCAATTCTGGTACCTTTTAACGATATCCAATCCTAGACCGAGCATGAATATCGATCTACCGGATACGTAACTGGCAGGTCTCCCTGAACAACCTGGCTGCCCAAAAATTGCATTCTGCGCATGTTGGTGTGCAACTTTCTATGTAATGTAAACAATAGCCCTCATTGGTCTTTGTGTCCTAGTAGAGATGTCACACTGAGATGAGGTTCGGCGAGATTTGAGACCCCTGGATATAGCCAGGTCTTCACTATAGTGCATATGGTAATTGGTCTCTTGCTACCTATCCATTGTTTTACTCATCTAAGGCCAGAGAGACGGATATGGAGAGAGTGGAAGCAAGCTGAGTTCTTTGATCCTTCATGGCCACAACATTCAAAGGCGAGTCCGAAGCCCACAACTATGATCCTTTTGGAAATAGATTTACAAAATATTTAAATGGGACTTTTTGATCGGGTCCCGTGGTCAACATTTTCTCATCAAGAATTTTATAAATTCTCCATGATTTGGGAGATGTTTTAATAATTGCAATTTTTATGAGTTGAGAGTGACCTCGTTTTATGAAAATACTGACAAAGCAGAGTAATAGTCGTCAATACATTGTGAAATAGCTAACAGCAATCTTTCAGGGGTGGTCCATATTTCCAAATTAATTATTTTGCAAAATTAGGATACTGGCCCAAATCCTTAGGTTTGTCTAAATTTCTGAGAATTTACAGTACATTGTTGGTGCAACGGGCATGATCAAGTTGACTCTCAGCTCCCAGTTCTGACATACTAATGTTGTGTTGCTACTGTATGGATTCAGCCAGGTATTTTCTATTGTCATTTTACATTCCCAGTGTCAGATACGCAACCTTGCACACTATCTACCTCCTATTTCAACAATGCCTTTGTGCACACCAAGACAATGAAAGAAAACAATGAATGATTCTAAAAATGGCAGCCCTCACAGATATATATACTAGTGCAGTAGGCAGCAGTGACTTAAACCCAGCCAAAAGCAGAGAGAGAGAGAGAGAGAGAGAGAGAGAGAGAGAGAGAGAGAGAGAGAGAGAGAGAGAGAGAGAGAGAGAGAGAGGGAGCAGTAGGTAGGCAAACGAGAGGGAAAGAGTAAAGGAAGGAGAGAGAGAGAGCAGTAGGTAGGCAAACGAGAGGGAAAGAGTAAAGGAAGGAGAGAGAGAGAGAGAGCAGTAGGTAGGCAAACGAGAGGGAAAGAGTCAAGGAAGGAGACAGAGAGAGAGAGCAGTAGGTAGGCAAACGAGAGGGAAAGAGTCAAGGAAGGAGAGAGAGAGAGAGAGAGAGAGAGAGAGAGAGAGAGAGAGAGAGAGAGAGAGAGAGAGAGAGAGAGAGAGAGAGAGAGAGAGAGAGCAGTAGGTAGGCAAACGAGAGGGAAAGAGTCAAGGAAGGAGACAGAGAGAGAGAGCAGTAGGTAGGCAAACGAGAGGGAAAGAGTCAAGGAAGGAGACAGAGAGAGAGAGAGAGAGAGAGAGAGAGAGAGAGAGAGAGAGAGAGAGAGAGAGAGAGAGAGAGAGAGAGAGAGAGAGAGAGAGAGAGAGAGAGAGAGAGAGAGAGAGAGAGAGAGAGAGAGAGAGAGAGAGAGAGAGAGAGAGCAGTAGGTAGGCAAACGAGTGGGAAAGAGTCAAGGAAGGAGAGAGAGAGAGAGAGAGAGAGCAGTAGGTAGGCAAACGAGAGGGAAAGAGTCAAGGAAGGAGAGAGAGATATTGTGTGAGGTGTTTGTTTACCGCATGTGTGCTCTCAGCAAGAGACCCCATCAATAATCGTCAAACACTCACGCACACCCTAGGTGGTATCTACATAGAAAATAGAACAGTGTTGGGTAATCCATGCAGGACTCCACGCTAACAATGGTCCACTGGCCCCAGGCCAGTAAAAATTCCCCAAATTTGCTTCGAGCCAGTAAACAACGACCTTAACTGCTTCTACAGGGCCAGTAAGCATTTGCGGACATTCTTGTTAACAATTTTCCCTTTAAGAATCTCCCAAATATTTTTGAGATAAATGAAGATAAAATAAATAAAAATGAATGTCGGTGAATGATAAGCAATGTTTTTGTCTTTTTATGTTAAAGAAAAATTTGTAGGACCAGTAATAATTTTGCAGGATGAGTAGATACTGGTCCTTAAGTTATAGCTGGCCCCGTAGGACCTGTAATATTTTGAGTTAGCGTTGAGGCCGGACATTGGTTCGCACTTTAACCCATCCATACCTGGAGCAGCAAAAAACGCCTGACTATTCAATGCGATATCTCCCTAACAAAAGCAATGGTTGGAAAATATTTGAAGGAGAGTCGGTCTTTAGAACTTCATCTACAACTCTCCTTCAAATAGTTAGCAAATCAATGCTTCCTTTCAAAGTAATCGTCAAGTAGATCTTCGAGTTTAACCCATATATAGCACCCAAAAAATGTCTGCACAATTTGATGAAATAATTCAGAGAAGAGCAAAGTTGTGAAAATATATGAAAGAGAAATGTCATTCTGAGGTTCTAGGACAATTATTCCCCTGGACAATATCCCCCAAGGACAAAATTTAATCAAGAATTACATGTTGCGCCTGAAGCGGTCCGTCCGCCGTGTTTTTTGTTGATTCACACATTGCCCGCTAGGCGTCACTAGTGACAATGGTGGCCATAATGCCGATCAGTGGACATGATGATTGGCAACTGTTAATTCAGCCAATCACGGCTTACGATCTTCAAGTGAGGTATAACAAATATCAATGGCATAGTGTTGAAGCTCATGCCTAGAAATCTCAAAAATGATTGTCAGTGCTTCAATGATAATTTCAGCAATAACTACATTTCAATCATAACTTTGCAAGACATTTGAACGAGAGTTGTTGGTTGGATTAAGAACGGTAGTAATACATAGATGAATTATTTTAATTGAATTGAATTGAGTTAATCAAAGTTGGAAGTCATGGCTCGACATAACAGATAGTCCCATAGTCATGACTATCTAATCATGGAAAAATGGCATTTTGGGCAAGCTGAACAGGCCCTCAACTTGCCCGCTTGACTATCTAACATTAGAATGGAAATTGAGAGGTACATTCATTGAATTCATACCAGGATCTTTTGAATAACACATAGAGTTGACAGCAACCTTGAAAAGTCTTAAAAAGGGTAAAGGCAGAGATAAAATGGCGGGAAAATATACAGAAATAACATCAAACCCAAAGTTAAGAAAATTAAGATTTTTATTGTCTCTATGTCAAGGTTAAAGAAGGTAATTGCTATCAAATTGGCCGGGCAACCTGAACACCTGGCGGGACTATCTGATCTTGGGTCCAACTTGCCCCACCTGACTACCTGGGTTAGCCGGGTACTGTTGAGCCATGAAAGTATTAATTCATCTCTGGGGGAGGGGAAGGTTTACTCTTGCACTAGGCACCATTTTATAGTACTATTCTCTGCATTTATTGCAATAAAAACACTGATTTTTGAAAATTGCACAGATTTGTGGAGTACTGAATAATGTATAGACTATTTTATATTTAGATGATCATTATTATATCAATTTCAACCTTTATGCATTCTGCATTATTATTTATGTATCATTTCTGCTATATTATTATATTGTATGTATTGATTATTATTTTATCATTTGCATTTATTTTTAGCATGTGAAAAGGTCAAAATCATCTTCTAAGTCAAGGTCATCCTCCAGTTCTAGCTGTTCAAAAGAAAGTGTTACAGATATAGAGGTAAACAAAATGGACACAAATAAACAGCATATTTATTTCAGCCGCGATAGAAATTTGGTACTTGGGGTGTTTTTCTTTACAGGGATATGTGTAACCACATGATGTGAGATTGTAGAAAGTATGGAATCAGCACAAAATCAAAACCAGAGATTTTGTCCATTTTCCAAAAGTCATTCCTTTTTCTATGTTTTAACTAAATTGCACCTAAAATAGTGCAGATGGTCTATCAATGTAAATTATAACTCATCAAATGGAATAAAATTTGAAAAATATTTGAAGAGGGATTGTTAAACCCAATACTGTGTACCTTGTTAATAGCGGGCATTTTAATTAATACATACTTTGCGCAGCCCTTGAGTCCACATTTATCAAACTGTGCACCGTCATCTTGACATCCTATCCCTAGTATTGTACAACGTACATGTTGGAATGATAACTCAATTCGTTCAACACCAGTACGCAAAAAATAAAGGCAGCTCCTTTGCCCGGGCGCAATATTTTAAATCTGTGAAAATAAAAAGGTATACAGTTACCAAAACAACAATTCATAATCAAAAGTTTTTCTAAATTCATTTATTGCTTAAGTTTCCAAAACCGTTCCTAAAGGGGCAAATAATGTGTCACCAACTATACCGCAGAAAGACAAAGCTCTGATCTGATTGGCTGTTGATTTCATACTGTGGGAGTCTGGAAATGTGTATATTGGGAAAGGAAGTGAGAATGTTGATTTTGTTATGTTGTTTCTTTCCACGCTCTCCTGCAGCAGACTGCTGATGAGGAGGAGATGGATATTGAGGTAATAGAACAAATTATTGTTGTTGTTGTTGTCATTATTAATATATTATTATTGTTATTATTATTATTATTATTATTATCATTATTATTATTATTATTATTATTATTATCATTTTTATTATTATTATTATTATTTTTATTATTTTTATTATTACTATTATTATTATTATTATTATTATTATTGTTGTTATTAATATTATTATTATTATTATTATTATTATTATTATTATTATTATTATTATTATTAATACTATTATAATTATTATTATCATTATTATCATTATTATTATCATTATTATCATTATTATTATTATTATTGTTATTATTATTGTTAAAAAAGAACAAATCATTGTTGTTGTTTTTGTTGTTGTTGTTGTTGTTGTTGTTGTGATTGTTGTTGTTACTGTTGTTGTTGCTGTTGTGATTATTATTATTATTGTTATTATTAATATTATTATTATTATTATTATTATTATTATTATTATTATTATTATTATTGTTATTATTATTATTATTACTATTATTATTATTATTATTATTATTATTATTATTATTATAATTAGTTATATTAGGCCATTCCAATTTATTTACTTGTCTTACGAGCTCAGGAGGTAGGAAATGAGCCATTTTGGAATTTTAAAAAAAGTTGAAAAATGTGACTTTTTTTATTTATTTTCTTTTCTTTAGAGTCTGCCGACTAGGACTGGTAGCAATACTTTTCTACCAACCTATTCTCAACTAAATAAAACCAATCAATCAATTAATCCCTGTAACCTGAAGGGTGGGAGGTATACCTCCTCAAGTCTGAGGCTCTACTACAGCAGTGATAGCTTCCTGTAGTTGATTGAATCACCCTTACAAAGAATATTCTTAAAACTTGCACTTTTTCTTTTTTTTTTTTTTTTTTGGAGTCTGACAGAAAATTTCAAAACCACTTTCGTCCGTAAGACACCAAAGGTGACTTTTTTTTCTTTTTTTTGGAGTCTGACAGGATTTTTTTTCAAAAAAAAGCTTGTAAGACAAGTAATTAAATTGAAGTGGCCTTATTATTATTATTATTATTATTATTATTATTATTATTATTATTATTATTATTATTATTATTATTATTATCATTATTTTTATTATTATTATTATAATCATTATTATCATTATTATTATCATTATTATTATCATTAATATTATCATTATTATTATCATTATTATTATCATTAATATTATCATTATTATTATCATTATTATTATAATTATTATTATTATTACTATTAAAAATGAAGAAAGCACCAAGTATGGAAATAAAGGACTCATTCTTCATACTATTTATGATAATAAATGCCTGATTAATTTACCATATTATATTATTATTATTACATTATATTATATTTCAGGTGAAGGATGTGGAGATGAGTAAGGACCTTCTGCTTCGCTACGTGGAGCTGGAGAAAGAGACGCGAGATTACGAGAGCAAAAATCTCCTCCAGACCCTCAAGATGAAAGTCTGTCAACTGGCGGAGCTGAACGACACAGTCGCGCAGTTAGCCGAGCATCACAAGAGATGCGCTCAACAGACGTAAGAATTTACTCATGCTTTCTTGGATCATCCTACATTTTCTCATGTTTTCTCAGAATATCTCACATGTAAGAACATGTGAGATATTCTCAAGCATTCATATCTCATATTCCTTCAAGCTTTCTTTGTTTTCACATTTTCTCATGTTTTCTCAGAATATCTCACATGTAGGAACATGTGAGATATTCTCAAGCATTCATATCTCATATTCCTTAAAGGTTTCTTTGTTTTCACATTTTCTTGTGTTTTCTCAGGATGTCACATATTTTCTTTTATTTCTCAAGCTTTCTTTGTTTTTCACATTTTCTCATGTTTTCTAAGAATTTCTCATGCCTCCTCTTGCTTTTTTCTTTCTTTGTTTTCACCCATGTATTGGTATCAGGGTCTTACCTATTAGAATCTACAAAATGGGTGCCCAAAATTGCCAATTGTGGAATTTCTGGGTCCCTATTTTTTAAGACTTTAGAGAGACCATGATTTACTCAGCTTACCACCATAAAACATATATTTACTAATGGAAATTATACAGTGTCATGGGATTGATATTGGGGTGAAAAAATTCAATTTATAAGTCTGAACATGACATTTTAAGAAATTAATACACAAAGAGTTGGGTGTCCTAAGGGTTGATTCTAGAGGGTGACCTGTTTCCAAATGACACCTAGACGCCCTGCTGGTTAAGACTGCAATTAGTATCCTTTGTGGGTTTTCACATATAATTTACTTGCATTCTTTGATTTTCTCACATATTTCCATAATGGACTTGAGTTTGCTCATAAACACACTTTCTCTCAACTTTTCTTAACTTCTATCTACGATTTCTTACACTTCCAGCTTTTCCTTATGCCTTCGATTTTTTTGAAATTCCATGGATTTCCTCACATTTTGTCAAATGTTCTGAAGTTTTCTGATGCCATCTCAGTTTTTTTTATGTTCTCACATTTTCCTGTGCATTTTTAGGTTGTTTTTCTTCTTTTCTAATGTTTTTATAGGTCACATTATCCCATCATTTCCTCATCATTTTTATATTTTTTTTCTTATTTTTTTTCATATGTACTCCTATTTTCACAAGCTCTTTATTAAGGTCTTCTCAGATATTCAGATTTCGTGGGCTATTTTAGGTTTCGGTACTAACTAGGGTTTTCTCAGATATTCAGATTTTGTAGGCTATTTTAGGTTACGGTACTAAGTAAACTCAGATTTCGTGTAATATTTAAAGTTTTATCCAATATATTCTCATGATGTCTCATGTTTTTCTCATGTTTCCCATGATGTTTCAGAGCCAAGGAGAAGGCGGATGTGGACAACATTCAGCAGAGCGTCAAGAGTTTCTTTAACGATCAAGAGTCCTACGATTCACAGCTATCAAAAGAACAGGTAAATTTATTTTTTCGGGGATTTTATTTCTAATTACTTTTTCATCATTTCTCCGGGATTGACTTTTATTGTCATTTTAGGGTTATTTTTCCCTGGAGCATATGATCTTGTGATCCGATGCTAAATTAAAAGAACCAAATTTGGGGGGATTCTATTAATTGTTACTTTTTCATCATTTCTCAGGGATTGACTTTTATTGTCGTTTTGGGGGTATTCGGCCCTACGGCATGTGATCTTGTGATAAGGTGTTAAATTAAAGATCCCAAGTTTGCGTATGGACATACCAATTATTAAGTGAAGCACTTTGAGAATGTGCTTTTTTGTTTGTTTGTTTTTATTATTTTCAAATGTTTAAATCTCTTTATTTTACCTGAGTGCTCCAAAATGCATCCCAAAGCACATATTTCTCAAATTTCTGTGTGTGTATGGGGGGGGCATGTCCAAATAGCCCCTATAACCTGGACAGTGTGTTACTGGGTGCTGCATGCACAAGGACTTATTTGCTACTTATTTTTAAATCCTATGAGCTAAATCTGCTCCTGCCTGAAAATACCTATTATGTGGCTACCTATTAATATGACTAGTCATTACTTATTGTCAGGGTCTTAGCCACGGTTTCAAAAATGCCAGTCCAAAACAGCAATCCCAAAATTTCAGCTCGTCCAGATTTTGCTACTTATCTACTTCCAATCCTCATACCAACAACATTTAATAGCCCATTCACAGTGTCAAAAACGTCAATTTATACTTCAGCTATGTCTTAGATGTTTTTTAGGAAAACATTTGGTTATTACCCCCCAAAAGTAAAAATATATAAAAATATAAAAATTCTTCCTAGAAATTTTTGCCAGTTCAAAAAGGAGGCTTTCAGAAAACTGTCTGTCCAGGCCTTAAGATATCCATCACAAGTATTGTCTGGAACTTAAAACTGACCGTATTTCGTTTTTGTTTGCAGGAAGAGTACTTGGAGGCGTTAAACGTGCAGGAGATCGCGAAGAAGGATCTGGACGGAGTTACGCGCCAACGAGACTCCACCCAACAGGAAGTAGATCACCTCAAGGCGGAGGCCGATAAATTGACCAGTATTTACAGGGAACAGGACGAACTCCTGGGTAGTATTTTGATGTAATTTATGAATAAGTGACCATGTTATGTAATATACATGTACTATGTATGTGTATGTATATATGTGCGTGTGTGTATATATATATATATATATATATATATATATATATATATATATATATATATATATATATATATATATATATATATATATATATATATATATATATATCCCCAAGTCCCTTTCCCATATGTAAAATACAATGCCTTGTTTATAACACGCAGGCGGAGTTGGGGACTAAGAATCTTGACCCCAGTACCGTAACCCGCGTTGACTCAGAGAATTAGAGGCTTAAATCGTACAGTGTTTATAGTGCTCAGAGTCACTGTGCAAGTGATAACAATTAACAGTACTGGAAAAGTCTATTTTTAAACATGATCTGGTACATCCAGTGTATCAGAATGGTTATCATCATTACGTCGTCATGGTGACAGGCCAATAGACAATAGGAACCCACCAAAGTATTTTCGACTTGCCCCACATGTCCATAGCATCGATGTAAAAATGTTCTGGTTTATGTACCCGTTGATAACACGCACCCCCTCCTTGACGTAGGTGCTGCAGTGTATAAAAGTGAGGGGCGTATGCGAGGTAATATGGTAAATGTATGTATAATGTGTGTGTGTGTGTGTGTGTATATAAGTTATACATACGAATAGACAATTATGGACATACATACATACATACATACATACATACATGCATACCCTGTACATACATGCTTGTATTTGTATCAGTACATAGATAGAATGGCAGGCAGAGTGATTTGCAGATAACATCACTGATAATGACCATCGCTAATTTTTTACTTTGCATTTCAGCGTCCATTTTTAATGGAAAGTATGGAAGTGATGCAAAGTACCAGCTGGAGTCCACATTGGACATGCTCCTTGATCGGCAACAGCGAATAAACGTCGCTAATTTTTTACTTTGCATTTCAGCGTCCATTTTTAATGGAAAGTATGGAAGTGATGCAGAGTACCAGCTGGAGTCCACGTTGGACATGCTCCTTGATCGGCAACAGCGAATAAACGTCGCTAATTTTTTACTTTGCATTTCAGCGTCCATTTTTAATGGAAAGTATGGAAGTGATGCAAAGTACCAGCTGGAGTCCACATTGGACATGCTCCTTGATCGGCAACAGCGAATAAACGTCGCTAATTTTTTACTTTGCATTTCAGCGTCCATTTTTAATGGAAAGTATGGAAGTGATGCAGAGTACCAGCTGGAGTCCACGTTGGACATGCTCCTTGATCGGCAACAGCGAATAAACGTCGCTCGCGTGAAGTGGTCACATGCTCGTCAGCTGGTGCTGCACGCGTGCAATCAGTTGGCCTTCGCGGTGCGGCGCTGGATGGGCCTGTCTCAGGTGCCACTCAAGTAAGAGCATTTTTTTATCGTTTTTCATCACTACTGTAAGTCTTCAGAAATTTAGACCATCCAAGGAATTTGGACCACGATGATTATTTTTCAAAATAATTAATGGGAGATCTGGGCAACCATCAAATTATTGGCAGTTGCCATTTTACAAAATATGCTCCTAGATGTACACATATATATATATATATATATATATATATATATATATATATATATATATATATATATATATATATATATATATATATATATATATATATATATATATATATATGTACATATATATATATATATCAGGGTCTGACACTTAGATTTAGACCACCCTAGGAATTTGGACCGCTATAATTATTCTTTTTAATGATTAATGGGAGATCTTGGTCACCCTCAGTCTATTGGCAGTTGCCATTTTACAAAATGCGCACCGAGCTGTACATTTTGCTGATACAACATCAGGTATTTTTTAGAAAACATGCGCCATGCTGATCCTATAAAAATCGTGATAATCAAAATGTGTCCCTAATTACTGAAAATTATCTAAAAAGAAAAAAGATCATTTTGAAGTAAACGATGCAATACCGGTTTTGATCAAAGGAAATGATACAGTTTTAAAAAGTTTTTAAAGGAAAAATTGCCATTATCAATTGAAGATGGCTGAAGGTGGCAAACATTTAAGAAACTCATTTTTGTATTATAACAATTCATCTTTTATTCACAAAAACAAACAGCAAAACAATGTAGTGTTATCGTCTTTATTTCTTTTACCATATATTTCTGGTTTACTACATGTAAACGTGTAAATACATGAGCATATCGCTCAAAGTGCAAATACGAAACTAGTGCGCCCAATGTGCTGGAACAAACCTTCTATTTCAGAGTGCCCATAACGGTTAAAAATTCAAACCGTTTTTGAAGCGAAATGTATTTTTCCCGTTAACCTGTCTTCATTAACTAGTAACGCTAGTTTCTCGGTTGTCGATCATCAGCCCTACTACACGCACAGCATAGGATCAATGAAAATATCATAAACAGGCCTCAATGCTAACTCAAACTGTTACTGGCCATGTAGGACCAGTAACACCTAGGATCTACTGATCCTGCAAATTTTTTACTGGTCCTATAATTTTTTTCTGTAATATAAAATGAAAAAAAACATTGCATAAAATCCACAGTCAACATTTATTTTTATTTATTTCATCTTCATTTATTTCAAAAACATTTGGCACATTCTTGAGGCGAAACTTGTTAACAAGAATGTCCCCAAATGTTTTTTGGTCCTGTAGGACCAGTTGAGGTCTTTTTTACTGGCCCAAAGCCATTCCAGGAATTTTTTACTGGCCTGGGGCCATAGGACCACTGTTAGCGTCGAGCCCTGAAAAAAATAATGAAAATTTGACCATACCCTTATATGGTGTGTTATTTATTCTTTTATTTTTTCAGCAATATGCCGATGCGTTTCATGATGGTGACGGAGGCGAGAAACAACCTGATCGCAGCCAATCGGAATCTGACAAGCGCGCACATGTACGTGAGCAGTATTCAATTCCCGTACTGCACTGCAGCCGAGATGGAGACTCTGAAAAAGGCGACGGACAACATCTATAACGATATGCAAACCACTGAGAGACAACAACTTGCGCTTAACTGCTACGCGACCACACACAAACGCGCGGCCGCCCTCATACAGTGGATAGATAGGGTAAGTATTTTTTCTTTCAAATTTTTTTTTCACTTTTTCTGCCATTTTGCGGCTAAGTTGTGACTAGCCAGTTGGAATGGGTGGAGGAAACCGGAGTTCCTGGTGAAAACTACCGCCTAACCCCAAATCACTGGCAACTTTCTCACATGCCCCGGATGGGATTCGATAGTGGTGAGAGACGATTAGCAGTCAGTGGCAATGCCTTAGACCACACGGCAGGCCCTACAATAGGGTAAGGATTTAACCCATTCATGCCCAGAGATCAACTTGACCAGTGTCGTCTGGACCTGTCATATTTTTGAAAATAATTTTGGAAAGAAGCATAAATTATCAAAATATTTGAAGGAGATTTCTAGGTAGTGTCGTGATGGACAATTCTCCTTCAAATATTTTTAAAATATTGCTTTTGTTAAAGAGATATTACCAAAATTGTTAGGCGGTTTTGGCTGTTACAGACATGAATCAGTTAAGGACTGTCATTGCTATCTAAATGTGTTAATTGCAATTATTGAAATGATTTCTTGCCTTAGGGCTTAATTAGGGGCACACAGTACAATAACTTATGCCACTATCAAAAGGCATCTTTTTTAAAATTGAACAGTGCGATATTTAACAAAATAAGGTCATCTGGGAATCAGTCACTTTTGTTTTAACTCATTAATGCTCACAGCAGCCAAAAGCAGCATGACAATTCTGATGAAATCTTGTAGGGAAAAATGATTGATTTAAAACGTTCAGTATTGTATTGTATCGTTTGCGATTTAAGATAAACATAGAATTTTCCTAACTGCTAGCTGGACCTCTCTGCACAAAGGCAGTGATCTACTTATGACTGAAATTTCCAAAGCTGGCATTGATAGATTTAACAAGGTCCCACTGGCGCAGTATCTTTAAAAATCCCGTTTCTTTATCGAATCGAATGTATCAAAGGAATGTTAATGTATTGAAGGAAGATCAATATCATATCATTCTGTCAAAATTTTAAAGGTGCTGATCATTAATGCTTTGTTTTTGTTCCGACTTCACTTTGTTTTCATCAGATATTCTTCCATCTTTTATCCTTATAAGGTCATTAACGAGACAATCTCTAAAGATCTGACGGAGGCGACTAATGCCGTAAACGCCCAGGAGAGGGAGCTGCAGACCGAGCGTGTGCGACTCATAAAAATAAAGATAAAGACCGAGATTGGAGAAGATGTCGAGTTTGACATCGATGCTGGTAAGTATGTCAAGGATGCCGCATCTAAGTAGGTCAAGGATGGCATTATTAAGTAGGTCAACCAATATGGCAACGTAACCTTACAACTTTTTTTGATAATTCTATAAGATAAAAAAGAGTGTGTGACTCATCAAAATAAAAATTGAGGGTGAGGTTTAGATGTGGATTTTGTAGTTGGAATTTGGATAATCATCACTTTTTCTGCCATGTTTGGGATAATTCTTGAAAAGTCAGTTGTAAGTGCTGGAGGAGACGGCAGTAGTTGATGAAAACAAGCACCTAACCCCAAGTCACCGGCAACTTTCTCACATGCCCAGCCGGGATTTGAATCTGGGTGAGTGAGTGGTGAGAGATAACTAGCTGTCAGTGACAACACCTTAGACCACTCAGCCATCAGGGCAGGCCTCTTTGAGATGGGGAGTCGGACAATCTTGCTGGTGGGTAGTCACAAGGCCACAGAGCCACTACTAAGGTCATTTTGGAATTTTTTAGTCGATGGTCACTTTTATGGCCATATTCCGGCATTACCAACCAGTTGTACGTAGTTGACAAAACGGGGCTACCAAAGTCACTGGCAACTTTTTCACTCACAAACCAGTATATATAGGTGACAATATATATCACTTGCGCTATTTGAGATTTTAGCCCCAGGGTTGGTGAGAGATAGCAGTCAGACAGTGGCAACACATTGGACCCTTTTGAGGTGAACATATGAAATATCTGTAATATCATATATAGGTTTTTGTAATAATTCACTTTAAAAGCTTGTACAAGTTATCAAAATAAAGACTTCAAAATTGATGATGGAGACTTTATTTTTTAAATTCAACATGGATGCTGATAACTAGGTCAACAAGGGATTTAATAACTAGGTCAACATGGTGGCAACATAATTAATCTGATAATTTTGATGATATTCCACTTACGGAACAAGTTTGACTGGAGCACAGAGATAAGATTTTAAGATAGGAGATAATGTTTAATAAGATAAAGATGATAGGTAAGACATTTGCAAAGTCTTTAAGTAGGTCAATAAGAATGCTACAAAGTGGGTCAGAAAGGATGCCACTAAGTAGGTTAATGAGGATGCTGCGAAGTAGGTCAATTTTTGCAACTGAGAAGGATCTTACAAGGTAAATAATAATAGAAAATTAATCTGATAACTTTGATGCTTTTTCATGAAAAAATTCAAGAACTAAAAAGTAATTGAAGTGTTATTTCAAAAAGGTGATTTCCAAGAAGTTCCTCTGTTTTTCTAAATCATAGCTTTTTATTCTTTCCAGAGTGCATCTGGCTTCCAAAGATAATCGGATAACTTATACATTGATTTCATAAAGTTGACAATGGAAAATCACCTAGTACCAAACATGATGCTTTAACTTATGGTTTCTACACTAAAGAAAGTTGCCAGTGACTTGGAGTTAGGCGATACTTTTACGGCATAGTATGGTGGTCCTCCACGAATCACAATTGGCTAGTCAAAAAAAGTGAAGTGTAAATCTTCCAAATCAGTTATGATTTTTTTCACAAACAAGTCAATTTTTTTTTCTTTATTTTTTGACTCGATTGACTCTTGGTTGAATATTTTAAATATTTTTGTATATTTGACTGAAAATGGATTTCCATAAAGGGTTAACCACCATTTTTCTCCTTTTTTCCAGAAAACTTTGAGGGAAGTGCAGATGACTATTGTAAGGAGATAGCTGATGTGATGGAGGCCGACACTGTCTCAGACTCTGACGCAACAACAGAGGTGATTAGGATTATCTGATACTAGATTAGGATTATCTGATACTAGATTAGGATTATCTGATGCTAGATTAGGATTATCTGATGCTAGATTAGGATTATCTATCAGATAATCCTAATCTAGCATCAATGCTAGATTAGGATTATCTGATACTAGATTTGGATTATCTGATACTAGGTTAGGATTATCTGATATTAGATTAGGATTATCTGATACTAGATTAGGATTATCTGATACTAGATTAGGATTATCTGATACTAATAGTGCTGGAACGATCATCAATTATAATCGGCACTTACCGTAAATTCTCGAAAATTTAGACCAACCTAGGAATATGGGCCACTATAATAATTTTGCAAAATAATTAATGGGAAATCTGGGCAACCATCATATTAATCGCCGCTTGCCATTTCACACATATCTTGTTGATATTTTCAGACAACATGGGCCACCCTGAACCCACAAAAATCGTAATTATTAAAAAGTGTCCCACATTGCTGAGAATGTACTGTATTCAGTTGCCTTGTTTATAATGATTTATCGATTATGAAACTGGTTATCCATAATAATCGGAAAAGGCAACACCTAGCGACGGAAAATAAAATTAAATGGCAGCTTTCCGGCACCGACATAGCCCGCTTGAGCTGCATGCTGGAGCATATTGGAAGTGCCACCATTTGTAGTTGAGCTACACAAGACCTCAAGTACCCAATTACCGAAAAAGTGCGAAGAACCGTTTATGATCGACAATTGATCGGTTAGCTGCACCTGATTATCAATCATGAAATTGCAACCGATCCCAACCCTAGATACTATGTTAAAATTCTAATTCGTACTTGAGTATCTGGAAAAAAGTATATACTTGATAATGATATCTGTTATTGCATCTATATAAGTTTCAGAACTACCTTACCATGCTGGGCAAGTAGTTCATCATTTTAACTTGCCTGACATAATTTTTGACTTGCACAAAAAGATTATAACATAAGCTAGAATGGCATTAATTATTTATCATGGATTTCATTATCTGAAAACCATTTTCTTTTTAATTGTGTTGCATTGTTTGCATATTTCTGGGCATTTGTGCCATTTTCTATATATGAATCTGTAGTGCTTAGAAAATAAAATCAGCTTGCCCATTCAGGCAAGTGGAAACTAAAATGTATTTGCCCGAAAAACCTTTTATCAAAAATTCATACATATGATACATACTTTGCATGGGACTGGGACCAAGCATATCGTCCGTCATAGTCAAAAGTTTGGCATACAGTGGTCTGTCATATGCGAGTTCACCTGTAGTAGTAGTAGTAGTAGTAGTAGTAGTAGTAGTAGTAGTAGTAGTAGTAGTAGCAGTAGCAGTAGCAGCAGCAGCAGCAGCAGCAGCAGCAGCAGTAGTAGCAGCAGTAGTAGAAATAGTATCATCATCATTATTATTATTATTATTATTATCATTAATATTATTATTATTATTATAATTATTATTATCATTATTTTTATTATTATCATATCATCATAGTAATTATGGGCAGAAATCTTACATTTTCTGACATCCACTAGTAATTGAGTAATAAATTACATCATAGCTCTCTGCATTAATTCTGTTTCTTTACTTATTAGGGAGCTGAACAACCTAAAGAATGCAAGGATGAGAATTACAAGTCTCCCACCCCCCTTCCACTGAATGAGCTTGCACCACCCCCCAACCAGCAAGATCTATTTGGTAAGTTTACTTATACCCCACCCCCCCCCCCCCCCCCTTTCGTTTTAGTAACCTAGCCCTCCCCCCCCCCCAACCAGCAAGATATATATATATGGTAAGTTTACCTATACCCCAGCCCCCCCCCTTTTGTTTTAGTAACCTAGCCCCCCCCCCCCCCCCCAACCAGCAAGATATATTTGGAAAGGATATATTCCATCCCTCTTTCTCATTTTACCCTTATACTGCTGGTGGCCAATTCGTCCAATACAAAATCATGCAAAAAACAGAAAAATTAACTGAAACCCTGGCCCATGGGTACTCATCTGAGAGTACTCAGCGTAAGCTATTTAATGAATACCAACATGACAGGGTTTAGATGGTTTTCGAAAATCTTTGCATCCTTGTGCTTTGGGCGAAAGTAGCCTTAGCATTGGAAGTGTTAAAGAGAAAGAGGGATGGGATATGTATATTGTTATATAGATTTTAGCCCTTGCCAAAGCAAGCATAAATGTGTCACATCATCACAAATCATTTTTCCGAGATAGACTAGTATAGAATGACTACTACTTGTTTCAGACTTTTTCAAATTTGAAAAGTTTTTTTTGTTTATTGCATATCTCAAAACAAACAAAACTGTCTCATCTCAGTTTACATACAAAAAGAATGAGAGAGAAAATACAGTACAAATAAAAATGACCTTTGTCACTTTTGACAACAAATGAATTTAGTACAATTAAAGTAGAAAATAATATGTGTAACATAACTCTATTTATAACATTTTTCATTTGTGGGAAAAGCTGTTATTTGAATCTATTTGTTTTCAAACTTAATGTGAACTAGATTTCTACTTTTTTTTCAAACTTGATAGATATAACCTAATGATGAGAAAAATCTTTAGGTAGAAGATCTGTTGTAGAATTTTTGACCAATCAGCTTGCTTTATTTTGATCAGGTGACATTGACGACCTGAAGAAGCAGCATGAACAGGAAATGGAGGACTTCAAGAAAGCGCAGGAGCTCAACAAAGCCCGCATGGACCAGGGATTGGACGAAAAATTGCGCGCCCGCCGTAGCCGCAGAAAACGACAGGCAGCCCAGGAAAAACAAAATTAACCCATGCGTACATGTCGCGCCCAAAACCGTCCTGATGATTATTGCGATATATATTTTTTATCATTTCGCAAAAAATGTCAACAAAACAAAATTAACCCATACATGTCGTGCCCAAAACTGTCCTGAATATTTTTGCCAATATATGTTTTTTATCAGAGCATTTCGCAGAAAAAATCAACAAAACAAAATTAACCAATTCATACCTGTCGCACCCAAAACCGTCCTGATGATTTTTGCCGATATATTTCTTATCAGAGCATTTCGCAGAAAATATCTGAAGAGGAAGTTTTAATAAGAACCCAACCATATATTTTTTCCTATTTTTTGCTAAACCCTTTTGCTGCTGGTGGCTAATTTGGCCAGTAAAGAGTACCAACATGAAAGGGTAGGACGGTTTCAAAAATCTTTGGGTCCTTGTGCTTTGGATGAAAGTAGCCTCAGCATTGGAAGGATTAATTCCAAAGTCGTTTTCAAAAGTGTCATAGGTTCAGACAACACCTGTCTAGAACATATCCAGGCATCAATGGGTTAAACCTTTAGCTTCTCTGTATCTCCATTTAAGCTGTGATTAGTGATGTCATTGATATGAAATATTATCGATTCGATTAACTGATATATTTTTCGATTCGATTCGATACGCGGTAACATGCTCGTAGGGCACAATTATTCATGGGAATGTCATTGACAGCCCTTTTTTCTCGATTTGATTAATTGCTATACTCTTTCTGATACATGGATTCGGTTTGATGCCCTGAGTCTTGGCCATAAAGTACACCATTCCTTCTAATTTTTCATACAAAAGCCATAGAAAATACTTCAATATTTAGTCAGAGTTTCACTTTATGTTAGTTTAACAGGAAAATGTCTGGGAAAAGTGTATATTTTATTGATAATCATACGTCATTATTGGGGTTCAGAATATCGATTATTTCGATTCAACACCCAACCATTCGTTTCGATTTAATTGACAAAGTGAAAATGTTGATTTATCAATTTGTCGACTATTGATGAAATCCCTAGCTGTGATAAACACTTTCTATTGCTCAAACCATACTGGTGCCTAGCTCCTGGTTCCCTACATCTCTACAA
>OZ012701.1:24713430-24828430 GCA_963942565.1 Maea johnstoni | reverse complement strand
CAGAGCACCTAGATATCTGATTGCAACATCACTCATGATTATTTCTAGTTCTATCTTGGGCGTCTTCGCATCGGTTGAGTTTAGATCCCAGTCAGATTTGAGTGTTCCCGGCATGCTTTGCAGTCTAGTGACGTCACTGTCAATATGGGTGCTCGTCATGTCCTCGATGTAGTTCTACCTAGTCCTTTCAGATAAATTTCGCGATTGAATGGCTATCGTTCACAAACTCAAATATTATCTTTGGCAGCGATATATACGCATATATTGTTCACAGAAGTTTGGAAAATATTCCTTTCGTTTTTATTGAGATCTTTCACCACAAACGTGCTCGACAATGCACGTCGTAGCAGTCTCGGTAGACAAAGCCGGTGTGCCGCAGATGCGAAAACTATGTGACTTGTTTTTCAAAAATTGGATTAAAAAGACTTCATTTCAAAATGAATTATATGGCCAAACATATAAAGAAAATTTGTTTGTTTGTTAATATTGTCTTTTATATGCCATTATGAAACTAAGTGTAGCTTTAATGAGCTTCGACCTTCCCGCGGATACCTAATACCGCAAAGCATGTCGGGAACGCTCAAATCTGACTGGGATCTAAACTCAACCCTATCTTGTTCGTAATTTCATAACGCTACGAGTATTCTCGAGGGTAGGGTAGTGAAGGTACCGCATTCTACACGAACTACGATCTTGCAGTTGGTAGAGCCTGCCTATGCTGCCGCTCAGGAACACGTTGAGACCAGAATTTGGAATTTTCATTTTTTGTCAGTTTTTTCTGCCAAATTGCGGCTAGGGCGTATTTCGGCAGTTGTAACAGGTGGAGGAATTAGAGAAATCCTTTTTCTTTCGTTTGGCAATTCTTTTAATGAAACTACGAGTATTCTCGAGGGTAGGGTAGTGAAGGTATCGCATTCTACACGAACTGCGATCTTGCAGTTGGTAGACCCTGCCTGTGCTGCCGCTCAGGAACACGCTGAGACCAGAATTTGGAATTTTCAATTTTTGTCAGTTTTTTTCTGCCAAATTGCGGCTAGGGCGTATTTCGGCAGTTGTAACAGGTGGAGGAATTAGAGAAATCCTTTTTCGTTTGGCAATTCTTTTAATGAAATAAATATTAGAGCACACAGATATCCCTGCGACCACACACTTAGAGCTACCTAACTTATGTACCAAAAGTTCAAAAAGCTTGGTTAACAGATATGAAATTGATAAATGAGGTGTTAAACCGGCTGAAGCTCATGTCATTTGCAGTCGTCCTAGTTATTCTCCACGAACTTTGGTCATTCAGTTAAATTTACATATTTGTTCGTAATTTCTTAATGCTACAAGTATTCTCGGGGTTAGGGTAGTGAAGGTATTGCATGCTAATGCGATCTTGCAGTTGGTAGACCCTGCTTACGCTGCCGCGCAGGAACAATCTAAAACTTAAATTTGGAATTTTCATTTTTGGTCAGATTTCTGCCAAGTTGCTGCTAGGGCGCATGTAAGTAGGTGTGGGTGATAGGGAACCCAATCAGCCGCTTGGTTTCTAGTCTAAGGCATCAATCTTTCAATCTAAGGCATCAATCTTTCATGCCCCAGCAGGGACTCAAATTCAGACAGGGTCGAGAGACAGCTAGCAGTCATTGGCAACGCCGTGGTCCACACGGCAGGCCACGGTACAGATATCCCTGCGACCACACACTTAGGGCTACCTAACTTATGTACCAAAAGTTCAAAAATCTCGGCTAACTGATATGAAATTGATAAATGAGATGTTAAACCGGCTGAAACTCATGTCATTTGCAGTCGTCCTAGTTATCCTCCACGAACTTTGGACATTCAGTTAAATTTACATATTTGTTCGTAATTTCTTAATGCTATGAGTATTCTCGGGGTTAGGGTAGTAAAGGTATCGCATGCTAATGCGATCTTGCAGTTGGTAGACCCTGCTTACGCTGCCGCGCAGGAATTGCTAAAACTTAAATTTGGAATTTTCATTTTTGGTCAGTTTTTCTGCCAAGTTGCTGCTAGGGCGCATGTAAGTAGGTGTGGATGATAGGGAAACCAATCCGCGGCTTGGTTTCAAGTCTAAGGCATCAATCTTTCATGCCCCAGCAGGGACTCAAATACGGACAGGGTCGAGAGACAGCTAGCAGTCAATGGCAATGCCGTGGTCCACACGGCAAGCCACGGGAAAGGTCAGTGGAGGGTATCGGGGCGAACCACCGACACACACTCACCCAAAATTAGCATTCCCCTCGCGCTCCCGATCTGATGACAAATTGGGAGGAAGACCGGGAGATCGCAACAACCATCGATTGTGCTTACCCTAATAAAGCAAATGATGCTAGTTATATAGGTAGATTAGTGTACAGTAATGTGCTTAGAGTAGTTGACCAAATTAACTTTTGCAAGTTATTTGATTGAATAAAACTGTTCAACTTTAACTTTATCGAAATTGTAAATAGTTTAGAATATTTATATTGAAAGAAATATTCATAATTTTGTCACATTACCGAATTAGGTACCTTTTACACCTCTGTGGGTGTATTTGCATCTTGTTTCATCACCGATCATGGCTATTAATAGAGCACAGTCCCGCATTTGTCATTCGTCGACCGTGATTGGGTCACATCTTCGAAAATTATTTACTTTGCGTATGCCACGATATTAAAACACATTTGAAGTTAGTTAGTGGTATACTATTTTTATCTATCTATTAAAGTGTTGATAACTGTTGTAATGTAATACTTTTGTTGGGAAATGTTAAGAGCTGGTTCTTCGTCTCATTTCAAGCATAACTAAAATGACTGGAGAAGAGTCAGCAGGAACCAGTGACTTCTCCTGAAAATGTTTTTAATATAGAGGGTAATAAAAAGGTATTTTTTTAAATGGAAGAATGAGTCAAGTGACAAACTTGGCTTCATATTCGCGAAAGAGTTGACATATCCTTCTGTGTTGACCAAGCAGTGTGTTGTACTACAGGTGAACTTGGATATGACGGACTCAATGGGACCAGGAAAATTGGTCCGTCATATGCAAAATCCGTCATATACATATGACGAATACTTGATATGCATCGGACTGGGACCATATGGAAGGCCAAAGTGGACAAAAAGAGCATTTTCTTATATTAATAAATGATTTATTAATACTAATAAATGATTTATTAATATTGATAAATCATTTATTAATATTAATAAATCATTTATTAATATCAATAAATATTTATTAATATTAAGAAGTATTTGTTAATATTATTAAATGATTTATTAATATTAATAAATCATTTATTAACATTAATAAATCGTTTATTAATATTAGAAAATCATTTCCATTTATTTATATTAATAAATGAGTTATTAATATTAATAAATGATTTATTAATAATTATAAATCATTTCTTAATATTCATAAATCAAGGCATTTGTTAATATTAATAATTGATTTATTATTATTTGAAAATGATTATTTATATTAAGAAATCATTTATTAATATGAATAAATGATTTTCTAATATTAATAAATGCTCTGTATTTCTTAATATTAATAAATCATTTTTTAATATTAATAAATGCTATGATTTATTAATATTAGAAAATCATTTATTAATATTAATAAATCATTTATTAATATTAATAAATAAGTGACATCTATTGGAGAAACCTTGAACTATTCAATTCTTTATGAAATAATGAATGCTCCCTAGCACATGGCATTTGCATGAAAATGGCAGAGGGAGTTGTACGCGGTCTTTTTTAAGACCTCCGTATGTCCGTGATTTTGTAAAGGAAGGGTACTTTTTTGCACCCTGGTACGAAATATGGGGGTGTAAATCCCCTTACAATCCACGAAATATACGAGGCTTTGACGCCGAGCGACTCCCGAAGTGACTGGGCTTCCGTCAGTCTGCTGGCAGTGCTGCCCCTAAACACTAAAACAGGCAGAGAATTATAACTTCAAAAGTTAAAATGCGTTTTCCCGTTCATCCTATGTCAGTGTTCTGAGAAAAGAAGGGGTGTTTTTTATTGGAAAAACAAGGACAACAGGAGCGGATACAGGCCTGAATTTGACTGGTGCCAACACTGAAAGGCGGGTTTGGGCGCCCCAGAAGCCCAAGGGTTTTCGACGCTCTGAGATGTATTCTTAACAACTCGTGGCACTTAAAATTATAAATTTTATGGACTTACTTTTCAAAGAATTTCATTTTATTTCTAGTATTTCTTATCCATATACTGAACCACTCATTACGCACCACTGAGCTTTGGAATGGATTTCATAATAAAAGGCTAATTTATGGATAAAATATTCCTGAAACTGTAGTGATTGCTTACATATTACACGTCACATGCACTATCCCCCTCCTTAATAAATATCCCAATTACTTGACTTTGATTAGCCCATCGGCCATCAAACAGTGGGCAAACAAATGAAATTAGTTCTTGTCATTGTCCAAATCAACACAATAAAAGTTTATTTTCAAATATCTTATTCATTTTTTTTTTAATGGCCACATGGCTAGAAAATATGGTTCACAAAATGCACCCCGGGGGTGGGGATAACTGACAAAAAAATGTGCCCCAGGGGTTGGGACTATGCAAAATAGGGCAGAAGGTCAGAAAACTACCCCATCTCTCCCCCCCCCCCCCCCCCCCCCCCGGGGCAAAAGGGCAATTGGCAATATACGTTGACCAGTATAATCTACCATTGATGTTACATTACTCCCTCCTAACATTGTTCATGATTTCCTAAAAATCGGACCCTTGAAATGTTTATACTTGTATACCAAGTTCCCAAAGTCGTCTTCTAGTTTAAAGTAAAGATTAAAGTAAAGTAAAGATGGCTTCAGTTGTCCAGCTGCGGCATGACTCGCAACACTCCAGCCATGGTTGCTTGGTGCTTACCATCGCTCCTAGCGGCGAGAATAATCACGGATTGATAATCATCTCCACAGGGAATTACTATCTCCCCCCGGCCGATATCTGCCGTCCTTATCAATTCCCCATGGAGGCTAATTGTGTCTGGTGGCCGGTCGCGAAAACAATGTTGAGTTGATTGCCTCCTCTTTCTAAATCCACCTGTCTCAAGGGGGGTTTAAGGAAATCTATCCGGGGCATGATGCCCTCTAACTGCCTGTCTAAAAATTAGTTGTGTGAACGGGCAGGAATCAGCTCGCGGATTTGACCGGTGCCAAACATCCACTTTCTGAATTGAGCGGTGACTTGTCACCGGAATCACCGGTGTGGGTCCGCCGGTGGACAACAAGGTCAAATGTTCACGCTTATCCCAAGCCCGTGTATGGGGTATTCATTATGTCACATGTAAAGACTCCCTCTGCAAACAAAAGGTGGCGCTCATTTATTAATATTAGAAAATGATTTATTAATATTAATAAATGCTCAACATTTATTAATATTAATAAATGATTTATTAATATTAATAAATGATTTATCAATATTAATAAATGATTTCATAATAATAATAAATCATTTATTAATATTAATAAATCATGCCATTTATCAATATTAATAAATGATTTATTAATATTAATACATGATTTATTAATATTAATAAATGATTTATTAATATTAATAAATGCCCTTTTTGTCCACTTTGGCCTTCCATAGGACCAAGCATATTGTCTGTCATATGCAAAAATCCGCCGTACAGTGGTCCGTCATATCCAAGTTCACCTGTACCAGCAATGGTTGATAGATGGCACCACTTGGTCCTCCTATCCCTAGAGCCTGAATCCCAGTGTGCTAGCGCCCGCCAGACTACACAAGTGTAGTCTAAGCGATGGTAGCCTATGTGCGCATTTCCTGTAATGAGGATTTGTCGCGCTCAAACTGAGTCCCCTATACACCTGGTGAGATAAATGTGAACTAATCTAGCCACTCAGGCCACCTTGACCACTTGGTGCCCTGTAACATCCTCTTGGCTTGCTCAATGGTGTGCAATACGCTATAAGAGTTGGCATCTCCCGGGGAAACCTAATCTGGTGTGGCACCCTGCTCGCCTTATAAAAGAAAGCGGATGTGTGGATCTGTCTGTGGCTACCATGCATCTAAAATATCCTTTGTTCCTCTTAGGACTTGAAGGCTCTGCTATTTCGTTCCTCTTTTCATTCTTTCGACTAGAATTTACATGCTTTGCCATTGTTCTTAGACAGCGACAAAGGACCACTTTTTGGAAAAAGGCTATGTCACGAAACGGCCTTTGTGTGTCGATGTGCCTCTAAGCCCTTATTCATTCATTCATACCTCGTAACAAAAAAACAACAGAGAAAGACATATGACAGGATGACAGCCTAGACATCTAGGCTAGTCGAGCTGCAGTGACCACCTCTTCAAGCCTGATGATACTAAAACCTCCGGGCCACAGACCCAGTTGAGGATGAAAAAGGAAGACCCATAAGTTATTTATAGATTGTGATGTCATCACGGGGCGGTGGTGGCACAAGAGGCTGACACCAGATAGGCACATATTGGTATAGTGAGAGGAACAGACAGGTTGTTTTATGATCTTTTTAAACTTATTAGTGACAAATTATTAGAGGGATCAAGTTAGCAGTGGAGAGCCAGGTGGGGAATTAAGCTGAGGACCTGCTGACAACGGGTTGTCAGCAGGTCCGAAGCTTAAGTCGCCACACTGCTCTCCACTGCTAACTTAATCACTATTATAGCATGATGAAAGAAGAAACAATAAACTTGAAACCCTAAATTTACATGACTTTGGCACTTTCACAAACTGCTCTGATACTCGCTTTGACAGCAACCATGAGGTCACTGAGTGCAGGCTGGAATCAATATCCTGTGTTGTACAGAATTTATCAGGCCATCCATGTATTTGGGTATTTTATTTAACTAAATACACATCAACTTGATTGCATCACTAAAATCACTCTCTAATTATTTAAAAATGGTTTTAAAACTCTGAGGTGGAGTGCAAAATCCCAACCCGGACCTAGGACCGGGTTGGCAACCCGGATCAGTCTGCAGCATTGTGGCCAATAATGACCAGCTTTTTATATGCCAGAATGCTATAATACTTTACCATGCCAGCCAAACACTTTTGCTATGGTACTTGCACAAATGATTAAAGTTATCCAGATAGAGTGGCCATGCAGGGTATAATTTTCATCCCAAATGTCCAAAACCTAATAAGGATGTAGAAAAGTGCAAAAGATGGATTCAAGCTTGTTCTAAGCAAAATTTTGATATCTCATCCATTACTGAATATACGTATATATGCAGTGCCCACTTTGTTAAAGCGAATGGGCCCAGTAAGGAACACCCACACCCAATCCCAGCTCATTATACTTTAGATCAGGCAAGTACTTATTTCATATCCTCATTCTGAGAGTTGAAGAAAAGCTTTTCATGATTTTTTAGCAATCATAGAATTATTGTCCATACTGACCTGACCCTTAAAATTATGAAGAAGACTATATCTTCAATCATCTATTTGTTCAACAGCTAATGCAGCTGATAACCAAACGAAAGCATCCACTTGGACGGACTACCATTCTAAAACAAATAGGAACAGGAAGTACAGAGTTTATCAATGACACTTTATTATATCAGGATACATCAAACACTGATATCATTCCACCTATACAGGACATTCTGGCTACAAACACTCAGGAAAATACCATAGGTTTCACACATGAGGCATCCACACAAACTGAACGTTGTTCTGAATGTGTAACATCTATGGCAAGCCGAAGTGCCCTAAAGTAAGCATTTATGGAATTCCATAAATCATTTATGGAATTCCATAATTAATAAATGTATTTATGGAATTCCATAAATGATTTATGGAATTCCATAAATCATTTATGGAATTCCATAAATAAATGGTATTTATGGAATTCCATGAATCATTTATGGAATTCCATAAATCATTTATGGAATTCCATAAATCATTTATGGAATTCCATAAATGCTCACATTTATGGAATTCCATAAATGATTTATGGAATTCCATAAATGATTTATGGAATTCCATAAATGATTTATGGAATTCCGTAATTGCATGGTATTTATGGATTTCCATAAATCATTTATGGAAATCCATCAATGATTTATGGAATTCCATAAATCATTTATTGAATACCATAATTAAGCACATTTATGGAATTCCATAAATCATTAATGGAATTCCATAATTAAATGACATTTATGGAATTCCATAAATGATTTATGGAATTCCATTAATCATTTATGGAATTCCATAATTGCACTCATTTATGGAATTCCATAAATCATTTATGGAATTCCATAAATGTATGTATTTATGGAATTCCATAAATAAGTGACACCTATAGGTTTTTTTCAAAATTAAACATGCTAAATAATGCTTTCTCCCTAGCTATAGAGGACATTCCTGAAGGTCACTTGTTTTAAAATGGCGGCTACTGCAGCAACTGATCTAAATATTATTTTGCTAGATCTTGTAGAGCTATATTAAAGTCCTATTTTGTGTTATTAAGTCTAAACGATGTTTTGGTGATCTCTCATATGGTCTCAGTGAACGAAATGATGTGTCTCTCCAGGGTGTATCTGCATGGTCCCAAATGAAAACTGGGGGTAGGGGAATTGATGCCTATAAATGGAGATAAATAATATACAACTTTATTCAATAAATATGGTGCTTACTAAATGAGGAGGGACTCGGTTTTTGTTTATAGCCAACACAGTGGGTTTTGCATGCTTATCGCTCAGTGAGGTGAGCTAAGATTACATAACTATGCAAGACTCCCAATTATCACTCAATGTGGTCTCTACATGTTACAAGTACATGTGTTGGAAAGCTTTTTAGAGGGAAGGGGAGTCTTCATTGTTTTTTTGGAGTTCAGCAAAACAAAGAAGTATGGAATACCATTAATGCTGTTTAATTATGGAATTCCATAAATGATTTATGGAATTCCATAAATGATTTATGGAATTCCATAAATGTACATGATTTATGGAATTCCATAAATGATTTATTGAATTCCATAAATGATTTATAGAATTCCATAATTAAGCACATTTATGGAATTCCATAAATGATTTATGGAATTCCATAAATCATTTATGGAATTCCATAATTAAATGACATTTATGGAATTCCATAAATGATTTATGGAATTCCATAAATGATTTATGGAATTCAATAAATCATTTATGGAATTCCATAAATGTGAGCATTTATGGAATTCCATAAATGATTTATGGAATTCCATAAATCATTTATGGAATTCCATAATTGATTTATGGAATTCCATAAATCAATGGTATTTATGGAATTCCATAAATCATTTATGGAATTCCATAAATCATTTATGGAATTCCATAAATCATTTATGGAATTCCATAAATGCTTATATTTATGGAATTCCATAAATCATTTATGGAATTCCATAAATCATTTATGGAATTCCATAAATCATTTATGGAATTCCATAAATGCTTACTTTTGGGCACTTCGGCTTGCCATAAACATCAAGCATAGAAAAAACTATACTAAAGAATAAAGTTAAGCTTTTGGAAAATGACATTCAGATATTAAACCAAAAGTTGAGTGCTTCGAAGGCTAAACCTGGGGAACAGGTAAACATGAATTCTACTGGTTCTAGTCAGAAGTATTTCTCCAATGATGATGTCAAGGATGATGATAAACATTTCAAGTTTTACACTGGACTAACTTTTCTACAGTTCATGACCCTTTGGAGATTCTTAGGACCAGCTTTGAACCACCTGATCTATCAGCAATCATCAGAAAAGGGAGCTGAGTCATCTTCAAAGTTAGGTCAAAAGAGAAAGCTTACACCGATGGATGAACTTTTCTTGACTATTATTGGTTTTCCTTTAGGGCTCCTACAGAAGGATATTGGGTATAGGTTTGGTATTTCTCAGAGTGGTGTATCTCGAATCATACTGACCTGGGTACAGTTTCTTTACCACAGGTTTAATAACTGGAGATATATGATGTTTACAAGCCGTACAGTGCTGAAGAAGTCTTTGCCGAAATGTTTCAAAAAGTTCAAGAATATCAGAACAATTATTGATTGCACTGAAATTTATGTTCAGCAAGCGATTTCTGCAGACAAGGTAACCTGTATTCATCTTACAAAGGTCGCTCTACATTTAAAGTTCTTGTTGGTATTTCCCCAACTGGGGCAATTATGTATGTATCTGTAGCTTGACAAGGGGGATTTAGTGATGGCTGAAAGGGGATTTACCATCAATGATTTGTTATTGGAAAAACAAATGGAGTTAAATATTCCTCCTTTTCTTAATGGAAGGGACTGTTTCACTCCACAGGAAGAAGCGTAAACAAAATCTATTGCAAAGGTCAGAATTCATGTAGAGAGGTCAATTGAAGGAATGAAAAAGTTTCTAATTCTACAACAAACTTTGCCGATGTCATTGGCCCCAAATTCTTTCACAAATGACTTATGTAGTGGGGTGCCTTGTGAACTTTCAAGAGCCTTTAGTGAAGTAGTCTTAGACCTGCTGTCAAGAAAAACCATGCATGCTGACCTGTTATGTGTTTCCTAATCTACTAATTAAAAGGATAAAGGGAGACACCAGGCGCTTATCCTCACAGGCATATAAAACGACATGCATCCATCATTAGCAATTACAGTATCACATTTCAATTAGAGTAACATGGGTGGAAGCTTCCTGGGGAGTCTCATTTCAAAGAATTCAGGGCATATTCTACCATGGTGAAATTCCACTAGTTTGCATTGTAACTGACCCCAGAATTCACTATCAAAGGGAATTCTTTCAACAAAAATATCCCTTGGTGACCAAACTACAAAGTCACACCATTTGAGTCCAGTAATTCCCAGTTGCATTTGTACTTGGTATTAGTTCTGGTGAGTGCGCTTCAGATGAAGTTCCTGATTAACCCTTTCCAGGCAAAATCTATTTACTTGTGCTCTAGTAAGGAGCTCATCAATGTTGGTAACATTATGGCTTTTAAAGATATATGGGCATTTTATTTCAACAAGGCCTTCCATGTTTACATCTAATGCTGGGTCCAGAACTAAATTATCAGGACTACATCCCAACCCAGGGAATTTTGGATTTGTCCAAAATCCTGTCTCAGTCACTTTTATATCTATGCTATTTTCTCTTGCTGCTTGTCTGTACTCTTCCCTAGCCATAGGCTCATTTTCCTGACCATGTAATATACCTTTAGTATATGAATTTCTCAAATAATTTGATATAGCAGAAGGGCTCTGCAAGGAGATTTATGCAATTTTACTAATTCTATTGGAATATCATCATTTTTTCCCAGTGATAGACTATTCAGAAGTATTCATGTTTTTATGCAAAACTTCTAATTGCAGGTCATCCAGTACATAATCTTTATACCTTATATATAACAATGTTTCCCACATAGAAGGTATTTTACCAGCTGAGAAGCTCTGCAATTCTCTAAGAAAATTAGCACAGTCATCCTCAGGGGTTGGATCTGGAATATTGGTTGGGCATAGGTTTACTGTTTTTTCCTTCTTAGAACTAGGATATGAGGCTTTGAATATCTGTGTAGGATTCTTTTTAGAACTACGCCCTTTATTCCACTCACAAGTTAGACTAGTACATGAGGTATCATTACCAGCTTCCTTTGTAAAATCCAATAATGCAAATAACAGTCCTGCTATATGGTTGCAGCGTCCCATAGCTGAAGCTTTGCAGGTACATGATGCATCTTTCACGAGGCCAGATTCACTGGATAAAACAGTTGAAACATCATAGGAAACTTTTATCTGAAAAGAGGACATTACTTTTGCTTTGCAGTATGTAAGTCTACGAGTTCATTTTCAGCATCAGAGTCTGAGCTGAAATCCTTATTTTGATCTAAAAGTTCCACTGATTCCACTATGTGGTGATGTATATGTCCATAGTTAAAGTTAGTAGGGAAAGGAATTTCCTTAAAATCTTGGCAGCCTCTGATAGGTAAGAGGGGCCGACTATATTTCTGATGTGATGAAGTAGCACCGCAGTCTTGTTTTTCCAACTCATGAACCTTTTGGGCATACCACTTTCCTCCATCAACTCTGACATCTATCTAAGATTGTTTGCCAGCATCAATGTACTTCTTCACACTGGAATAAATTGTTTGGATCGGTTTAACTTTGAAATGTTGTTATTATTATCATTATTATTATTATTATTATTATTATTATTATTGTCATTATTATCATTACTATTATCATTATTATCGTTATTGATTGATTGATACAGGTGAACTTTGATATGACGGACTCAATGGGACCAGGAAAATTGGTCTGTCATATGCAAAATCCGTCGTATACATATGGCGAATACTGTATACCGTGTTAATATTGCGCATATAAAGTAATGCGCTCAGCAGATAACTGCCTTTGATGCGCCGTTTAATTATTGCGCATTGATAACCTACATCTCAAGCCATGTGAGGGGGCCAAGGGTATGCAACCTACCCTGCTTTTGAGAAGGGTGGTGCTGCTGTACTCAAGCAGGCCAGCCCCTTGGGGATGCCAGATGCCGCCATTGGTATAGGCAAGTGCAATCTTTTTTTCGTCACCGGCTGTGAATAGTGTCATGTTGGTTGCAATCAGTAACTCTGATTAGTGGTTACCAGCATGTTTGATCACACTCGAGTGTCTCCATCGTAATTAAACATAATACCAGCAGAGGCCGCGAAGGGTCTGTATGTTGAATGACAAGCTATCATATTAGGGTGTTGAACGGTACAAGGGATCCAATATCCTAATGATAGTTGTTGTTGTTGTTGATGAATAGTTCATTGTCCAATCCATAGTGCGCAGTTTATTAAATGCGGACTCCATGGGGGCGCATTAAGTACGCATTAATTAAACTGCCGCAATATTAACACGGTATACAGTACTTGATATGCATCGGACTCGGACCAAGCATATCGTCCGTCATATGCAAGAATCCGTCGTACAGTGGTCCGTCATATCCAAGTTCACCTGTACTGCTATCTTTAAACCTATAACTTCAACTTGATTATCTAATCCTTCAGTTATAACAATCACACACATGTACATACATACATATGGGTGTGCAATTCTGGTTTGTGAGATCCTCTAGGCCTGTTTAACCAGCCTTCTGAGATCCTTTTTTGTGAGATCGATCTCACAAAAAATGTTCAACATCCATTGAAACATGAAAATGATTAAAATAAAAGTGATCTCACAAGGTGTGTATATGAAACAGTTAGATTACTTTCATTGTGTAGGAGGGTTGTCGATACTGGACTTGTTGTTGGTATCGGAATATTTGATTTTGGAATTGATTCTCTTGTTTTGGATGTGCATGCATTGTTCTCTAGATTAAATGATACCACTGGTACTTGAGTTGAATTTTGATAGAATTATGTTATGTTATTTGTCTTTCTTTTATAATATTTTTATCATTCTCTCCAGCTATATTTTGAAGTTTCTTAGTTGTTAATTATGCAGAGAGGGGTCAATACTCATACAATTACACAGGAATCTGGAACTCTGACTATTGTCACTTTTTGTGCAATGTTAGAGCTAAGTTCGCATTTTTTGAAATAGCGGCCTAGAGCAGATAGATACATTTAATGTGTTCACTCCTGTCATAGAATATTTGAATGAGTTCTCTAGTAGTGATGATCAATATAATTGTTGTTTTGTTGCAGGAGGGTACACCAGGACAGCTGGATGAACTGGCTAAGAAGTTTGGAAGTAAGGAACTAAACACTCACTACCAGGATATGCTAGAGCAACTGGAGGATATGTACAGACACAAAGTGAACAACCACTAGTCCAGCAGCAAGTCATCTGTTAGTCCTGCATATTGGTGAATAATAGAATATGATAGAATGGTGATGATAATATTACTGCAGGGAATATTCTATTGTTTGAGCCATGGAAGTCTGGCCGACCCATGGCACCTATTCCTAAAGTCCTTGTTCAAGGATTGATTTGGTAGTTTAGAAACTACTTTTCTTTCATTTACAAGTCTCAGATCCAAAGGATAATTCAATGATCATCCTTACCCTATTTTGAGATGCATCTTTATTATACACACCGTTGGTATGTGTGATATATAACTTATTGCATCATTAGTTTAATAATCTAATAAAATAATCTTAATTTAGACAAATTTGTTTTAATTGCCATCAGCTTCAGTTTGAAAGCATGCATGAGAGATCGCTTAGTGCTAGTTGAAGTTGTGCTTATGGATGCCATATGCTCTATCTACCTCATTTATTAACTTTTGTTGCTATCAGTTATTGAAAGTGAAGCTTACTTAAAAGCCACAAGGAGAAATTACTAGTGCTCTAAGATCGATCGGAAGCTTGGGCATACGCTCGTATCGCAGCCTCTTCCGAGCACTCAACTAAGAATTTTGTGACTTTAAGAGTATTTACTGATCATTTTACTTTTCATAATCATTTCAAATCTCTCACTAATTTAGGTAAGATCAATGATTATGGCCTCAAACTAGTTCATAATGGATTTTATTATTTTGGGTGGTTGAGGTAGTTCACTTTTAACTTCATGCAAATAATTCAGTCTCGCGTTTAAAGGAGAGTGTCACGGCCAGACTTATACCAATGAATTATTTACATCTTTGACTAGTGTATTTGCCCTTAGTCGGCAGGTGACAATGGTTGAAGTCTTTTATAATCTTAGAAAGAAGTTTATGAAGCGGCAATATCCGCCATTTTAAATTTCCGATGTATGCTAAAGGCCTGACTAATCGAGCACCTGCCAAGACATTAGGAGCGTCTGTTATATGCGTACAGATGCTTCAAATGTCTTGGGAGGCGCTTGATTAGTCTGGCCTTCAGCAAATGTCGGAAATTTAAAATGGCGGAAATTGTCGCTTCAGAACTTCTTTCTTAGATTATAAAACACTTCAACCATTGTCACCTGTCGGTTTTGAATAATAACTTCTAAAACTAAACACAACTTTATCATATCCAAAAATTATGTTGGGCAAGTCAAGATATTTGGGGGGCAAATAGAAATTTATTTCAAGCTTCTTTTAACATTGTTTTGCAGACTGGGGTGTTTCTGTCACCAAGCATGTGGAAAGAGGCTCTTTCCTGGCAGCTTATATGGGTCACCTTACATTTGCAGAGCCTAAAGATGAGGAATACGTCTTTGATTTCCACCATAAGGGCACCCAATATTGGTAAGTTATAGTAGACCAATTTTTTATGGGCACTTAAGATCAGAGATCTAAGTGCAAATTGTCATCTTCAGGCTTTTTATGCAATTGTTTTGACCGAAAAAGTGTACACCACTAATAACACTACAGATCTATATCATAATAAAGAACAAAAGAGAAAAAGAGAAGAGAACGATGATCAAATGATGCTAATGATAAACCCTCAATGCATTAATCTATGCATCGAGATGGCAAAAAAAGAAAATAATGTACATGTGACAAAACTGCAAAGTGTGCTGCGGCTGTTCGCTGATTGCTCCCCACGTATGGGTGCCGCCATGATATTTAAAAATTAAGCAAAGTTGTGGCTTGCCGCACTTTCCTTTTGCAGTGCAATAGGAAGTGTATATAGTGAGGCAGGCCACTAATGAACGAACAGAAATTCACAATCATTTTCATGAATATCCATCGCAGCAAAATTGACCACATTTGGCACGATGTAGTTGATCGTGTCTAATCCGAATCAAAAGCGGGAAACGGACTCGCTCTTGCTTTGCCATCAAGGACATATACCAATGTATCGTATCGAAATGGAAAAAAGTTTATCAAAATATATCAACAAGTTTTTTTTAAACAATGACAGCCCTAGTAATTACTAATGTATAACTACTATCACTACAACTTTTGATTCCTATAATGATAGCAATTAAAATAATGAATGTAATGAAAGTATTCATTATCATCCTCATCATGCAAAGAGCAAGATAATTGGGTTCAGTATGGATTGCTCTTCACAATACAAAGGATGGAGCTGGAACCTTGTTCTTTCGAATGTGCCTAATTATAAAAAGTATTCAACAACCCTTAAAACGAAGCAAATTGTCATATGACAATCTTGCAGAAATGTGTCTAGTAGACTTGTCAAAAGTGACCCTCCTTAATAATTTGACCAAATTCCTAGACATCTCAAATCCCTGAAAGTTTTGACAATACCAAATAAGACAATAGAAAGGTTGCTTGAGTTGTCGTTTTTACCTTATTAAACAGGAAGAAGGAAAAGGTGTTCTCAAGCTGACCAAATTCCTAGACATCTCAAATCCCTGAAAGTTTTGACAATACCAAATAAGACAAAAGATAGGTTGCTTGAGTTGTCTTTTTTATCTTATTTAACAGTGTTTATTTCTCTGTATCACATAACAATATCAAGATATGTCATTTAAAAAATGGTTGATATCATTATCATGCAGTGTGCATGTTATTCAGACTAGGATCAAGACCAGTTTGCACAAATAAAGCTGCATCAGTCAAATTCCCAGGTGCCTCGGTGCACAATTGTCAAATTGTTTTGAAGCAGAAAAGACGCCACTGACATTGCTCTTGTTGTACGTTTTACTGTTTGAGTGAGGTTTAGAGTTGACCAAGCGGTGTCAGACCATGTAAACTTATGAATCAAATTTGTTTTCTCCTTTTCCAGGTTGGATGCAACTATAGATGATGGGACTCTTGGAAGGTTGGTAAATGACGAGGATAAAAAGTCCAATGCAGTGGTGGTGCTGGAGGTTGAAGGGTGTCCACATATCTGCCTCTTCGCTGCTGAGGTCCTGGAACCAGACGTGGAAATCAGATATAATACGGCAAGGGGGTTGATTACCCCCGGAGAAAGAATGGAGCACAGACCACAGACACCATTGGAAGATGAAACAGGTCTAGGAAGATACTCAGAATCTTTCTCAAGTACTAATTGGTGTAGTAGCGCATATGAAAACACAACAGAAGCATTAGAAATAGCTTCTACCACAACTGTTAACTTAACAAAGGAAGAGAGAGATACAATTAAAGTGAAACCCCCATCTCGGCACACAATAGCTATTTATGGGAAACAAAAATAATTGAAGAGGAAATGAGTCCAACATTAGGTCAATGTCAGATTGAAGAAAATCATTCCACCAATGAGGCTAGTGAGGACTTCTTAGATATCGAGAAAATAGACAATAGCTTTGACTCAACAGATTCTTTTGAGATTCCTTTCTCAAAGTTGACTCAAAGTATGAAATTGACTGTTGAAGAAGAATGCAACCACTCCATTGTTGTACCTTCTGTTCTAAAATCCAATGTCAACGTAGATGGTTTGTTAAAAAAACACTCAAGGGTCTGGAATTGCCCTAATTTTTGCCTGTATTGTAAATATGAAGGAAACAATTTATCCCGCCACATACAAGTGAAACCCCCATAAGCACCTCGGCACACAATAGCAATTTATTGGAAACAAAAATAATTGAAGATGAAATAAGTCCAACATCAGGTAAACGTTAGATTGAAGAAAATTGTACCACCAATGAGGCTAGTGAGGACTTCTTAGATATTAAGATAATGGACAATAGCTTTGACTCAACAGACTCTTTTGAGATTCCTTTCTCAAAGTTGACTATAAGTATGAAATTGACTGTTAAAGAAGAATGCAATCACTCCATTGTTGTACCTTCTGTTCTAAATGAATGATTTCTTAAAGGCACATCAGCACACAAAGGCCATTTAGTGCCATACAAACTGTGTAAAACAATGGTCCTTTGTTATTGTTAAAAACAATAACAAAGCAATAAATAAGTAAAAATATTCACAAAACAATGAACAGTTTTAGACTATAAGTGGTGACACCACTGTGGTGTATACAAAGGTGATTCAAAAGAAACAAAATTCTTAAAATATTTCATAATCTGTAAAACAGACCAATCTCATGTAAATAAGATAGAATGCTGTCTGGAGGAACCTTTTCGAAGAGTTCCTTAAAGTTATCTACATTAAAATGTATATTTCTGGACTCAATAAAATCGACACAATCAAATAAAATGTTTGAACGTCATTTGACAATCATAGGCAATACATTGTGGAGGATCTCCCCCTTTCAAAAGGAAGCAGTGAGTCAAATGAGTGTGACCAATTCGAATTCTTGCTAAAACACTCTCCTCACGCCTAATGATTCGGGAACCTCCAGGCCAAAGACCCAGCTGAGGATGACTCTCATGTAGTTTGTTGTTTGCTGCCTCATCCCACTGAGACTGCCATTTGCGTTTTAAAAGGATATATCAACATAAGGAATGGGAACAATTGTGACTCTTTTCGAAAGGCCAGCTTTGGCAGCAGCATCTGCATTTTTCATTACCTATGATGCCAACATGACTGGGAATCCAGTAAAATAAAATTCTTTTCTCTTGGTACTGTACTAGCCAATTGCGGCGTTCCAGTATGTAGAGGACAAGAGGATGTGTCCAGTCTTGGCCTGAAGAGCAGACTTTGAATCTGAGAAAATGATAAAATTCCTTTCATCATCATCTGCCGTCTCCACCCTATCAAGAGCTAGATAGAGAGCATGCAACTCGGCAGAAAATATAGAGGACTTATCTGGAAGACGTTCAATGGAAGAAGAATTATCAATGACTGCCGCCGCTGCAGCTTTATCATCTGAAACAGAGCCGTCAGTGTAGATGAAATCATAGTCTCGAAAGACATCCTTCACCTCATTATGTAAACCTATGTACTTTGAAGGATTCGTTTCATCCTTCTTGGCATACGAAAGAGTGAAGTTGACCATAGCAGTTGGGTATGTCTATGAAGGAATTTCAGGAAATTCAAACTTTGCAATGATATCAGGATCAAAATCCAATTCTTCCAATGACTCTTTAATACGAATACCAAAAGTTGGAATGACTCTTGGTTTTCTAACAAAAAGATCTACATACCGAGGGTTAAAAATAGTATCATACACAGGGTTATTTGGGTTGGCAGCTATTTAAGTTGCAAATTGAAGAGCAAGCTTTTCTCTTCTGAGGTGATGAGGGAGCTCGTTCGCCTCAACACAAAGCCTCTGTGCAGGAGAGGTTCTAAAGGCTCCAAGAGAAAGCCTTAAACCCTGGTTTTGAATAGGATCCAGCAAAGACATATACGATTTACATGCTGCTCCATAAATAAAACATCCATAGTCTAGCTTTGAACGAACAAGGGCTCTATACAGTCGTAAAAGAACTGTACGATCCCCACCCCAGTCAGTGTTGGAAACTACTCTCAACAAATTCAAAGCCTTGACACACTTTTTATTCAGGCCCTTGATATGAGGGACAAATGTCAGTTTTGAATCAAGTAAAATGTCAAGGAACTTTGTTTCCTTCTTTACAGGAATGGGGTTATCATAAAGTACTAAGAAGGGATCTGTATGAAGACCCCTCCTTCAACAAAAATGGACACAGACAGTCTTTGTTTGGGAGAATTTAAAACCATTATTATCCGCCCAATCTTCTATTCTATTAAGATGAAGTTGGAGCTGCCTTTCTATAGTGTGCATGTGTTTTGATCGATATGAGACACCAAAGTCATCCACAAATAGAGACTTGTCAACACCATTTCTTATACAGCTAGTGATGTTGTTGATTTTGACAATAGAAAGGGTGACAGACAAAATGCTACCCTGAGGAACTCCCATTTCTTGGTCATAAAAGTCAGAGAGGGATGTCCCTACTCTGACTCGAAATTTCCTTCAGATGAAAGTTTTTGATAAAAAGGGGCAAACGTCCCCTGAGGTCCATATCATGTAAACCCTTCATAATTCCAAACTTACAAGTGGTGTCATATTCCTTTTCTAGGTCAAAAAAGACAAACACCACATGTTCTCCTTTTAAAAATCCCTCTCTCACAAAGGTTTCAAAGCGCACAAGGTAATCCATTGTGCTTCTTGTTTTCCGAAAGCCACTTTGGGCTTCCGTGATAAGTGAAAGAGATTCAAGAAACCAAACAAGACGATTGTTTATCATTCGTTCCATGGTTTTACAGACACAACTGGTCAAAGCTATTGGGCGGTAATTATTTGGATCTTTGTAGTCTTTTCCTGGCTTGGCAATGGGTATGATAGTGACTTCTCTCCAGGAAGGTGGAAACTCTCCAGTTTCCCAAATATTATTAAAAACCTTTAGAAGGCACTGGAGAGAAGCTTCAGGAAGGTGCTTCAAAATCTGATAATGTATTTGGTCAGGGCCAGGAGCTTTGTCATGGGCTTTGCCAAGCGCAGTCCTGAGCACATCTATTGAAAAGGGTTGACTGATAGGTTAGGTATTGTCAGATTGGAATATAAGGGGGTGATCTCTTGTCTATTTTTGACACGTTGGAACTTAGGAGAATAATTTGCAGATGATGAATTGAAGAATATTGCCTCCCCAATGGTATTGGCAATATCCCTTGGTTGCGTTATTTTTCTGCCATTCCTCATAATATGTTTTACAGACGGACAGCCCCCCTTACCCTTGATTTTACGGACCATGTCCCAGCATTTCTTCATAGACGTTCTGGCATTTAATTTCGATACATATTCGTGACAACTTTTCTTTTTGTTGGCAAGAATGACTTGTCTTGCTTTAGCACTCTTTATACGATATAGTTGTAAATTTGCATTAGTTGGAGAACTCTTAAAACAATCTCTTTCATTCTAAAATAGCTTCCTTACACTTATCAGAGAACCATGGCTTCTGTGGCTTCTTGGGGTTGGGATTTGATTTTGGTATTGTTTGGTTAGCAATTTCACAAAGCTTGTCGATAAAACTTTCCAGGTGGAGACCTCCATCAAGATCATCTTGATGAAAGGCCTCCAAACTCTGGAGGATGATAATGGCTTTCGAAGATGATAGGGAAATGGTCACTTCCATGAAGATCTTCCACCACCCTCCATGTAAAATCCATGAAAAGTGAAGGAGAGCACATGGTGAGATCTATAGAATGATGTAAAAGAACCAGTTGCTGGATGCAGATAAGTTGGAATATCATCATTAAAGAGGCAGATATTATTTATGGTCATGAAGGTCTCCATGACCTTACCCTTGGTGTCATTTCTATTCCCTCCCCACAAGTAATTGTGAGAATTAAAATCCCCAACAATCACAAATGGCTTTAAGGTAATTGGGTTTCTATGTGTGCAAGGTCACGGACATGAAGTGTAGTACTAGGACAGATATATAGATTACAGAAGGTAATTGTAGTGTGAAGAGTCACCTTTACAATTGTTTGTAAAGGTGAGTTCACATCTACTGGACTCTCAGGTAAATTGCTTTTGACAAATGTAGAGACACCACCATGTGCCCTATCCATATCATCTACTGTCCCAGATTTGTGATATGCAACATAGCCTTTTTAAAGGCATTTTATCATCCCTGAGATTTGTTTCTTGGAGACAAATGACTGGAGCATTATATTTTTGAGCTATTAGTTCAAGATCCTGTCGATTTGCTGCAAGTCCTCGACAGTTCCGCTGAATAATAAAGCCACTAGCCATGGTGAGAAAAAGGAGAAAAGAAAGAGATATGTGGATTAAAATCAATAAAAGTGTCATTTTGATTGTATGAGGTGTACTCTCGGCTTTGGTTGGTGGGGCTTTGGTACATTGCTTCAAATGACCTCTCTCTGCGGATTTGAGAGATATTATCATATGAACCTTTGGATGGTCTGGAGCCTAAGGAATTTCTCCTAGGCTCCTGACTGCCACCCTGAGGGGTAGTGATGGGTTTCCGTGTATAAGATTTAGTATTTTGTGATGGCTTTGGAGCGATTGTTGCTTTTGTAGTGGTAGGTTCAATGATATTTGTAGGTTGTTGTGATAGTTCATTTACTGTCTGTGTTGACATTGTTGCATGAGATGGAGTTGGAGTGATGTTTTTTCCTGGTGAAGGACGAAGTGAAAAGTCTGTTGCATTGATGGGCCAAGTGATGTCAGTTTGTGTCTGGATGGATGAGAACTGAGGTTTGTCAACTGTTGCTGCCCGAGCATAGGATTTCTTTTCAGTGCTGGATTTATCTTGAACTATTTTCCTAGCTTCTGGAAAAGGCACTTGCCGTTTACATTTAACAGAATGAACCTCCTCAAAAATCCATTTAGAGCAGGTTCTACTGTATGCAGGATGATCACCAGAACATTTTATGGGATGATCACTAGGAGTACAGGTGAACTTGGATATGACGGACCACTGTTCGACGGATTTTTGCATATGACGGATGATATGCTTGGTCCCAGTCTGATCATTATCAAGTATTCGTCATATGTATACGACGGATTTTGCATATAACGGACCAATTTTCCTGGTCCCATTGAGTCTGTCATATCCAAGTTCAACTGTATCTCCATGGTCATCCATGGAGCATTTTGGGCATTTGGGGGCATTTTTGCAATTGTTATTTTGATGTCCAAACTGTTTGCAACCGAAACATCTCAGAGGGTTGGGGATGAATGGGGAAACTTTAACTTTCAGATGACTTCAGTTGTCTAGCTGTGACATAACTCGCAACACTCAAACAATGGTTGTTTACCTGCGCTACTAGCTGCGAGTATAATCACGCTGCTGTGTTTGGCGAGGTTGATTCTTCTTCTTCTTCCTAATAAAGTGCTAAACTCAAAGATGAGTATTATCGCACTGGGTTCGCAGCGTGAAACGTGATTAGTGACCTTCCTGGTATGCGTTAAAAATTACAAACATTTAAGACGTATTAAAAAGACATTGACGCTCTATGCCCTGCTGAGTCCAAGGGTGCCGACGGCAGCCTTGAAGCTGTCGATGGTACTGGACAGGGCAACAATGCCAGGGATGCTATTCCACACTCTCACGGCCGATGGGAAGAAGGAGTCCTTGAAGCAGTCGATGCGGTTGGCCGGCTCGATGTATCGGTGCGCAGAGCGCACAGCTGGCTGAAGGTACGCCTCGGCGGGGATAGCAATTAGGCCATTGACTATCCTATACATCATGGTTGCCTTAGCCTCTGTCCTACGCCTCTCCAGGGTGGCCCATCCGAGGGATTGTAACATGGCTGTTACACTGCAACGGCGATTGAAGTTGCTGCAGACAAACCTGGCGGCTCTCCTCTGGACCATCTCGATTTTCTTGATGGTTGTGATGGTGTGAGGGTCCCATACAGTGGAGGCATATTCGATGATCGGTCTGACTAAGGTTTTGTAGCTGAGTTCCTTGATGTTCCTAGGGAATTTTCGGAAGTTACGCTGAAGGAAAGCTCGGGAGCCGTTGGATTATCATCTCCACAGGGACTTACTATCTTATCAATTCCCCATTTGGACTAATGGTGTCAGATGGCCGGCCGCCAGCGAGTACATTGATGAGTCTTCCTATTCCTAAATCTACCTGCCCCAGGTTTTTTAAGGAAATCTATCTGGGGCATGATGCCCTCTAACTGCCTGTCTAAATTTTGGGATCAGCTCGCGAATTTTACCGGTGCCAAACATCCATTTTTTTATTTTGAGCGGTGACATGGCACCGAAACCACCAGTGTAGATCCGCCATTGAAAAAGTCTATTGTTTGACCACCAAAAATTCTCAGGGCAATAATAATCCTGAAACTAGCTATGCTATATGCCAGTAAGTTAGAAATTTGCAGCCATAAGTGCCATCTTCTAGAGCAGGGCGGCATTTCTGCAGACACTGACTGAAGAAATGATGCGGAACAGCCCAGAGATCCAGCCCTAAGATCGGCATAGATGGCGGCAGGTATGACCTTTCTGATAATTATTTATAAATATCAACTGAAACTAGGACCAAAGTTTGTTTCTTACTTCCAACAGAAAGTTGAGTTAATATGCATATCAAATTATTCAACTGGTATGACCATTGTTTGTATTTGTCTCACATATTTTACAGAAAAATAGTGGGCAATAATTTGTATACATGATTTCACCATCCAGAGGGTTGACTTAACAAACATCTCTGAGATGCTGAGAAGGCTCTTTTTAGAGTTTGTTTCTGATGTATCGGTCTACCTCTGTTGTTGTCGGTTGATCTTCCCCCATGTATTTCCTATGGGCTTATTATTGACCGCAAATTTTTTCAGTGAATTTCTAACTTAATTTTCTCGGTGTCTGTAGTCGTTAGGTGTGGTGTTTTGTATTTTCAGTTGTTTTTTGTTGGTAGTTTGGTGGTAAATTGCTGTGTTGTGTGATCTCATGCAGCTTCAGGATGCATGTTTTGATTGAAAGGTTAGACTTTGAGTTATTGGTTGGCCGCAAGTTGGATACTGGGTCGGATCATTGTTTAGGTAATATTTTTTTGACATTTTATCAATTCATTTATTGTGTGGAGCCAGTTGTGGTTATTGTTATCATCATAGTAAACTTGTTTCAGCAATTCAATTGTTTGTTTAATGTCATTTGGTTGAAATGGCCCTTCATTATCATAGCTTTTTTGAGTGGTTTTGGATCTGACTCATGGTCCATCCATGATATATATGATTTAACCTGCTGGGCTCTTGAATTTTATACATATAATTTGAATCAACTCCAGTAGCTATAGGCTTGGAACAACAATTTGATATCTTGATTAAATCTGAAATGCGAAGATATTTTGATTTAACCATCTCTTGTTCAGAAAGCCCCCCAGAACAGTCAGCTTTTTCAAAGATGACAAAAAAGCATATCCTTAAGGCTTTTCTGATTATACATTTGTATAAATTAGCATATGTGTTCAGGTTTCTATAGGAAAACAAAATCTTGTAGAATGTAAAATCAGGAAGCAGTAGCTTAAGCTGATCTTGGAGCCAGAATGAAATATTTTAACATGTTTCCCATTTGTGCCATTGCTGTCTTATGATATCAAGGGAGTCCAACTCTCGCTCAATTGCACCAGTGTGACACAGAGGCATTAGGATGTGCAATAATAGAAAACATTTTATAATCACTTTAACTCAGAAATTTTTTCGGTATGCATTACCAATGAGTCTAGTAGTTGCTTCACTTGCAAATTTAGATAAGAATATTTTGAAAAAGTGTGTAAGATGCATTTATTGATACCACCTAGTGATTGATCTAGGTCTCATTTATTACTACAATTGCCAATATGGTAGTTTCCATTTCAGGAGCTAAGCCGCCTATGTGTCCAGCATGTCATTTGGACACCAAGAACACATATTTTATGTCAGGATTTGCTGATGATGACTATTCCTGCATGTAGTGTCACTTTTATAATACACACAAAGCAGTTACTGGCCTAAAAAGCAAAATTTGTAAATATATAGGGTTTGTTTCATTTGTATGTACTTTGTACAACACTTTAGACACCCAGAAGTCTATGAAACCTCTGTTTGGACACCTTGTACCCAAAACCTGGCTAAGACTATGGTCCCCTGGTGACAATGATAAGACTGATTGTCGCACAGTGTCCACCAAAACTTGCTGTGCTCCAGGATTAACATATGTGCTCCAGGACTTGGACAACCCTGGATATTGTTAGATTGCAAGGAAAGAAAATGAGGGAGGATTTTATCCAACCGTTTCTTATGTTGGTCATTCTTACATCACTAAAGCCAAAGACAGAACTTAAGTAAAAATCTCATACTAAGTGCCCATCTGAACTTTTAAGAATATTCGCTTCAGACTCAGGGCTTAAGGGAGTTGATTCAGGGGGTTTGGAATATAATCTAAGGTACTTAGGAATTTTCTAGTCCGCAGTTCATCCATCCATTGTTTTTGGCATCTGTACTATACTCAGAGAAACTAGCGCCATAGTTCAAAATAACCTGAAGATGTCCACCAGATATCTCAATGCTCCCTTTGGAAGTTATCATGCAGAGAGTTGCCTAATCGAAACAACATGTGATGAGAAATCTTTTGGAATCTGAAATGCACCATCAGGATAATGTTGAACCCTCATCTAGTCCATGAAGTCTAAGAGATGTGACGTGTGACTAGGGGTAGGACGATCAATCAAAAGCTTGTTCAATCGATCAGATCTGAAAGAAATCTGATCGACGTAGGTTTTGGAAAATTGCTCATTCGCGATTATTGCCCACATTGCTAATTTTGTACAGAAGAATGCACTTTTCCCCACAAACCCGATTGACCACTTACTTGACTACTCATGCTCTGACGGCCGAATGATCTAAGGCGCCGCCACTGACTACAAGCTGTCTCTCACCACTGTCTGGGTTCGAATCCAGGCATGGGTATGTGAGAAAGTTGCCAGTGACTTGGGGCTAGGCGGTGATTTTTGCCGGGTACTCCGGTTTCCTCAACTATCACGAATCATCCACACAAATGTGACGAAAAACAAAATTCCAAACTCATTTTGCTGCTATATATACTAATAAAGAAATTTGTCTTCCTTATCTGTTGTCTTCTTATCTATTCTCGCCGCCGCACTCAGGTTACATAGTGAATTATACTTGTATTAGTAAGTCTGATTTTCTAAGTGGCGCTGTCACCGTGGCCACGCTATATTTCAGGTTTTGAAGGATATAGAGACACTTAAAATATTTGTTTATTATCCATTGATCAGTTGGGAACGGTCAGGAAACCTCACAATTAATCAGAATATATGAACGATTTTTAGTCCTAAGTGTGACAGCAGCTTTTATTGTAGTATATGAAAAAACGTTCTGAAGAGATTATTTATGCTATTTCTTTTTGAGAAGGAAATTACTTGTGCACTTTTTGCAGATTCTCTTCTCTGGAGATCCAAGTGTACGAGTACTAACTTTAGATTGATGTGCAGTATCTCGTTCCAGTGATGTCATGCTAGTTAAGTCCTGAATGGAATCTGTTATTGCCAGGCGTCAGCCAGCTTGTTATCAATTCTTACCTAAACTCCCCCTCTTAACCACCACCACACCCTCCTTGTCCTCATACTGAAGTTCCTACAGAAAAACTAGTCAGAGGTTCGAAAGTCTTATCCCACGTTGATGAAATGAGCATGTAAGTGAAAGCTGTTATTTTAGCTATTAAGAAAATAACAGTTGAAAGTGAAACCTCTTGAGATGTGATCTCTTATTGACCAGGGAATGTTTTCACATTTGGAGTTATGCTAAATATGAATTTTACAGGAAAATCAACAGGAAATATAAGACAATATAGAAATTCTAATTTGTATTTTGTTATGAAACATGGTATAAAGACGCTATCGATAGTTATGGCAAAATTGATGCTGATTTTCTTTAAAAGAAAAGTGGGTTTAGTGATAGCTCTGCAGCCATCAAATATTCTAGTATGAAAAATTGCTTAAAGGGGTTATTTTGCTAAAAGCTGTATGTTTGGTTCAACTAAAATAAGCAACTTTTCTTCAAGAAATAAATCTCAGCAACTTAAGTGTGCTATTTGTGCTTGTTGGTAAAATTGTGTTGGCACACATTCACCCCTATTTGTATTGATATGGATGATAATTATTCTACCAAAGGCTGATTTAATTATTTTCAATTTCAATCAATTGCTATTACCACTTTGCTCCTGTGACACACCACGATGGAAACAACATTGGCCTTAAACCCCAAACAAATATTAACTAACATGTACAGATATCCAAAACACCAAAGAAACAAAACAAAAAAATTGAAAAATAAGAAAGGCCAAAAAGTCACAATATTAAAAAAATTAACAACAAAGCAACCATAAGAGAATCAACCTTTTACCGCCACTCAGGGGTCCCTCCTGTTATAACTTTGAGAAAGTATCGCAAGGTGACCAAGACTACTGTATCTGGGGAAGGAGGCCATCTCATGGTTGATTCAGGTCTAATGATATCCATGTACATAACGTGTTCATGTCATGAAGCTTGCTTAGCCAATCGCTTCCTGACACTCGCCAAAAGTTGAAACTCCCCGGGATGCCCATGGATGGTGCCTTGTTTGCAGGCATGGTCATGTGACACCACCATCTCGATTCCTCTTGTTCCCGGGGGTGGCACTCAGGTACAGAGGGGGGCCGCACCCGCATTATGTATTTCACGGAAGAAGGGGTCTTTTTTTAAGACCTCCGCATGTCCGCGATTTTGTAAAAGAAGGGTACTTTTTTGTACCCAGGTACGAAGTATGGGGGTCAAAATCCCCTTAAAATTCACGAAAAATACGCGGATCTGACGCCGAGTGACTCCCGAAGTGACTGGGCTTCCGAGTTAGCTGCCGCCACTTGCTGCCACTAAACACGCAGACACCCCCCCCCCCCCCCCCGGGCTCTTGTTATTGTCAGCGCTCCCGAGACGTGGACCCGGTTTGTGTCTCTATCAGGCCATCCTTTTTGTTATATTGATGTTTCTGTTGTTGGCCTTTCAGAGACACGGTACCACACAATAGTAAAAATCTGCCGTCAGTCCGCCGAATTCACTGGAGTGTATTTCTCGAGTGTATAAGGCGAGTGTCACGGCCAGACTTATACCAATGAATTATGTACATGTTTGACTAGTTTATTTGCCCTAAGTCGGCAGGTGACAATGGTTGAAGTGTTTTTTAATCTTAGAAAGAAGTTCTGAAGCGTCAATATCCGCCATTTTAAATTTCCGATGTATGCTAAAGGCCAGACTTATTGAGCACCTGCCAAGACATTAGGAGCTTCTGCACGCATATAACAGACGGTATTAAGTTAATAATAAAGGCTCATCAGGGCCAGATTTATGAATAATGGTCTTAATCTCGTAAAAAAGTGTTTTTTCCAACATGTTTCTCAGTCGCTGTGATTCTCCCAGTCCGGTAGTGCCGTATATTGGCCGCGCACGTCGTAAAAGTTAATCTAAGTTCAATTGTTGGACGGCACGTGGACGTGTGTTGGTGCCTTGGAGATAACGCAACAACTTGTGTGACAACGCGAGAATTAGCGGCCATTAGCAATCAACGTGCCTCCATAAAAAAGGTAAGATTTTTCTAAAAAGGAGGAGGTGAGTAAAATAAGACATTGTCTGAAATGATAAATAACCACTGGTCTTCAAATAAAAGTAAGTTTTATTTCATTCAAATCTGTCAGTGGTCAATCACGTACCATGTTCCAAAAATTTCAACAGCAGGACCCTTGCCCCCACGGCCAACGGTACGGACAGGCTAAGGGGGCAAGTCTCCTGGTCTAGCCCGTAGCCTACCATGGAGCAGGCCTGGTAGGTGTGGGAGAGGTAGTGTCAGATAATCCTTTTAGTCAGGCCAGGCACAAGAGGAGCCCTGTCAACCTGACTCTTCCTCTGGGATGTCCTAATCGCTAGAGCAGAGGCAACGACGATGCTCAAAAGGTTCTTCAAGTCACCATTCTAGGGCGGACAACCGTAGGCTGATGGCTTCAGTCTCCCGGGGGGGGGGGGGGGGGAGGGTTGGACACTTGGGTATTTAGGGGGGTGCATACGTTCGTTACCAAAACTAAAAAATACCCCTAAAGCACTGATTTCTGGCCAAAAAAGCACCCTTATTTTAATAAAACACTGATTTTTTCCACTAAATAAACACCCCTTCTTTTATCAAAACACTGACATTGGATGAACGGGAACACGTATTTTAACTTAAGATTTTATAATCCTCTGCTTGTTTAGCGGCAGCAAGTGGCGGCAGCAAACTCGGAAGCCCTGAGTCACTTTGGGAGTCACTCGGCGTCAGAGCCGCGTATATTTCGTGGATTGTAAGGGGATTTTGACACCCATATTTCGTACCTGGGTACAAAAAAGTACCCTTCTTTTACAAAATCGCGGACATGCGGAGGTCTTAAAAAAAAGACCCCTTTTCCGCAAAATACGTAACGAAGGTGCGGCCCCCCTCTGTACCTGAGTGCCCCCCCCCCCCCCCCCCCCCCCGCCCCGGGTTCAGTCTAGGCCACTCCAACACGACTGTCAGTTTTCCTGCTGACCAGGCGTCGCCGGACACTCACCAGGCCATCGTCTGCGCCTCAACCTTTAAAATGAGAACATGAACAGGCCAAAGCCGGACTCGACAGGACAGTTCGTAGCCAGTCCCTGTTTGAAAGTGGTGGGGAATAGTGGCTGCACCATACATGCAGGTCCCCGTTCAGATGACAGTCGCTGTCACCAACAGGGAAGCGTCAGAGATCCTGGGGGGTCTCCGGCACGGATGCTGGTGGTGTCCGTGTTCCCAGGGAAGTTCCCAATGAGGGGTAATAACTCCCCTACCGATCGACCGGGACATAAAAAATGAGGATCAATCCACCAGTTTCAGGACATTCACCTGTCTGGTGCGGTCCAAAGGCGTCTACCTCAAGACGTGTGGGGTCAATCTGTTCCAGTATCTGGACGGTTGGCGGGTCTTACCGACTCACCCTCCAATACAGAGATCTGGTGTGCACCTGTATCCAGGAGATCAGGTTCATCCTCAGCGAGGAAAAAATAGGGCTGGGTACCAACCAAGGGCACTTAAAATAGTGACCCACGCTTCATCCATTGGGTGGGGCGGTTACCTTAGCGGCCAGACGGCTTTTCGCATATGGCCCGCAGTGGCAAGGGAAGCACATAAACTGGCTGGAGCTCTAGGCAGTATGGCTGACTTTCAGCCACTTCCAGGACAAGGTATGGGGCCAAGTAGTGAATGTCTATGTGGGAGTGGTGCAATCAGTTAGGCAATATGCCTGTAGCAGTTCACCTGCAGGGGACACGCAACATCCTTACCGATGCACTGTCCTTTCCCTCTGTAAATCAAACCTGCATTTTTGCCACTTAACCACTGGCTCTTGGCAGCATTCAGACCTCTGCCTCCCCGATCGCGCATAATAAATCTGTCAGGGCTTGCAGAGACAAGGATGAACATTCTTAGTTGACCATGACCAAATGGGCATATGGTTCTTAAACTGAAACCAATATTTCTATTCTTAAATTGAATTTCATATATATAGGTGCAGAGCACATAGATACCCAACCTGCATGAAAACCATAACATTAAACTGCTGGATAGTGCAAAACGAATGAAAATATTGATCAAAGTAAAGGGAAAATGACAACATCCAAAGGTTTATATTTGACGACCAAATTATGCAACAGTAAGGTTTTTGAAGTCCAATATGGGTTTATGTGTAACCATACCCTGAGGCATATCGCAAAACAAACTCATATCATTAGTGCTCGGACGATTACTCGTATGGTCGAGCATTCGGTCGTCACGCCATGCTCGACCCACGGTCGACCATGCCAAGGAATGTTCGACCGAAAACGAGTATAATGAATTAGCGCTAGTCTGTCCAAAAGCAAAAATATTACTCAATGAAAGTAACTTACCACGCCGCCAACCTTCCTATCTAGCGAAATATCTACCATGAAATGAAAATAAACTTACCTTTATGTTGTTGTTGCTGTTGTTTCCTCACCTACATCTACGCAGCGCTTCGTCGTTGTAAACATCATGGCTAACTGCGCACTGCGCATGTACTTATTCTATTACTTCCGAGGGACCGGCGCCGCTCCTGAATTGTCCCAACATGGTCGACCATGGTCGAGTATCGGTCGGCAGCTTCTGCCGATTACTCGACCATGATATTTTCAACGATTCCGAGCACTACATATCATGCTGCCAAATATATACAGTTTATGCCTGAAGTGATCATGTTCACCATAATTAAAATTACTAAATGGGTCGCCATTTGCAATTTTTAGCCTGTCATTGGAAGGCTTTCATGACCCCACACTTGAGTTAACATATGTCTTATTAGTTGCGATTGTGGTATGCCTGTGCACAGTAATATAAGGTACACATAACGCCAATACAACTCGATTGTCAAGTTGTTGTTTATCTTAAATTTGCAAAACTGCATACTCGTGAATTAAATTAGAACTGCCATCTAGCGTTATTACAGCAAACCACTGGCCCTTGTTTTTTATGCAGTACTACATGCACAGAAAGTAACTTTTGGGTTATTCGCCGCAGACTGGTTGTTTAGGTTCACCGGCTGGTTTCATATCCACTTGTTTTTATTAATTTGAGGTCAAAAGTCATTGACGTGTTATTTTTTTGAATGGCCATATGGAATGGGAATATTTTCAACGCTTCAGGGGGAAGGACTGTATTGTAATGGTGTGGCAGACAGACTCGCAAAAAAAGTATATTTCAATATGCCCATTACCAAAGTTTGCCAGGGGAATGCGTGACTTTCATTGATTGAAATATATGTGTGCGTTCTTTTTACTCTCTCTCTCTCTCTCTCTCTCTCTCTCGACTCTCTGAAGTTGGAAACGACCCCCAAATTTGTCATTTCCAGTATTGATGGGAAGACCCGTTGACGGGCTCTCGGATGAATGCCTGTTATAAAGTTGAGAATCAGTGCAGGCATGTACATACACAAAATCTTGGACCAATATAGATATGTGGTTGTTCATCTAAGACAAAATGTACCAGCGTAGAACGAGGGTAGAAATTGAATCCGCTATAGGCTGAGGATAGTTCATTTACAATAAACCTTGAATTAAGATATCCATGGATAAGCAAGTAGTGCCTAGTTCCCATTGGCGCTGTGGTTAAGATCATAGCCCCAAGCGGCTCATTCTATTTTGGGCGGTGTGACGTCAGTGACGTCACTATCCGCCATGGCTACATGAAGACCGCGATGTTAAACAAGGAGGCCCTCTCCGGCTATAACGGACGTTATTTTTCAAGATACCTGGTAAGCACTTTTGAGGATAGTTGCAATCATTTAACACGATTACAGTAAACGCATAAAGAGTGTTATATTGTATTTGTGAGGCATGAGAGTGTAATGAAATGCGGTTTTATTGTCCGCACAGACGCTTATGACTGTCAGAACATGTTTCATCTAAAATGGCTGCCCAGAAAATTCTATCTTTGTCAGTTTTTCCATTCAATTTTCTCGGTAATTTTACAAGCTAGGGAATTAAGTATTATGCCATTCTAAAGATGAGAATTAATATTATGGAAAAATGTAGTTTTGATGAGGCATTTCTTGAATTAATCTTGTAAAATGTAGTTGTTTTGTGAAGTTCAGTGCAACTGTATACTTACGTGTGGACAAGCACAATCCTATTCAATAACGGTCGTTATTTTTCAAGATACCTGGTAAGCATGTACATGGATAGTTGTAATCATTTAACACAATTACAGTAAACGCATAAAGAGTTATATTATATTCGTGAAGCATGACAGTGTGTGGAAATGTTGTTTTATTGTCCGCACAGACGCTTATGACTGTCAGAGCATGTTTCATCTAAAATGGCTGCCCTGAAAATTCTATCTTTGTCAGTTTTCCATTCAATTTTCTCGGTAAATCTAAAAGCTAGAGTATTAAGTATTATGTCATTCTAAAGATGAGAATTAATATTATGAAAAATGTAGTTTTGATGAGGCATTTCTTGAATTAATCTTGTAAAATGTAGTTGTTTTGTGAAGTTCAGTGCAACTGTACTTACGTATGGACAAGCACAATCCTATTCAACCACTAGTTGCCACGTCGACCTGAATACTTTGCTAAAAAATCCCTAAAAGTCAATTTTAAAATGTATGAAACACAAAAGAAATACTCAATTGCATTTTATTGTTCTATTGTATTGTAATTTGGACATTTTAGAGCGCCCTGGCGTTCAGTAAACTCGTACTTGCATTTAGTGCAATTAGTGTCGTGATGACATCCAACCGAACTCCCCTAGGACTAGGAGGGAGGATGTGGGTGCCAAGGAAATTGCATTTACCCTGATTCACCGAAAATGTGATTCCAGTATTAGGATTAGGGAAGTGGGGATGCATTGATTGCAGACAGGATGTGGATATCTAGACGGCACGGTGTCTATTGTCTGTCTTGTTTCACTTGCAAGGAATCACTTCCCCTGCTTCCACCTCTTCTTCTATAGGTAAATAAGCTTTATTTCAAGTCAGTTATAATTATACATAGTAAACATGAGCAGCGTCTTGTAGATTAAAAAATCTTAATTTGCTCATTCTATTGTATAGAATAAGTGCTGGACACTTAAAGTGCTATCCGAGGTATATTTATGCCATGTATCTATAACCTCTGACACTGTAACTATTTCTTATTTAAATTGTTTTACCTTGTATTGTACATGTACATTTTTATACCTAAATAAAATCAATCGATCAATCAATCATAGAGGTCGTTCTTAGCGCATGAATGAATGAATGAGAACAGCGCCCGTATTTCCGAGCGAAGTCATTGCCGGGGCCCTCAGGCCCCGGCAATCTAGAAGAGCTTAAAAAATTTAAGTATGGTCTGCGCCATTTTGAAATCACAGAGCACTGTGGGTAATTGCGTCTAACTCCACCACGCTCTACAGCAAAAAATCCACCACGTTCTGTATATGTACTTCCGAGAACAAGAGTTTATTTCTTAAGTGGTAATGAACTACGTGGTAGGCTTCCATGAAATGCTGCACTTCCCGAAGCTCTCCGAGTACTCGCCGTTCGGATGGTTGCGTTCAGTGTATCCAACGTACTTTCTGCCCCCAGTAACACTATTTAGACCATCGAACATTTCAAAGTCGGCAGCTCCGACCTGATACTTTTACCTATCGTGCGATAGACGGATCCAGAGAATGTCCGATACAAGGTGATATGAGTGGAGGTGAAAGGAGTTCAGTTCAATTTGAAGCGCACGCCCTATTACTGAGGGCCTCTTTTACATTTGAATATCACAATCAATTACTACATTAACTACTATTGCTATTAACTATAACTACATTAACTACTATTGCTATTAACTATAACTACATTAACTACTATTGCTATTAACTATAACTACGTCAACATGCATGCACAAGACTCCTTGCCGCGACTGCTCGCAACTAGGCGCCATCTACTGGTGGACTATACAACTACTGAAATTACATATATCTATCAATTACTATTCTAAATCAATTACTATTCTATATTTACAACGAACGTGCATGTACACACTTGCCCAGGACACCTAGCTGCAACTTCTCGCAACCAGACGCCATGGTGGTGACTTGTTCGTAGGGAGAGGCCATATTTACCCTCCCGCCATCTCAAGGAGTTGGGGGTCTGAAGGAGGAGAGGATCTCATGTCAGTCAACTTTCCAACAAGGATCGTTCTTTTACGCTCCCTCAAGACATAGACATCATGAGAGACGGGACCAACGGCTTAAAGTGCCTTCCGAAGCACTAGGCAATGAGAAGTAAACTGTTTTGCCTAAGAGTGGAATGTAGTATGAAGCTAGTGGCACTGGGCGCAACACAGCGAAAAGGTTAGGCAGATATGGTAGAGGAATGGATCTGTGCGCCAAAATATCGAGGCCGGCGCACGGATCCATGTCTCAAGGGGAATGGATAGAGATATAATAGTTATGAAATATATTAGGAATATGGGTAGTGAGTAAAGCAATTTAGTGATCGTGTAAATTATATATGTAGAGCTAAGTTCACCTGGGAAAAGAAAAGAAGGTCTGATTTCGAAAATATTTGTTACTGAAATATCATGAAGCTGAGAATATGGGAAATTCAAAAACATTAATAAGAATTTGCCCCCCCCCCCCCCTCCCCGTTATGATACTGACCAACCCTCTGGGTCATGGACTATTATGATATTTTCAGTTCAAAAGCAATCTCTGTGTGTTTTTCATAACTGGGAATCTGTCATCATACTGCAAGTTTGATCTGCTATATAAAATCAAAGTTATTTCACAATCATATTTGTATGGTTGTCAATTTGCTAACACCTGTATAATATAATAGCCCACTCCTAAACTAATATACTAACCTGACCCCTGGTGGCCAGGATTGGAACCGTGTGAAATCTCCTGAATTTGGATGGTTGAATGTTAACAGGTATGAATTTTATAACTTGGTCAGACATCTTCAGATTAGCTAAGTACTGATTTGCCGCCTTTCAAAAATCATCCACCATTCCTCAAGAATAAATTTATTTTCTAGCCAAAAGCCAAGAATTTCATAATATGCTGAACATAGAAGTATTTGATCTTGATAGATCACACAATATTGTGTGTGTGTATATTATCATGCAGCAATTATGATCTGCTACATAAAATTAAAGTTATCCTATTCACATATGTTTCCAGCATTATCAATTGTAAAGGCCCACTCCTTAAGCAAAAGTACTAACCTGGCCCCTAGTGGCCAGAATTGGAACTAAACAAAATGAAACCAAAAGATGCCGCAGTATAGTAAACCGCCTGATATCTCCTGATTTTGGATTGTTGAATGCTGACAGGTATGCTAACGCACGTGCACAATATCAATTGAACATTTCATAACACACAAGTACCATGATTTAAGAACTTATGGCCAGTTTAACGATATTCTCAGCATGAGGACATCTCCGCCGCGTAGACTATAGTATAGATGTGTACGTCTAGATGTTAGACAAAGTCGCTGGATTACCGTAAAGTCGTTCCTCTATTGCGACATATCAGCTAGAAGTACACGAGCGCGAAAATATCCAAATAATTTTCCCATATATCATGTTAAGACAATCATTCAATCGCACGCATGACTTTTTTTTTTGGCCGCTCTGTTTCATCAATATACTTGCTGCCATAAACCGTTATTTACGACGAATTTAGTAGAGTCGAATCTCCCTATACCTGTAAAGCCATCTGCGGGAGTGGCTGACCCCTGACCCTGCTATCACTTACAGTGAATCACGTGCTTCGCACTTCGGAAAGCCGTTTCCGTCCAGACTTGCTGAATGAATGTCCTGCGATTATCTTACGATGATTTCATGATAATCGCAAGATATAAATCATTGACTTGCGATTATCTAGCAATATGATCGGCTTTGATGAGTCATGCTGGTGTGACTGCAAATGTGGCTATTTTCAAAATCGCAACGTCAATTAGTACAATCGGAGCCAATTTTGAAATGGGGCGATAGTCAGACTCAAGTGTAAGTGTGACTGGGGCATTAGGGGGCTCGGGACATTCGTACTTTAACTGAGACTTTCGTGCAATTGTTGACCAATACTTTGGTCTATGTTCATGAAAACCATAATAAACTATGTTTTGAGAATGCTGCGATTCCGGAGAGGTTAAATATTCTAAACCTAATATTTGACAACGTCACAACTTCCCAGGGGTGGCGCCGAAAGACAGAGGTGTGAATTTGTGATACATATATCTATATTATTGCAAACAACCTCATGGCTTCATCAAAGGTGTGACACAATATCTATTGATGCATACATATTTCAGAAAAAAAACTACTACGATGGACTAAGTGTGAAGGGTCAGATAAAGAGCTTATTATTTTCACTAAATAAAACTATTATTCCTGACCATCCTAGAGGGAGGGTAAATAAAACTTTATTTTTTCCGACCATGTGAAAGAGTAAATAAAACACTTTTTATTCTTACCACCGGTTTTTGGGGAAAGAAAAATTTCCCCCCGACCACTCCAGAGGGAGGGTAAATAAAACAGAGACCATATGCGTGTCCATCAGTATATCATGGAATATCGATCATTAGTGCAAAAAGTAAAATGACCCTATGTATGTATATATATATATATATATATATATATATGCGTTTCTATCAATAGCTAACATCTATCTGTCTGTATTTCTATCTATCTATTTGTGTAGTTAATCATCTACATTATACTATATACCTGTCTGTCCGTATTTCTATCTATCTATATCTATCCATCTATCTATCTATCAAGCTTATATGTATGTATGCAGGTATGTGTGTGCGTGTGTGTGTTCACATATAGGTAGATATATAGGAAAGATATATGGAAATATATCATGTGCATGGCCTTTGTTGGGATCCTCGCAAATTAATTGGTTCCCTTTGCTAGTAAAATAATATATGTACTTTCCCTCTCCAGAGGGAGGATAAATAAAGTTTTATTTTCTCTCCCCCAGAGTAGAGTAGATTTGGAGGTTTCTAGTTTAAGAGGCTGGCGCCCAGGTGAGGGCTCCTCTCTCAGCTTATCAGGTATGAGATAACAGGCTTATTGCTAATTGGCAGTCTGGAGGTGAATCCATTTCAAAGTACTCTGAAGTGCAATTATGAGGTATATCAATTTCATTTCTTTCATTTTCCATGGTAATTAGATTTTTTATATATGTAGTTGTACGTTTATTTGCTGTAAAATCATTTTACAAAAGTGGCTCACATACTTTACAAAAATAGAAAACAAAACAAATCAAAAAAAACATAAAGGGTAACAAAAACAAGAGATAAGATAGGGGACAGAGCATAATAGTCAGGCCGTGCATTTAAGCAAAGTATGGTATGAACACAAAGACTCATCAAAGGGAGTCAAAAAGAAATGAGAAGCGCACTAAGTTTGTCACTACAAAAATGTCCTACTGTAGTTACAACGCAAAATCATAACTCTAACGCCGAGTGACTGGGCTTCCAAGTCTGCTGCCGCTTAACAGGCAGAGAATTATGACATCAAAAGTCAAAATGCGTGTTCCCGTTCATCCAATGTCAGTGTTTTGATAAAAGAAGGTTTTTTTTTACTGTTTCATTACAACGCAACCACCTAACAAGTGAAATTTAGGGTTCAAGACACTCAGGACGGGCTATGAGCGGTACGAGTGATCGTCAAAATGGGTCTATTGCAATAGTAATTTCTAAGAGCCTTGCAGATTTTATGCGCTAATCTAGTATCCCCACACGGCTGTTTATCGTACTCACGTGATATTTAAGGTCCGTCCTGTTTGGTATATTGCAGTTAAGTAACTCAGATCCACTGTGATTTAACGCGCATCATTCAAATTTGGTTGTACACCGTAAGATTATCAACTGACCATGTGTAATTGTGACTACATGTAGAAACGCATTTTGAATACAAAATAGAACAAATGTTAACGTATCGTAATATTAGCGAATCGGACCCACTCGTTAACGTTGCTAATATTACTTCCACGTTAATATTTCGAACTTTACAATATTAGATGTGATCACTGAGATATGATCACAATAGCGAATATGATTTTGGTTTGACACAGGCACGATGTAGGCTGTAAGTAACATGGAAGCTAGTAAAAAGGATGTGTACGCATTGTAAAAGTTTTATGAGGGCAGACTCAAAGAACTTTAAAAAGGACTAGTATAGTATATATGCTACTAGCAATACTAGCTCATTGTTGAACCCTATTGACCTCCAATATATATTGATGAGAGGGATAATGTTTTGGTTTTCTCTGATGGCGAGAGGTATGTTGAATAGGTACGTTATACTTCTTGAAGCTTTTTTTAAGGGTAACTGAAGGAGGGATATCCATAGCTACACTGGATGTTTAAAGAGCATTACGGTCATTTCCACACAGGTATCCTGCTAGAACTATTTATCTGTTAATAGCATAAAATTATCCGAAGGGGCACAAAACCTTTTGCATATTACATTCTTATAACACTGTCTATGTCCTAAATAATACATATCCCATGTCCTGAGTGCTCATTTGACCCAGAAATAGCACAAATGCATATTGTAATTGAGAGCCATGAGCCTCCTGACACATAGGCAGGCAGCCATCTTATCAGCCAATCACGTCTGATCATTCACATGTGGGCAGGAGTCAGCAGCCACCATTGCTGCAGTACAGTCATTCACTGCAAGAGGGCTAGAAGTTACTACTTCTTAATATGAATGTGTTCAGTTATGCCAACCCTTCTGACTTAGTACCTCGGAGAGAAGAGGGTGACTTTGGTGACACCACAGAAAATGAAGTTGAGGTATTGGATATAGAAATAGAAGATTGGAGATTTGAAAGTACACTTATACTGAGGCTGTCAGGATGCCTACCACCCCTGAATGTCTCTGTTGTAAAGAGTTTATCCTTGAGTACAGATGATTGAAATATAGAGAATCCTTTTTGGACTGTGGACAATTTGATATCTTTATTCTTAGTATTGCTTTAAATTCTTAAAAACTTATTAAGATTTGCATGATCTAGTTGATTTCTAGTGAAACGTCGGGACACTTATTGAGACTTCTTAGAATATCTTTATTTAAAGGATTGCTATAATGAATTAATCAAATCATGTGAAGGGTTGAGACTAGAATGGCATTGTCGGAGAACAATTAGTTTTTGCTAAACTAGCACTAATTGATTTAATTGTCACACTTTCTGGCTGTTGTATGTACAATTAGAACAGATTACTTAGAGTGAATCCACTATTTTGTGTAATCAACCTGGAATCAGAACTGCCATCTGAGCTTAGTTACCGTACTGGTCCACTAGTTAATATAAAATGATCTTTTCTTCAGAATTCTTCGGCTGCAAGCTTTATAATAAAGGAAAACAAGCAAGTTTGTTAAAGAATCTCCTCTGTCTGTAATTACTACCAAGTAATTCTGATTCCAATTTGTAATTGAACTGATAATCCTCTTCCAGAGAATGGTACGAGCACACACAGGCATGTTTTAGATTAGGTGGCTTAGAAGGTTAAGTGCAATAAGCCACACTTTCTGTGTCTCTGTATCACATGGAATCTTGTGAAAGCTAACGCCACTTCCAGCTTTATTAGTACAGCCCAAGGCAACACATGAATTCACCTGGATGATTTTGCTATCATCACCTTCTGCAGGTCCATTCACCTACTGAAGCCAAAAGCTGTTATCTTAGACTTTACCTGACCGTAGTAGAGAGGGAGTGGGCACTGTGCATGCATCATCAAATTTCGCTGCCTCCAACACATGAGTCATAGATAACCTGTGTACCCCAGCCTTGCTGCCTGCTGACCCCATCTCCTTGGCAACCTATCTGACCTAGATAGAGGCAGCGAGCCAACTCCCTGTCTACTACTCTCAGCCTCTTTCTGAAAAAAATCACGTGACCAATACTTCCCCAGGCTACATCGCGTAACCCGAGGCCCACATACCCTAGGTACTAGCATGCTGTGCCTATGGGGTTGCGGATCAAGGGGATGTATTTCTCTGGACTTTACACAGTGCCTGCATACCAGCACTTCCTGCCATACGCACAAGTGAATGTGACATCATCCTGCAGCCCAGCCAGGTGCCAGAATGTGTGAGATATGGCTGCCCCCAGGGAGGAAATGTACTACTTAAATACACACTATTTCTGCCAAATTTGGCTGGGTCTTTTAAATAGATGACTTTAAAAGTGTTTATTCTTTCATGTCAGCTGGCATGTGTTTTAGGTTTTAGTGCCCCTTTAAAGCATTCACAGTTTCAAAGAATAGTATAAGAGATGGGTAAACAATCTTAGACAGCAAGGTATCTTGGGCTCATTTGGACACCAAATCCCTCAAAAATCACTTATCGGGACACCCAAACATTTTTCATAAAATGCCATTTTCAAAGATGAAAGAGACCACTCAATATGTTAACACATTTTTGACAAATAACATTAATGTCACCCTTTAATTGACAAAAGATACTTGTATGATACTCTATCCTATGATAATCTTTTAATTTCCATATAGTTCTTTTCTCTTTCAATGAATAACTTGCCCCGGCAAATTTCTAATAGATGCCTTGCATCTACAATGGACTTGTGAGCTCGGAATTACATTGCCGCATCTGCTACAGTCGCCGCCATTTTAAAATGGCGGAAAATGCACGATCTCGCGAGAGCTTTTAGCATTAGCGCAACTGGCGTGTGCGGGAAAACTAAATTGAGGTCGCCCCAAGACCATTCGTGTCGTAATGTAACGATTGATGCTTTTTAATTGTATAAATTTCATGGGCGTATCGAATTTGAATTGGAATTTGCGAGATCAAAAGACGCTCCCACGCAATGTGATTGTTGCGTGTTTCTGAACGTGCAACAATCACATCACGTGAACTAATCACAGCTGGCTGTAAATGGGTCACGGATTACAAAGTGCAGTATTGCTTTGACCGTGACCCTGACCCTGAGCGGCAATGATATGATGCTGGCAAGAAGCGAGTGCGAAGCTTTGGATGATTTCATTTTTTCCGTTGTGACCAAGAGATAGCATAGATTGACCTAAACTGAATGGCATACACATTAATACGATTTCAAGCTGTCGCAAAATCTACATTTTGCAACCGATTTTAAGACGAATTAGTAGTCAGATTGTTGCGGTTCTAACGATCTAAATTGCATTAAACTTGACCCACGGAATGGCGAGCAATGTATTTATTTTTTTATTGTGAACGTACATTACGGGCTGTAACGTGTAAGCGTATCTGAGATAGATCGCTCAGTAGAGCCTGTCAACTCATCAGCCTTTCCTGGGACGAAACTTAGTACGTGTTTTCGCGTTTTGTCCTTGTAAAATTTAAAAAAATGAAAGATAAAAGATACATGAAGTAGAGAAAAAAATGGAAAAAAAAGAAGTGAAATGAAATTGGAAAAAATAAAACATGAAAGATCAGCTGCAATAGGGAATATTTCATGCTACAAAGGCTTTTTTAGTCTATAAACAGAAAACTGAAAATCGGGAAAAACGAATGTGCAATTTTAAAATGTGGTAAGAGCAAAAAGATTTAGTCTGGACATATGCATTTTAAAAACTCCCCGCCCATGACTTTGACCTTTTCGAAAGGGCAAATTATTGTAGAAAAATAACGTTTGACCGCAGATGACCAGGCAACAAATAGCGGGGAAATGTCGACACTAGCACCAACGTCATACTGATACACTGCTAAAATGAATTACTGGTCTTTCCGTGGACCAATTTCAATGCGGTTTAAGTTGTTAGAACCGCCACAATTAATTCCACTTGCCTCAGTAGAATTTGTTGTGAAATGACGATTTTGCAACAGGTTGAAATCGTTATTTCATGCCATATTTTCGGTTAATCGCTACTTCTACTGTGTGGGTTATTGCACAAATATAAAGCTTATATCATGGAGCTCCCGATATGTTTTCGCGAAGAACAGTTAAAGAATGACGTCACGGATATCAAGTTCGTAACCTTTTAACTGCATTGGAAGGGGAATGCTTACGGCGGATCTTGGATTTCACGGTAGGGGGTAGTACAATTAGGATCTTTCATTTGACCCTTAAGGGAAGTAATCCCAGACCATTTAAAGGATTGCTCCTTAAACGGAGGAGAGGGTCTATTTCAATTGGCAATATCTCTGGATCCAAATGGGCTATAAAGTTAAAATTTATATTTTTGGAAAGCTGGAATTCTCCTTCAGCTTCTTAGCTCATTGATCCTATTGTAAAATTTGCCCATTGCTAACAATGACGATCTCGCGTGTTTGTACTGTTGTCAATAGTTGGCAATGGGCAAATTTTACCATGAGAACTAAAGAGCAAAAATCAACAGACAAAAAATTGAGACAAAAGTATGTTTATACACGCGGTGCTTCAAAGAGGTTTGCCAAGTTTGGAAGGCAAAAACGAACCCCCCCCCCTGGATCCGCCTATAAAGGCAGAAATATTGAGCTGCGCAAGCATTTAAAGCTTTGAAATTATGAAAATCATGAAATACGAATCTATGCGCACTCTTTCTTGCCATGCCAATATCATACAAAGAAAAGTAAAAATATTTAATAAAGCTGCCGCTCGGCCTTTGCGCTTTTTGGAAGCGCGAATTATTTGTTTACATTGTTAATGCACCAGTCAATTGAATCCCCGGGAGGGGGGGGCCGGGAAATGGCCGGGCGATGCCGGGCTTATCCTGTTTAGTACACCAAAATGCTGCCCCGCAGGGTGGGGACATAACTAACTAGTAGAGCGGCGATATAGGCCGGGGCACGGGGGCGGGGATAGTGCATACCACCCAAATCCTCCTCATGCCAAAATCCTATTTACTAAATGATTACCCAATCTGCCGCCTAGCAGTGGATAGACAGATGGTATGAGATATTGTCATGATGATACGACCGGCACTGAATGTGGCTAGTATGAAATTATCCTTTTATATAAATACGAGGAAAAAAACAAGAATTTTAACAAAAACAAACCCATTGATGATTACTGAATCTCGTTAAATTTGGAAGATAACACTTTAATTATAGCAAGACTACAAAGCAAAGCTTTAAATGCTCGCAAATCTCGAAAATATTTTGAGAAATAACCACACGGTATGAGTAGTGGTTGTCCAAAAATTAATGGCACAACAATTGCTACGATTTCAACCTGTCCAGCGTGCAAAATAACCACTTGTCCCATTGCAAGTAAATTCGACAAAAAACAGCAATCTGGCAAGCAGAACAAGACCCTTACTTGCCCCGCTTGGCAAGAAATGTCTTTTGGCAGAGCCCTCGCAATGTAACTCACCTTAGTTAAACAGGGTTGTGGGACAAGTGGAAGTGCCAGCGTGGGCAAGTAAACGTTTTAGGGGCAGCTTGTCATGCTCAGCAAGTAATGTTTTGGAACCTATGTTGCACCCTGCTATCGCAACATTGTCTGTTCACAACAGCTTTAAAAGAATTAAATGGCAAGTAGAATGAGTTGTGGCAGTTATAAGATTCTAAACTGCATTAAAGTTGACCCACAGAGATGCAGATAATTTATCTTTTTTGTGAACATAAAGAACACCGCCGTGGCAACTTTTCCCGCTACTATAATCATGACGGCGCCTGAGCATTTGTTGCACTGAAGATTTGGTGCGTGGTTGCGCATGTTGCGTGGTCAGTGGTGGCAGAGAGGTATATTTATAGAGAGTAGCAACGGACCATGCAGTCCATTAGCTTAACACTGTGGGGGCAAATCTTACCTAGGAGCTCAAGATAAGGGAGGCGGCCATCTTGCCCGGTGATTTAGTTATCAGGTTAGATGGACCTCTTGCACTTTCAAACATGTAAAAAATGAATTTCACTTCTTGGAGAGGATTAACAATATAGTGATCATGGGGAAGGAGGTATGAACTATTGTTTGCTATGCTTAATTGATGTTAGCGTAATTGCAATACATGTTTTTGGAGAGGTTCAATTGGGGACTCTATTTCACCAGTGATATGACTTAGCATCAGCCATGAGAGACATTTCAGTAAATTCCACCTTCTAATTATCAGATACCGACAATTTCAAGTGAGTTGATAAGTTGTAATAGATAAATAAAGAAGTTAATCTCTAGCGTTAATTTATTTTCAAAGAAATTGGTACACCTGCAATAGTATTTTTTTTACGGTTTTCTGGACCTTTTCTAGGGTAACAATGGAATTATATGTTCTGCCATTTTCTAAGCTGAATGGTGAAAAATGACATTTTAAAATTATTTTTCATTTTGTATTTCCCATGTTAAGTTTAGAATTAATAGATTAGTATTTCCTTGTATCATTGTTATAAGTTATTCTGTACTGCATTTGCTAGTTTCAAGGATTTTAAAGTCTCAAATTTCTGGTCAACTCCAGTTCCATGGCATCAACAGACAAATTAACTTAAAAAAAGACCGTCACATAAGGGGTTATCAAATGAAATAGCTGTGATGACACATACCCATGTTAGCATTCTGAAGACATATTAAAAGTCTTGAGCTGAACCAAAAGTAGGCTCATGCAATTACTAGTAGGCTAACATCAGTTAAACAGAGTAAACAAATAAAACAGTACTCACCAGCATTCCTAGCATGCCCAGGTTGGTAATCCTCCTCAAAAGGTACAAGCACTTAATAATGTGTGTATGCTTGTATTAAGAAATATTCCATCAAGACAAGAGGTAGATCAGTAAAATACATTAAACCAATCTTCCATTAGTTTCTAGTGGGGCCACTCTAGTGTGCAGTTGTCAGTGGCTAGTGGTGTATTCTTAAGAAGGATTTGGAGGAACCAGACTATCTAGAAGTATGAGAGGCCGACGAACCCCCTCACCTAACAAGCTAAAATAATACTTTCCTCTGCTTAGTCTGGAAATCAAATGCCAAAAATGCAATTGTGTATCTGTCTGTTAACAGCAGATAATCCCCTCAGACAAACAGGATGCTAATCCGAGTTATCAGACACGTCTCCGCCTGACACCAATCAGCTTATTTCCTTCTTGAGACGAAAGACAGGAATTGAGGAATGAATTTCAATTGCACCGGGTGCCCTTAGTTGTTCTCCCAGTTTATAACATAAACATCAAATACTTTGGTCAGTTGTATAATGATTTTCCTTATAACTTGCAATTTGTCTTATTAATTGCTATAAGTATTGACTATGGAGTAACAGTCTGACTGAAAGAATTTTAAGTATTAACTCTGAAGTTCTTTTTTCCTTAAACATCAAACCCCAAATAAAATAGTGCACATGCACTTTACATCTGATTAATGAGACTAGAAGTACAGTCCTAATAAACAGCATTTCGTTAAGCCACATTCAACATAAAACCTAATTCATGTTTGTCTCTCTTTAACAATTACAAGGCCCTCAGCACTCTATACTTGGGTCTGGGAAAGTAGATTATAACCCTGTCAGTGGGTATACACAGGAAGTGGTGATAAGTAGAGCAGTACACATGCCCAACTGAGACAGGTTAAGCCCCAGGGAATAAGTGGGGTACAGATAAGAGCTCATTTGCATAACAATAGTGCTTGACTGGTGTAGTGCTATTGGCTAATAGTATCCTGTCTCTTTAATCAACGTCTCTGGTGGTGGTCAAAAGTATGTGCAACACACTAGTGCGTTCCCTAATCATTCCGCATTAACCTTTAAAGCAGTCACAAAGTTACGACGGGATTCTGTCTCACCGTGACGTCATTCTTTCCCAAATTCTGCGGATAGAGGTCGCCGCTTTTGTTTGGACTTTGCAGATACAAGTTGCGCAAAAAACTTGCGCACATCGCAAATTTCGTCCAAATGAACTTCGAAACTGACCAATCCATTGGAACTGTTTTCAAGGTATCAGTACATATGCTTATGCCAGTCATGAACACTTCTTTGCAGAAGGGCTGCACAAGCTATTTCATGCCAGAAATATCTAAAAATGAAATAGCCATTTTAAAATCCAATCGACTGGTAGTCTTACCAGATAAGAATTGATAGTTTGCATGAGGATGTACAGTGGCTGGAATTTCTCACGGTACCAGAGACCAAGCTGCTATGGACTTTTCAACAAAGACAATCTTCATGAGGTGCATGAAGGCACTCAATATCAGTTTTTTTCTAGGATTTTCCTGCATTTGTACAAATCAACACAATAAAAGTTTATTTTCAAATTCATATATCATCTGTTTGATCCCCACATGGATAGAAAATATGGTTGAAAGGGGAACTTGGGGAAGAACAAATCATAGGTTTATATGAAAGATCATGAACATAGCTCAATATCTGTCATAAACAGGGAAGTCCTAGAACTCCACACAAAGAGAAACCTAAAATTGCAATTAGTGAATAGCACCTCCTCTGAGCAAAGGCCGCCGCCATTGTGAATCCGGGTCATCAACCCCTGCTGTGGTCATGAGCTTAGTGGTGCATGAGACAGGCACAGAGCTAGGGCAGGAAGTGATCTCTGCCACCCAATTGTAAAACATGGCTGCAGCCAGTCGCTGCCAGGGGCTGGGCAGGATGATGGCAATATGCAAAAAACTCCCCTCATGGGATCACTGAGAGAAAAAGAAGGGCAGCATCCTGTTCTTGAAGTGTATTACTTTCATATAAGCTGATATGTATGTGAGCCTTCAGGGCCCATTTTAAAAAATGTGCCCCGGGGGGCGGGGATTAGTGACAAAAAAATGTGCCGCGGGGGGCGGGGACTATGAAAAATAGTGCAGAAGGTCGGTTCACTATCCCCGCCCCATCCCGCCCCCCCCCCCTCCCGGGGATTCAATTGACTGGTGCATAAGGAAGTTAGACGTGCGCAGGAGCAACTAGTATATTTGCAAGCAAGCTGCGAGCGACCAGTCTCGCTTACATCCGGGACATCGGTTTGAGGCTATCAAGATTCGGTACACCGGCCGGTTGCCAATCCATGGTTGCTCATCTAAGAATAAACGTAAAGACGGCTCGACTTTTCTGTCAGTTGAGCACTCGGCTCTGAGGACACTTACGTTGATTTATCTAACTGATTCGTTTTCCCCGACGTCCTCTGCCAAGTATTACTTAGCAGCCTTCAAATAAATAATGTCCGGCGCACACAACACGTCTGATAATGCTTTTTAATGCGTTTAAGAGGTAAAATTCGTTTAAACTTACTGTTATCTCAGTGCAGACGATGTTGTGTCAACCATTTTGAATAGACGTGGTCACGTGGTCTCTCGCGAGATTATCGTTACGGCGTGTGATTGTAAATCTCGGAATTCGTTAAAAACGGAAAGTTTTAAAGAAATAAAACAGTGTAGTGAGAAAAAAACACTTAAAATATGAATTTCACGTGATTTTTCCTTTAAATGATATCATTTTGTATTGTTGTGGTTCTTAATTTCGGTAAGTTGTACTATATATTCCTTTTCATTTTGATTCCGTAATTCTCGGAGTTATATGCAACTGCTCACGTGCGAGTCTTGCAAAAAATAAATATTGCTTCCCTTCGACTTCATTTCTAGAAGTCTTCCTGTTTTATGTCTCAAAAACGGCTTAATAAGAGACGACATTGACAAGCAATCACACGGATTGTTTGAATACATATCAAGGACATTGGAAACGCAAGTTAGTATAAACAACTCAAAACAAAAAGTACTTTTTGCGGCCGTTTTCGTTCCGCCGAGATTCGGCGGTATGCTGCTCATCTGTTTTAATACTACTTTCATTAGACTCCAGAGCTGGACATAGGATCAACAATAATAAAAACAACCAGCGAAGGAGGCTGATCCATTGGACTAGGCTGAGGATAACTTAACAGGCGACACAGTGAGTAACCACAGACAAGTAAGTATGAAGTTGAATTTATACTTCGGTGAATGAAATTACCTGTATACATTCAATGTCTTTTGAGGTATGCCAATTACAACGACACAAATATTTTGATTTCACACACACCCGTCAGGGGGCGCTTGAGTTGGTGGACGCATTTAGACTAACAGGTCTGTCAAGAGATGGGAAATGCAGGGGACCTGCTTCCCACTTTATAACCTATTTTTTCATATTATGTTCGCCCTGTAGCAAGCAAGGCATTTTTGTTATTGTATTTCAATTTGTAGTTTTTGTCTCTGGTGAATGTGTGAAAACTTTTGTATATTCTTATACATCCAATAAATATTCATTCATTCATCAATTTGATGGTACATACATATAATGAGGGGCGTAAGTTACCTGAACAGATAAACTGCAAATTACGCTGATTTGGCAAATATTTTTTCGATAAACCAAATATATTCATCCTGGTACTTGGGACTGGTTCGTTAACAGCTTTCTATGTGTGACAGACAGACTAATGATACTGTTTGCAAGACAGGTAAGCATGTTCGAGTCTCCGCTGGATCTCCGTGAGCGGGTTGGCCTGGTCGCTATAGAAATGTGCGGCGTGGTGGAGGGCTGTCTATTGTACATCTGCAACTGAAAGACACATTGGAACCATTTGCGAAGAGAAGGTAATTTCTTTCCAGTTCCGAGTTTCTATCTCGTTGCGATATGACCTAAGCTGTTGAAAGCGACGTAAAAACACATTCCTTCCTTCCTTCCTTCCTTTAAGACTAGTGTAGCTTACTTAAAAGGTAGGCACATTCCCAAAACATTACCAAGTTCATGATGATTCCTTACCCAAAATTGTGAGAAATCGTACATCATACTGCGAATGGCTGATACATGTATATCTTGCTTTTGGATCCTGTCTAGTAAATAATCTCAATAAAATCACTGGCTGCTAGTACTGCCCTATCCTAGATTTCTAGGCTGTCGTATGTATTTTTCTGCCTTTTCTGTTATCAGACACCAAGCGGTCAAGGTGGCCAGTGGTTTAATTAGTTCACATTTATTTCACCAGGTGAATGGAGGACTCAGTTTGAGTATGTCCCTGAAAGCACCAGAGATATGAGGACCAAGTGATGCCATCTATCGACCATAACTGGCACTATACCACGCTGGTTGGTCAACATTTCAAGGACTAGTAATCTAGTCTAGTACTACACTGAGTGGTTTACATGAATTTTATTCGAGATGTCTTATAGATATATATACATATTTATATATATATATATATATATATATATATATATATATATATATATATATATATATATATGTATATATATATGTATATATATGAATATATATATATATATATATATATATATATATATATATATATATATATATATATATATATATATATATATATATATATATATATATATATATATATATATATATATAATTTACTTGGAGGTGCCATTTTCCCCCAACAGAAACCTAAATAATCTGTTCATATATGAGGATTGTAGTACTAATTATCATGGCATACTTGTCCTTTGGTAGAAGACCCTCACAATCCACATTCTTACAAACACAAGGAATACTATGTTTTGTTGGTTAAGATTTTTATTCAATAAATTAGACAATATTTCACACGTGTATATAAAACAGAATAATCAACTTCGTTAAACAATTAATTTGAAGTCTAGTAACAATGCTAGGCAGTTAGATATTTTAGAAAAATAGAACACCTCTTTGCACTTGAATAATCCGACGAAACAACCATCGTTTAGGATTTTCAGATTAGAGTAAGATAAGTTAGAATCAATGATTTATAGTAACGAAGTGTTGTCTTCAGTCAATATGACTTACGATACTATCGCCTATTCCAGATGCACCAATCAGATATAGTGTAGAAAGTATTTCAGAATGCTGACACAAACAATTTTCAAAATTATCAAAATGACAATTTTCGAAATGATATTTTTTTTGTAAAATGTAGGGATTTTGCCAGAATAAGTTGTCCGGCTTTATCTATTTATTTTCCTGAAAGATTGGTGCATCAATGAAATATATTGCCGCGATACAACACGTTGTGCATAACATGCAGGTTTAGATATGTATACAGTACATGCTAAAATCTCAGCACGTCAACAATCATTTCATAAATCATATATATATATATATATATATATATATATATATATATATATATATATATATATATATATATATATAAATATATATATATATATATATATATATATATATATCAATATATGTATATATACAGATAACGCAAAACACACAGCAAAATAGTCACCTGATATATTCAGCATAGCTAAGTCATTAGGAATAAGGAAGTGCTTAAAACTATGTTAAAAGGTTCGTAAATTCCTCTACAGGCCAACCAGGAAACTGGGCGTTGACACTGTGCCACATCAGGAGCTTACGTTCTATTTTTTAGAGATAAAAAATATTTAAATCAGTTCGCGGATCGATTGTAGCACTTCCCTGTGTGCAGTGTGCAACCTAAGCTAGCAAACACTAAGCACCCAGTCCTCTACCCCACCGATGCTCGGCCCTCTGGCCCTATGTTTGCATCCCAACGCTTAAAGCTGTATTAAAGTAGGTCGTGCCATATAAAAACACCCAGTGTTTTCAGAAAAACCCACTCATGCATTAAGTGTCCCGCAAAGAACAGATATTAACATCATTTCTCTCATACAAAGATATATTTGTAAAAAAATTGTGTATTGATAAATCATGAGCAATGCCAGTGACTACGTTTTTTATTTATCTAAGCCACTACTTACAAAATCCTCTTCATGCAGTTTATACTGATTCTACATTTTCTTTCCAAAAGTATCTTTCCAATTTATTACTTTTACCTTGGATTAGTAAAACTGTATTCATCTAAGCTTTTACAAGGGGAACTGTAGGCATGAAAGGGATAAGCTTTGACAAGGATAAGCCAGAGATATACATCTATATCTCTGGATAAGCTTAGAACAGCTTTGACAAGGATAAGCCAGAGATATACATCTATATCTCTGGATAAGCTTAGAACAGCTTTGACAAGGATAAGCCAGAGATATACATCTATATCTCTGGATAAGCTTAGAACAGCTTTGACAAGGATAAGCCAGAGATATACATCTATATCTCTGGATAAGCTTAGAACAGCTTTGACAAGGATAAGCCAGAGATATACATCTATATCTCTGGATAAGCTTAGAACAGCTTTGACAAGGATAAGCCAGAGATATACATCTATATCTCTGGATAAGCTTAGAACAGCTTTGACAAGGATAAGCCAGAGATATACATCTATATCTCTGGATAAGCTTAGAACAGCTTTGACAAGGATAAGCCAGAGATATACATCTATATCTCTGGATAAGCTTAGAACAGCTTGGAAAAGGATAAGCCAGAGATATACATCTATATCTCTGGATAAGCTTAGAACAGCTTGGAAAAGGATAAGCCAGAGATATACATCTATATCTCTGGATAAGCTTAGAACAGCTTTGAAAAGGATAAGCTTAGAACATATGCCATTTATCACGGAAGGGGATACACCTATATATGTATTCCAGCCAGGATTGAAAGTTTTGGTTTCATGGCTATTCCGCAAAACGAAGAGGAAGGTCTCGTGCGGGAAAGGTGCTTCCGCAATATAATATCAACTCCGTCCATGTCACGATCATGTCGTGTCGCCCACCACGTGACCACGTGCTAAAAATAGCCACTGTACAAAACAATATCGTGTCACCATAAATACCAATAAGTTAAAACAGGCACATATCATTACATGTTCCTGGTTAAATAGCATTCACAAAAATACAAGTATCACATCAATGTCTATACATGTGTGTATATATATATATATATATATATATATATATATATATATATATATATATATATATATATATATATATATATATATATATATATATATATATATATATATATATGTATATATATATATATATGTATATATATATATATGTATATATATATATATGTATATATATATATATATATATAAACATATTTATATACATACATATATATATATATATATATATATATATATATATATATATATATATATATATATATATATATATATATATATATATATATATATACATATATAACTACGGTCGAGTCGCAATAATAAATTAATCAATAAATTACAAAAAGCACAAGAAAGTGCACATAAATAAAATAATTAAAAACCGCGAAAATAGGCGGATATTCTGAGACAGTTGCTTCTATCCAACTATAGGTGGTAGTCTGATTGACGGAATGTTTTGGTAATCGTTTCAAACCTCATAGTAGCTGATAAGTCGTTTGTCAGTTTTTGAACAAAGGTTCTCTATGATAAGTTAGTCCGAAAATAACAATGCCAAGTTTGGATTTCCAAATGTCTAAATTAGCGAATTACAAATGGTACTATTCCGCAATTATTCGAGTTAAATTGTATAATCAGAACCGAACAGAAGAATCTTTTCGACATCGATATCTAACTATGCATTGTAGATCTACTTTACAACATCCTGAAACCGGCCAAAATACTTGTCCAATGGACATTCAAACGACTCATAGCATTTGAGGAGCTAGCACACCGGGCGCCTTCTTATTATTAACCCTTACCCTCCAGGGAAACGAATGAGAGATACCAACCCTGTTTAGCGACCCGGACCCGAAATGGCGCTGGGAACATATAACATTCAGGCGATGATGATATTCTGTTCCCTCTAGTATAGACAACATTTAAGCTGCCATTTTACGCATATGAATCTCCCAGGTCGTTTTTCAACTTATAGCATAAGACCTTACGCATTGCTTGCATGGAGGATTACAGTCAGCGCAAAATATCACTTTTAACGACACTCTAGCACGCAACGCGTTAAGAATTATACTTTAAAGCCCCAGTCGGGAAAGGGTTAACAGTTTACGAGCGTTTATGAAGGTACAAATGAGTCGGGACCAGCCGACTGTGTCGTCGTAGTCGCACTATGAACGTCGATCGAACCAAGACGTTTCTGGGCGCAGACGCACCCGACTGCGATCCTTGCCCAACCTTCGTTGTACTCATAGAATCCGTCTTCCAACTGGCATTTCCCGCGTCGGAGCACGCGCACGTTGTAGAAGATCCGTTCGCAGCCGAGCGCCGCGTTTGTTTTGTCTACGGAGACGCAGCTCGTGCACTTACACCTGGCGTCGGCGAGAAGTCGCGGGAAGCGCCCTACTTCTTCGTTGATGGCGAAGTCGTATGGACACATGCTTCGTTCGTTGAGGTCACCTTCGGTAGGTAGAGTATTCGGACAGCCAGTGCTCTCGTAGAAATGACCCTCGCCCGGGACGATATCCTTGAGGTCAATATCTCCCGCCGTGTTGGGACTTGAGCCGAAGAGGGTTCGGTGGTTCGGGTCGGAGGCTTGGAGTTCCTTCAGGCGCGTGGCAAGGTCTACCGGGTCGCGGCAACCCCTTGTCGCTAATTTACTAGGTGCGGCGTAAGCCTCGTTCTGAGTTAGTGCTACTGCGCTCAGTAGAACCAGAGCCGTCTGAAAATACATAAGAGATATTAAGTAAAGTATTTATTTTTGTCTTATTCACAGTACAGCTGAGAGTAAATAAGGCAGGCATATGCTATTAAAGGGGCCCAAGATATTAAAGGGGCCCAAGACGAGATGCAACCGCTACTCAACAGAGAAATGTTCTGAATTTGAGCCAAGCAAAATCATAATTAAGGAAAGGTACGTCGTTAACCCATTAACACTCAGAGCAGCCAAAAGAGGCCTGAAGATTTTGGAAATATTTAACTTACAAACACATATTCTTGAAAATATTTGAAGGAGAAATGTTGATCACAAGCCAGACAAGAACTCTCCTTCAAATATTTTGTGAATTTTTGCTTTATTCAAAAGATATTTTCAAAAGTATGAGAGTAGCAGACGACACTTTCTAGAGAAACTCTAAGTGTGAATGGGTTAAGAGCGAAATCCCGTATGGCGTCACTCATGCGGATCAAGGAATTCTCCCAGTGAATCTGAGTCGTGCAAAAACATTATTAGGAAAGGCACATGTATGTCGTTCCCATGGTCGAGGGGGTAATCCCGTTCGGCTTCACTCGTGTCTTTACCAGACAGGGAATTCCCTACAGTTAATATCAGTCACACAGAAATAGTAAGGAAAGATATGCCGTTACGATGGTCAAGGAGGGGGGGGGGGGGGTGATCCCCTAAGGCCCTCCCCTTAATCTGAGTCATACAAAATGTTATGTCGTTACAATGGTCAGGGGGGGGGGGGGGGGGGGGATCCCATACGGCCTCACTCATGTTGATCCCATTTACTGGACGCAAATGTTCATGCAGCGCGTAGCGCCCCCAAAAGTGAAACGACAGCGGATGTAACTAATTGAACCTCAGAATAGCAAGTTCATAACACTAGGAAAATTGGATTGCGAAACTGGCGATGCCATAAAGTTAACGACATGTAAAGGCGTATTGATATAATCATTATTTTTTATCTATTTGAAAAGGCATAAGATTAAAAGATCAAATACAATTTTTCAGCTATTTTGGCGCTCCTTATTGGGTTCTAACGACATTCGGGTGATGGCGAGCCGTCTGGCAGTAGTTAGACAACAGGCGCCATATTTGATTTGGTTATTTACCAAAGGTGACGAAGGTAGGTCATAATCAGTTTCGGGCCATATGTAAATGTGTGGGGTCATTGATAAAAGTGGCTTAGTGGTACATGTACCTAACAAAGATCTACTACGATTGTCAGTCACGTAAATGACAAGAATGACTCGGAATACTAGGAACGATCCCAAATAGAGTTACGGGATTTCATCAATATGGTTCTCTTTTCACTCCGTCTCACTCAATAGAAGGAATAGCCTGATGGATAGCCCAGTCAGGGTAGCCCAGTCCACTCCCGACCCTAGGGTCGCGGGTTCGATTCCATCTCTCGGTCGTGCAATTTTTTTTCCACCCGCCCAGTGCTTCGTGTGGTACTTAGAAATATTTCATACTCAAAATAACGGTGGCTTTATTTCTATAACTTTTTTTTACTTAACTTTGCTAAAATGAATTGTTGGTCAAAACCGTTGATCCCAGAAAAGACGTCTGCCTGAATTGCCGTTCGCTATAAGGGCCGATGACTTTATGTTGGGCTTAGACTAAAAACAATCTTTTATCTTTGATTTATTATAATAAACATTTCCACAGTTGTGAAGTTAGGAATTTCTTCGAGAAAATATATAGTTTAATGGATGCAAGTAATGCCTAGCCTTCATATAAAAATTGAGATCTGTGAAGTTTAATGGGTGTAAGTATTAATTTATATCTGTTGATGAAGGACACTAATCAATGCATGCACACTTGCTGCACATGACTTTACCTTAGATCACCAAACACAAGTGGATTCGAAACCAGCCGGTCAACATGAACATGCAAGCCTCAACTAATGTCAACTAATAGCCGCTAATAGGCCAGAAATTGGTGCTTTGGGCACCCCCAGCTGGTGGTGGAGATAAGGTGTCTCAGTAATGTAATCGATGCGAGAGCCCTGATTGGTCCTTGTTCCCACGTGAGCCCGCACTGATGGCTTATGTGGTACTCCTGACATGAGTCCAGCACTTAACTATAAGGCATTACTTTATGCAACTCCCACCCATCTACCTTCTATCTGCCCTTTCACACGTCCCCACGTGATCATCAGTGCCCTATCCATGCACCTTCCACCTGTACTTTGGGCTTGGATCCGTGCGCCCGCCACTCACTTTTTGGGCGCACGGATCCTTACTACACTGCCACTTTCTATTCCTCCTGCGGCCTTTAGCACCTTGCCGCAACACTTGCCTTCCCCCTTCTCTGTAATTATACTGTCCTCCCAGTACCTCTTTCAACGGGGCCCTATCTGGATAGGGAACTCCCGATCAATCTGAGTCGTACAAAAATGTTAGGTTAAGTTATGTCGTCACCACGTGCAGGCGGGAAATCCCGTACGGCACAGACATCCTTACGGCTGTTCCATGTGAAAGAAAGTGGTAGAGAAGAGATCGGATAACAATTCAGAACTTGGGGGGTGGGGTGGGGGCTGACAAAATTGGGTATTCAAAATTAGGGGGAGAGGGGCTGGGTCGCAAAAAAGCGAAAATTTGATTTGAAATTTGGAGAGGGTGGTCCTGTATATTCAGAAGCGGGAAAGAGGGGGTGGGGGTAAAAATATCCTGCAATTCACCCACTACTTTTTTAATGGGACAGCCATTAAAGTCGTCCAAGTAGTACGTTTGCATGATATTTTTTTGATCGATCGACATTTTTTCGCCCACCCTACGGTACGACGTGGCCATTAACCCCCTTACTACTGGAGCATACCCCTGATATAACACACGCGGAAATAGATAAAACAGCAAAAGTTTGAGAGAGATATGAACGAATGCCTTTTTCCTGTTGGTTTTCACCTCTCTTGAAATACTTTTCAAAATATCACTCAAGTTGATAACTTTTTTTTCAGCACTGATAGGTCATGTGTGCAATCATGTCATGTTAAACCCTGTAATGCTCACAGTGGCCAAAAGTGGCCTGACAATGTTAATTGAAATCTCTGAGACTAAAGCTAAGTTGGTAAACTATTTGAAGGGGAAATGTTCATCAGAGCACTACCACAAAATCTCCTTCAAATATTCTGTCGAAGCATTCTTAATTTCCAAGTAAGAGTCATAAGTATCAAAGATCCAGACGACAATATCAAGAGTAATTCTTAAGCATGGATAAGTTAAGGGAGAAGAACACCAGATTCCGATTGTCACCAGGAAACTGAATCTCATATATTTTGTTTCCTGAAGACACGCCAGAGAATGTTTTGTTGGTTTGTTTGTTTGATCTTAGATGATGTTTTTATTCATCTAATGTGTGGTAGGATAATTACTTCTCACAAGTTGCGATCCAGGAAGCGATTCTATTTTCATGACGAATAGTATTGGACCCGTGCCAATGGGTTGTCGCTGCGCGCGCACGTGAGGAAACCCCTGCTCCATGTCAGACAAACGTGTGCATCAGATAGTGAAAAACGCAATATTGTGAGAAATAGCAACTTAAAATTGTTGTTCTTGATGGGTTTAGTACTTCCTCGATAAGTATCTTTCAAATACCTTAATTTTTGAAGAGGGTTGATCGTGAATATCAAATAATTATTCGTGTTCGCCCAAACTGTGAATGGGTAGAATTGATACTACGTTTTCCCCCACATCACCACGAGATTGGGAAAACCCTTCGTCCATATCCTCATTGTGCAGAGGCTGCGTCATGTGGTGCCTATGTGAAAACGTCTTCCTTATATGAACATTACTTCCTCCGCACCTCGTGATGAAATAATTGATCGTGTCGATCGAATTAGGGTGTGAACTACTACTACTACTACTACTACTACTACTACTACTACTACTACTACTACTACTACTACTACTACTATTACTACTACTACTACTACTACTACTACTACTACTACTACTACTACTACTACTACTACTACTACTACTTCTACTACTACTACTACTACTACTACTACTACTACTACTACTACTACTACTACTACTACTACTACTACTACTACTACTGCTACTACTACTACTACTACTGCTGCTATTACTACTACTACTACTGCTGCTGCTGCTGCTATTACTACTACTACTACTACTACTACTACTACTACTACTACTACTGCTACTACTGCTACTACTACTACTACTACTGCTGCTATTACTACTACTACTACTGCTGCTATTACTACTACTACTACTACTGCTGCTGCTGCTGCTATTACTACTACTACTACTACTGCTGCTATTACTACTACTACTACTGCTGCTGCTGCTATTACTACTACTACTGCTGCTGCTATTACTACTGCTGCTGCTGCTATTACTACTACTACTACTACTGCTGCTGCTGCTGCTGCTATTACTACTGCTGCTGCTGCTATTACTACTACTACTACTACTACTACTACTACTACTACTACTACTACTGCTGCTGCTGCTGCTATTACTACTACTACTACTACTACTACTACTACTACTACTACTACTACTACTACTACTACTACTACTACTGCTACTACTACTACTACTACTGCTGCTATTACTACTACTACTACTGCTGCTGCTGCTGCTATTACTACTACTACTACTACTACTACTACTACTACTGCTGCTGCTGCTGCTATTACTACTACTACTACTACTACTACTACTACTACTACTACTACTACTGCTGCTATTACTACTACTACTACTACTGCTGCTGCTGCTGCTATTACTACTACTACTACTACTGCTGCTATTACTACTACTACTACTGCTGCTGCTGCTATTACTACTACTACTGCTGCTGCTATTACTACTGCTGCTGCTGCTATTACTACTACTACTACTACTGCTATTACTACTGCTGCTGCTGCTATTACTACTACTACTACTACTACTACTACTACTACTACTACTACTACTGCTGCTGCTGCTGCTATTACTACTACTACTACTACTACTACTACTGCTGCTGCTGCTATTACTACTACTACTGCTGCTGCTGCTATTACTACTACTACTACTACTACTACTGCTGCTGCTGCAGCTACTACTTTTAGTATTACTACAACTGCTGCTGCTACTACAGCAGCTACAACTCTTAATGTTACTACTACGACTACTACGACTACGACTACTATTTCTGCTACTGCTGCTACTGCTACTACTACTACTACTACTAGCTGCTGCTGCTGCTATTACTACTAAAATAAAATAAAAATAATAATAATGCCCTTAGTTCTTTGCTCGTCCTCATATAGGAGGCCACCTCTACGAAATGGACAAAGAAATGATTCTTACCTTGAAAATCGTGCTTATTCTTTGCATGGCCATCGCGGAGTTTGGAGTAAAACAGTCGATTTTGTCAGTATTGAGAATCGCTAGTGAGTGAGATCCGATGATGAAATGTACTTGTATCGCTGGTACTGCTACTGTACTGTGTATAGTGAAGTTGTATTGCAACTTTTCTGGCGTTATTGATTATGTTTGTATTCCACAAAATCTGTACGTAACGAACGATTTCTTGTTGTGGCACAGTAGCTCTTTCGTCGTGAATGGAAAGCAGTGATTTGATTTTTGATGTGCTCTCGAGAGGTTTTATAGACCCCATCGCAGTAGTTGGGATTTCCCAGTTCAGAAAAATACGGGCACATTATTGTATACCCGCCCGGAAGGGGTATCCCCGATTATCCTTCGTGCTATTTTTAGGATACCCATCACTAACGGGTATACCTTCCGTGTTCCCTCTGTGTCTCGGTGTCCATTCATGAAGGGAGCGCTGATCTTCCTCAATGAGCTCTGATGCAGCCGATCACAGGCCTGGATTTGGGTCACACTTTCGGGCACCCGTATTTCGGGTATATCCTGGTTTATTATGAAACTACTACTGGTGGAAATGGGTCGCGTCCAACCATATAGAGTTGTATGCCTAGATACTAGCTCCCATCCGGGACCCCTAGTTTCCTCTATAGGGACATTGTAGGTTATGATGTAATCTCACATTCTCTCTGATGATAGATGACCTTATATATTGTATTGTACTATACGTTTAGTGATTGTGCCCTTAAACCACTCAATGCTAAGGCTACTTTTGTCCAAAGCACAAGGAAACAAACCTTTTAGAAAACCATCGAAATCCTGTCATGTTGGTATTCTTCGGATATCTCTTGCTGAGTATTCTCAGATGACTACCCATGTGGCAGGGTTTAGGTCATTTCTAATGTTTTTTTGCATCATTTTCTAGCTAGATTAGCCAGCAGCAGCACAAGGGTTAAGAAACAAAATCATGCAGTATACAAAATATTTTATAATAACAAGACACTAATAAATAGCTTTATCATTTACACGTGTAATCTCGCATTCTCTCTGGTGATAACTTGTATTGTATTATATGTTTAGTGACTGCACTCTCAAGAAACAAAAGCATGCGGTGTACAAAATATTTTTTATTAGAACAAAACACATAAACTAACAAATAACTTAACAAACTATTACCATTTACACGTGAATGTTACTACATACATGAAGATCATTGCACTCTGAAGGATTCTAACTCAACTTTTAAAATAGTTACACATTGAAACGGACCGTGCACCATATATTTATATCTGTTGTGTTATGATCATCATTACATCTTCAAATATTCTTTAGAGATCACTCTTTATATCAGTAAAGTTCCAGTTTTCCAGACCGTACGTACATCTCAGGTACAAAAGTATTAATTAATTTGTATCACCAAGAAAATGGAAAACAGCTACTTTACGCTTATGCTGCTGGTGGCTAATTCTGCCACTACAGAATGATGCAAAAAGCTGAAAAATGACTGAAACCCTGGCGAATGGATAATCATATGAGAGTACTCAGCGAGGGTTATCCAATGAATACCAACATGACAGGGTTTAGATGGTTTTCAAATATATTGGCGTCATTGTGCTTTGGACGAAAGTAGCCTTAGCGCATTGGAAGGGTTAAAGCGAATGCCAACGTGACAGGGTTTAGATGGTTTCCAAAGGTCTTTGCATCCTTATTCTTTAGACGAAAGTAGCCTTAGCATTGGAAGGGGTAGGGGCTCACCGGTCTCTCAACTTCCTTCTGGCGGCCCCTAGTTTCTGTTTACCCGCCGTATAGGTGATCCCTAGTGACCCCCCCCCCCCCCCACCCGGTCGATCGTTCCGTGTAGTAAGGTAATCACGTGTGTTGTAAGTAATGTCGTCGCTTTGGAAAAAAATCGGGTATCTAGTTCCTCGTAGCTAAACCGACGTTCGTCTTAACCCAATCAGGCCTGTAGGGCCCAAACCTGCCTGACTACTAGTAATTTGGTCGTATCTATGGACCAAAAGTAATTTTCAGGAACTATTTCAAGGAGAAATGCTGTCCATTAACTAACTAACAACTCTCCTTCAAATATCTTCCCAATTTATGCTTAGCTTCAAATTTATTTTTAAAAGTTTCAAGGGTGCAGACGACTCTCGTCTAGGAGATATTCAGGTGTGTATGGGTTAGCTGGGGATGTCCTCGTTCTCTAGTTAGGCCTCCAAGTGGTTGGGCTATTTCCATGGCTGTGTGGTCTACCGTGACTATGAAAGCACGTATGCTCAGTAATTTTGCAACAAAAAAAAACTCAATAAATAGTCTGATCACCAGTGATAAGTAATCCTGCAAAATTAATTTTTAAAATATTCTCATCCCCGCTGCTCCCATGAGTGTTCGTCGAGAGAGAGAGAGAGAGAGAGAGAGAGAGAGAGAGAGAGAGAGAGAGAGAGAGAGAGAGAGAGAGAGAGAAATTTCTGCGGAAAATCAACATTCGGTTAATGATGCGAGTTTCAAAATGTCAGCAAAATAGGCCGAGGAAGAATATATTTGAATGTGCACTTGGATTGTTTTATTTATGCACCTTTTTATTCATTTCATCTTTGTTTTTATAATGATGATTTTAATATTATTTTTCTATGGGGGGGGGGGGGGGGATTTCGAACTAACGTGCACACCATTAAGTACTATAGGTTCTTTAGGGCAGCCTCATCCGAAACTGACCAAATATTCTTTTGCCATAATACTCTGTGCGATTTCCGAGTAATTCTTCAATCGAGTAGTCCCCGTCTTTCTTCTTCCCGAACTCTGTCGTTGTATTTGGCCAGGAACCGTGCGTGTCCAGTGAACTTCCATTCTTGCACAACTTCATTCATAAAACCACATTCAAGAGGGGAGTTCCCTTCCGCATACGTCAGCATAGCCCAGCCAATCAGAACACGTCTATTTATAGCTAAAACACTAGGAATTTCTGTCACTCATGTGTTGTGGCTGATTTCAAATTCTGTGCTTCATTTAACACACATGGTAACACTAACGGCTATGTTTATCTCGTCTCATCCTATCAACACAGAGCAAGATGTTAAGGTGATGAGTACCATTGCAAGCTAGTTAAAGGCATGGTAGGGTATTCAAAAACAGTTGCAGAATTTCGTAAAAATCAGGAAATACTTTCCCTATGATATCCTCTACTCGAATATCATATAGAAAGGTGGGTTCACATTTCCATCTTTAAGATAGGGGGCGCCACTTATGGGAGTTGACTTGTATTGGAGCAGGCTCTGCGCAAGGAAGTACATGCAAATAAAACGTGATCCCACTGTAATAATTTTCTTGAACATGGCACAGTCTTTTCATAGGTAGTCCTCTTCCAAATGAAAAAAAAAGAAAATTGGGTCACAAGCCCTGCTGACAAGATAGGTGGCGCCAAAGTAGCACTTCTTGAGTAAAAAATGCTAGCTTGTAAGCTGAACTTCCAGGTCTTCACAAAAAATATCTGACAATAATGATTTTCTCAAACTTGGCAGAATTTATCTTTGGGTAGTTCTCTTCCAAATAAAAAAAGAGAAAAAGGGGGTCACCAACCCTGCTGACAAGATAGGTGGCGCCAAAGTAGCACTTCTTGAGTAAAAAATGCTAGCTTGGAAGCCGAACTTCCAGGTCTTCACAAAAAATATTCGACAATAATAATTTTCTCAAACTTTGCAGAATTTATCTTTCGGTAGTTCTCTTCCAAATAAAAAAATAAAAAAGGGGGTCACCAACCCTGCTGACAAGATAGGTGGCGCCAAAGTAGCACTTCTTGAGTAAAAAATGCTAGCTTGGAAGCCGAACTTCCAGGTCTTCACAAACAAATTCTGACAATAATAATTTTCTCAAACTTTGCAGAATTTATCTTTGGGTAGTTCTCTTCCAAATAAAAAAATAAAAAAGGGGGTCACAAACCCTGCTGACAAGATAGGTGGCGCCAAAGTAGCAATTTAGGGGTAAAAAGTGCTAGCTTGGAAGCTGAACTTCCAGGTCTTTACAAAAAAATATCCGACAAAAATAATATTCTCAAACTTTGCTGAATTTATCTTTGGATAGTTTTCTTCCAAATAAAAAAAGAAAAAAAGGGGGTCACCTGCACTGCAGACAAGATAGGTGGCGCCAAAGTAGCACTTTTTGAGAAAATAGAGATAGCAAGGAAGCTGAACTTCCAGGTCTTTACAAGAAATATCCGACAATAATAATTTTCTCAAACTTGGCAGAATTTATCTTTGAATGGTCCTCTTCCAAATAGAAAAAGAAAAAAAGCGGGTCACCAGCCATGCTGACAAGTTAGGCGGCACCAAAGTAGCACTTTATGAGTAAAAAGTGCCAGCTTCGAAGCAAAACTTGATTGACTGCATGTCGGATGCGGCTAATTGGAAAATTGATAATACCCCCTTCTACAGAATATTTTCCTAACTTGTGACCTGTACGCGCACTGATTTGGAGGAATACAGTAATCTCAGAATATTTTCGAGCCATTTTTTCATTGAATTTGCACAGATTTAGGTGTTTTTTTACAAGGTGGTGAACTGCAGATCTCCCGGAAAACCCTGGCTGCAGCGAATAGCCTAAAAGTTGCGTCCTGTGCAAGTTGGTGCACAACTTTCTCTGTAATGTAAACAATTCGAAAGCCCTAATTGGTCTTTGTCTTCTAGTGATGTAACACTGAGACGAGGTTTGGATAGCCAGGTCTTCACCATAGCTTAGATACTATAGTAGATAAAAACAAGTTGATATGAAACCAACCCATCAACCTGAACAGGCTAGCATCAACGAATAGCCAAAAGTTGTGCTCTGCGCACGCTGGTGCACAGATTTCTCTGTAATGTAAATGATACGAGAGCCCTGATTGGTCCTTGTTGCCTCATAACCTCATGCTGATGCCAAATCAGAGACCCCTGGCATGTCCATCCCTTCACTATAGCGCATATAGTCATTGGTCTCTCGCAACATATCCATTCTTTTCTTCATCTAAGACTATACCCACTAATGTCTATCCACCAGCATGTCTCCCTGAACAACCTGGCTGGAGCAAATAGCCCTTAAATTGTGTTCTGCGTATGTTGGTGCGCAGCTTTCTCTGTAATGTAAACAATACAATAGCCCTCATTGATCTTAGTTTCCTAGTGACGTCAGCTATGATTGTTGATTGCCTGGGCGTGATGCCTAATACCTTAAGCCCCGGTCACATTCCATTAAAACCTCCGTGCGACCAACTGATCGTTGCCGATCATAAAACTCACTCAGGTCGTTAACGTCTGAAGGCAGGTCTTGTGTGTTGTGGTCACTCACATTCCAAGTGGTCGCGCGACCAGTTTGTATTGGGTGTTGTGCATAGGTCGTGAGACACTCGCACAACCAACTCAAGTCAGTCGCAAGTCAGTCGCAAGTTCAATACCAAAAACAGGTGTTACTTGCGAGTGTCTCAAGTTGTTGGTGTGTCACTCTTGTGAACAGCAGCAAATATATATATATATATATATATATATATATATATATATACATATATACATATATATATATATATATGTATATATATATATGTATATATAAATATATATATGTAAATATATATATATATATATATATATATATATATATATATATATATATATATATCTATATGTATAAATATATATATATATATATAAATATATATATATATATATATATATGTATATATATATATATTTACATATATATGTATATATATATATATATATATATATATATATATATATATATATATATATATATATATATATGTATATATATATATATATGTATATATATATATATATGTATATATATATATATATATATATATATACATGTATATATATATATATATATATATACATGTATATATATATATATATATACATATATGTATATATATATACATATATATATATATATATATATATATATATATATATATATATATATATATATATATATATTTATATGTATTTATATATATATATACTCTCAAGAGAGACGCACAACCAGCAAAACCTCTGTGAAAGTGACGCACAACAAGCACAATCCTCGTGTGTCAGTCGCCGTCGCCAACAGGTCGCGGAGAGATTTGCGAAGCGTATCGCAAATCTCTCCACGACCCGCGACCTCTGATTTTTGGTAGCACAACCTCTATAAAACCTCAAAAACCTGCAAAACCAACCTGCGACGCTCGCACGTCGGTCTCTTGCTTGGCACCGATTTTTGGTCTTTTTCAGGTCGTAAAGAGGTTTTGTATGGAATGTGACCAGGGCTTTATTCAGTTTGTTCTGGACACGCCTGCAAGGAAAAGAACATTCCTTTGCTGTCCCTGCGATGTTTCTGTGACTTGTACCGGTCAGGCGGTAAATTTAGCGCCAGACACAAGCGAGTGCTGATATTTATAGCTTTCATCCTGTTTCCCGCGCAGCTGGGCAATGCGTGAAACGGTTTCAATGTTCGGCCGTTTGTGGCGCGCGACGTATTACCCGACCTTGTCTTTAAAAGCCCCATCCCAAAACACACCTCAAAGCAGCATAATCATATAACTAGGTGTATCTCCAGGTTCCTGGGTGTTATACGGTAGAGCTTACCATCGCCAACTGTCATTATTCAACCCATATTTTGTTTCATTTCAATATTTACAACTTTTTACTCAAATGACATAATCTCATTACTTACGAAGGTGATGCTTACTGCAGTTTCACAGTTACTTTAGGAATATTATTGACTATGCCCAATAAGGAAGTAAAATTGTTGATTCTTTACCGCTTAACATTTTTACAGACCATAACATTGAAAATTTTAGGACGGTTGACTATGATATTATCTACCTGATTAAACTCAGGAACCTGGAGATGATTATGCTACTATAAGGTGTGTTTTGGGACGGGCCTTTTAACTCATCACCTTAACAACTAGGCCAACACATGTTAGAAATGGGGTTACATTTTTTGAGGATGTGTTTCCTGCTCGATCAAACAATGATTGTCATAGTAAAGAACAGCAACTTAATGTGAAGGTGGTATTACTATTAGTCTATTAGTGTTAGTCTCTTTCAATTTACAGACACATATCATTCATATTAAATACTGTATACTGTGTTAATATTGCGCATATAAGATAATGCGCTCAGCAGATAACTGCCTTGGATGCGCAGCTTAATTATTGCGCTTTTATAACCTTCATCTTAAGCTGTGTGAGGGGGCCAACTGAAGGGTATGCAACCTACCCGGTGTTGAATGGTACAAGGGATCCAATATCCAAATGATAGTTGTTGTTGATAAATAGTTTATTGTCCAATCCATAGTGCGCAGTTTAATAAATGCGGACTCCATGGGTGCGCAAAGTACGTATTAATTAAACTGCCGCAATATGAACACGGTATACAGTATGTTATTAGAGACTGAAATAAACTTGAAATAAAAATTATTATAACATGTTGCCATAGTAACAAGGCATGATTATTTTTGAACAGATGATTTTTGTATACGGTTTTCTTATACGGACTGTCGTCATGGCAACAGAATCACCACCTCAGGGTTTAAACAATGAAATAAAGAATGAATTTGATTATTTATGAGTTTAATTTTCAATTTGTATGTTTTAAAAAAGTGGTAGGTATTGTTTTCTAGTGTTAAAACAAGAAGATATTGCTCCCCAATGAACTTTATAGACATCAAGCAGGCTGTCTGCTTCTCATTGCAAACAAAATGGCCGCCAGACTGTCTGCAGTCGCTTAAAACTGAAATTGTGTTTTAAAAAGGTGAACAACTATAAGTCTATGTTATAATAGTGATAGAGCCTGTTCCAGACTGACTCTGTTGGGAAATACAGAGCTCCGGGTGTTGAATGGGCCATCTAAACGCCTCAGCCTGCGGCTTCGGCGTTTAGATGGCCCATTCAACCCCCTCAGCTCTGTATTTCTCAACAGAGTCGTCTGGTATAGGCTCTATCTCTATATCATCAATTTCATTTTTTTTTGTTTTAATCATCATTCTATAGCTTATTATTATTATTATTATTATTATCTTCATAATCATCATCATCAATACATTGTTAAAATGAAGTGATCTATGCTCAGAAAACCTTTTTACTGAACTACTAAGTGTAATGGGTCGTCAGTAGCTGAAGATGGTACCCTACACTAACATGTGACTTGACGTCAGGACGGTGTTAACAGTTAAACCGTTACTGTTAAGGTCTTCAGAGAGAGAGAGAGAATGAGCTATAGTTGTTAGGATAGCAGGCTTCAGTAACAAGAAGCTAAAATAGCAAATGCTATTGCATTGGAGCTTTCAGCGATTCTAGAACACTATAGTGCACTACAACTACTAGTAATTTGAGGAACTTCGCTTTTCTGATAAATCGAGGCTTCCTGCATGTCCAGCATGTTTCCCTGCCGCTTCTAGATAATAATAATGAATAATAATGATAAAATATTCATTAAAAGTCTCACTCAGTATGGATAAACATATTACAGACAGGTAAAAACATGCATGTCTAATATACTGACCACACTTGAAAGAGTTAAGAGAGACATTAAAGCAAATTATTAGTACATATCACACAGAGATGTTAATTCATAGACGCATTTAAGGTGATGGGTACCATTGCAAGCCAGTTAAAAGCCCTGTCCCAAAACACACCTCAAAGCAGCATAATCCTATAAATAGGTGTATCTCCAGGTTCCTGAGTCTTATCAGGTAGAGAATATTATCGTCACCTGTCATTATTCAATCCATATTCTGTTTTATTTCAAAATTTACAACTTTTTTTTCGAATGACATATTCTCATTAATTACGCAGTTGATGGTTACTGTAGGTTCACGGATACCTTAGGGATGTCATTGACTATGCCCAATAAAAAGTACTTTTTTGATTTTTTACTGCTGAAGACTTTTACGGGCCATAACATTTGAAAAGTTTAGTGAGACATCTTGTGTGTGGAGCCTAAGGACAGGCGACGTGGGCTAGGAACAAAAGATAGTTGTTCAAAGACACACCTCGATGGTCGCGCGTCACAGTCAAACAATACCGAGAGTTTTTTTTTATAACTTTTATTGTTCCTTGGCATGTATAGGTGTACAGTTTACAAATAGTAGTTTGTCGGCATATTATATCGAGATGGATTATTATATACATATCAGGGTTATTTGGTTCCAATCAAGTACAGTGGTTTGTAGGCAGAGAAGTTTTGGGTCTATCTCAGATTTCTAAGTACATTGTATAGTGATGACCATTTACCTAGGGTCTTTGGCAAGGTGTGATTGACATTGCTTATATATATATCAGTTTCCATTAGGTATTTTAGTACCCTTTTGACCTTTGCTAGAGTTACTTTTGTTTTATTCCATTTCGCTTTGTATATCTCGTGTTTCGTTACAATCATTACGTAATTACAGATAAGGTCATTGTTCTTGTTTCCTAATATAACTGATTGTTCGTCAGCAGTGATATTTCGATTCATTGTTATTGTAAGCCAATCAATCACTTCTTGCCAAAGAAGTTGTCTCTCTGGACAGTTATATAATAGATGTGGAATTGTCTCAATTGTTCCGCAATCGTCACATAAGTTATTATCCCTTATACCAAATTGTTCCAGCTTCTTATTAGTTACTAACGACCTGTGCAGTATTTGATACTGGAAGTAAATGATTCTGGCGTTAAATTTACATTGATGGGATAACTGGTAGAGATATTTCCACTCATTGTTGCCATATTCTATGTTCCACTTTTGTTGTGACGTTGGTGGATTAAATGCGGAAGCTTGAGTCCAGATTTTTCTAATTGAAGTAGTACCTCTTTTGTCTTTCAATAGTATGGCAATGTTTGTGGGTAAGGTAATATTGTAATCCCTTTCTGCATTTCCCATCGTGTATTTCCATTCTCTGGGGAGTGCTTTACAGATAGAAAAATATGTTGTAAACATTAGATTAATGTTGCAATGTCTATCTAATTGTTGTTTACTTAATTGTCTACCTTCGTGATCAAAAATGTCTTCCAGGTAAATAATTCCGTTTTTATACAGTTGATAGCAGAAGGGGATGTTTACTCTAGGATTTCCCCACAAACATTCTTTTCCTATTGGCGTATCATGTTGTGCTTTGCAATGACTAAACCATTCACTGTACGCCTTGGCAACGCTTTTCCAGAAGGGGTTATCTATATGTCTCAATATTATTTTGTGATAATTTATATCAGTTGTTGTCAATCTATTTATCTTATAGTGATTAGCGAATTCTATCCAATCTGGTGTGTCATTGAGCAGTTTTCTGAGCCAAGTAATTTTGAGACTTTTGTCAAAGTTTGGCAAATTTACCATGTTCATCCCCCCTTGGTCAGTTGGTAAGCAGAGTGTATTTTTATTAACTTCATGTCTCTTATTTCGCCATATAAAATCTATACATAGTTTTTCAATAGTTTTCATATATTCTGCTTCCGGTGATGGTAATGACTGTAATACATGGATAATCTTAGAGAGCACCAAGCTTTTTGCAATACATACTCGACCAATAGGGGTTATGTTTCTATAATACCAAAGATGTAGTATTTTTTTCATTGATTCTATCTTATTTCCTATATTTTTGGTAGTGATATTTTGAAAGTCATTCAGATCATATCCTATCCCTAGTGCAGTGTACTTCGAGACCCATTCGAGATTATTCTCTCTACAAAATCTTCTATCTGTTTCCCTGATTGGACCTATCCTTATTACCTTTGTCTTGTTTATATTTATCTTTAACCCTGATACATAGTAGAACCATTCTAGCGTGATGAGGCAGTTTCTAAGATTTCTTTCTGTTGCTTTTAGGTACACCGAAGTGTCGTCAGCGTATTGACTAGATTTGTGCGTTTTGTTTAACACTTTGATACCTTCAATGTTGTCGTTATTCTTAATGGCTAAGGTTAAAAATTCCGAGCATAAAATGAATAAATAAGGCGAAATCGGATCACCTTGGCGACAACCTCGGTGTAACGTAAAAGAGTCAGAAAGATGCCCATTCAATATAATCTTTGAGTTTGAACCGTGTTGGAAAAGTGAGATCCATTTTATAAAATTCTCACCGAAGTTAAATTTGAGTAAAGATTGATGTATGAATCTCCATAAAAGGCTATCAAAGGCCTTCTCAAAGTCGACCAATAGTATGAGACCATCTACCCCTTTGTGTTCACATTCAAATATTATATCATACATAGTTCTAGTACAATCACTTATGCTTCGTCCTTTGAGGAAGCCTTTCTGTTCTTCGCTTATTATGTTAGATAGAAGTGGCCTTAGCCTGTTAGTGATACAGAGGGAAATTAGTTTGTAGGTTGTGTTGAGTAGGGATATGGGCCTCCAGTTCTTAAGTAAATCTCTGGATTTGCCTGTTTTTGGGAGGCATGTTATGAGGCCTTGTTTCTGTGACTGTGTTAGTGTATTGTTCTCATAGCATTCATGTACGCAATTTGTGAAAAAGTATCCTATTTGGGGCCAAAATTTTTTAAAGAATTCGGCACTATATCCATCTATGCCCGGGGACTTGTTATTCTTTAGCTGTTTGAGTGCTGTGTCTATTTCTTCTTTAGATATAGGGCTATCAAGAAGTAATTTTTCTTCATCGGATATTTTCTTTGGGTCTATATTAAGTGGTTCCTGTTCACCACTATCTTTATTGGAATAAAGTGTCTGGTAGAATTCTTTACGTGTTGCAGAACTTTGTCGGGCTGTTTTATGACCGTGTTGTCTTCTAGTTTTATCTCTGTGATGTTTTTGTTGACCCTATTTTTGTTTTCTAAGTTAAGGAAAAACTTGCTAGGTTTTTCCCCATGCTCTAACCAGTCAGCTCTAGATCTGACATATGCTCCTTTGAGTTCCTCCTTTCTGATTTCAATTAGTTGATCGGTTAGTGATGATAACTGTCTTCTTTCATTTAGGTTTGAGGTACCGTTTTTAACTATTTCATCTAATTCTTCTATCCTAACTTCTAGTCTTTTCTTCTCTCTATCCTTTTTATGCTTCCTATTTTTGGAGTACCTGATGATACATCCCCTTAAGCTGACTAAAAGGGTTTCCCAGAAGAGTGAATGGCTTATTGTGAAGTTATGGGTTGCTGATTCAATGTAGTCAGGATGGTATGGGGTTGCTGCGTATATGCTTTTGAAAATATTTATTTCTTTCTTAATCATTGTTATGAATTTATCATCTTTAAGTAGGCTGTTATTTAATTTCCAAACTCCTGGTCCTCTTTCATTGTAGGATATTTGAAGGTTGCATGTGATCGGGGCATGATCTGACCTGTACTTGGGGAGGATGTTATATTTAGAAGTAATTGAAAGTAATTCATCGTTGCATAGGAAATAGTCCAATCTTGACTGCTTATTTGAGATTCCCTGCGACCAAGTATATTGTTTCTTATTGGGGTTATTTACTTGCCAGGGATCTATTAGGTTCAATGTATTGCACATGCTGGTCATTTCATTAGTTACTTTCATATTGTTCTGTGACACATAGTTTAGATTGTCCATTCCAAAGTTTCTGGTGCAGTTCCAGTCACCGGAGAGTAAAATATTAGGGTTTTCTATCGATTGAATCTCCTGGGTTATTTTTGTTATAAATTCAGGGCGGTCATTGTTGGGGCCATAGAAGGATCCGAGGACTATTGATAGTCCATTATGTAGGGTTAATTCTATGATGGTATAGTTTCCTGATGCATCTACTATGATGTTGTCTGTTTCAAACTCAAAGGTGTTATTGATCATAATTGCTGTGCCTCTGGAATGGGTGTTGAATGGTGAGCAATAAAGTTTGTATCCCCATTCCTCTTTAGCTAGAAAGGCTGTCCTAGTATCCCAATGGGTATCCTGTAGCATGGCAATATCTACCTTATCCTCTTTAAATTTGGAAAATAGGTCCTGCCTTTTTTCCCTATTTGCTAAGCCCCTACAGTTTAGGGAGATAATTTTTATGGTACTAGCCATGTCTCTTCATTAGGAAGTACATATTTACTATCTATATTACGTAGTGTTTCGGAACAATATATGCGAGTGACGTCTTTAAAAAATACAACTAAATTGAACAATGTTAGTATAAATACAATTTGAACAGTTAAATTATCATTAGGGGGGCGATTCCCCCTTTTAAAAATCACATGTTTAATACGAATTCTGTCGAATGTACCTATGTGATTGAGTTCCTGTTATGTAGTTATTTAGTTGGTCTTGATGTTTCTTTTTAGCTTTGTAGCTCTAGTGGTGTTGTGCCATCCCAACTATCCCATTCCTCTGCATCTGGTTTCTTGTACTCAAGCCATACCTTGTAGGCAGTGTCCCTTAACTTAGTGTTGTAGTTGTATGGGGCTGCCCTGATAATGGTCTGCTTATCTATTAGTTTCTTTCTTCTTCTAAGAAGGAAGGGGGCCAAGTCGTTTCTCATGGTTATGTTTGACCCTTTCAGGTTAGGGGCAGCCCTATAGATGTCTTCGCGGTGTCTAGTTTTCCCTAGTTTAACAAATAGCGGCCATGCTCCATCGCCCTTAGGTGAGAAGTGGTAGACTTCAGTGATGTCTACATTGTCCACCCATTCCTGACTGAGTTTAAGATTTTCCTTACAAACTCGTTTGAAGTTTTCCATTGCTACTTTCGGGTCTTTGGAACCTCCCTTAACCCCTTGGAAAATAATATTGTTTTTCCTTGCATTGCAGGCTTCTTTCTGAATTTCTGTTAGTGTGCTTTCCCATTCTTTTCTAAAAGTTATGAGCTCTTCCTCTAGTGTGTCTACTTTCACTACTTTATCCTCTACTTCCCCTAGTCTGTCCTGAAATTCCTCAAATGTGCCATTCCAAGTTTCTAACTGAGTTTTAATTTCGCTTACATCTTCTCTGATATCTATTACCATTCTATCAAGTTTCTTGCTGAAATTATTCTCCATTTTCCTCATTACTCTTATAAGCAGGCCTATAGTGAGTGGAGCTGCAGGATCTAAGTTTTCTAATCTCTGTTCATTGTCTTGTTCAGAGTCTGAGCTAATGTCTTCAGCTAGGTCTGAGACGGTAATACTACTTCTGTCTGTTGTTCTGTTTCTGGTAGGGTAAGGGTTAGGGGTGTTGTCTTTACCTGCCCTTTTCTTACTCATTGTGATTGTATTTTGGTGTGAACTAATGTATAAGGGTAAGTATGATCTATTTTTCAGATAATTTATACAGTGTAGGTGAGTATACCGAGGTGGGGGTTTTTTAGGAAGAGATAACAATAATTTGTATTTCGAGGTAGATAGTATTATATTTACAAGATAAATTTGTTAGTATGTACAGAATATAGTGGGTATTGCTAGGGATTAGCAGTTGTGGAGATATAGAGATAGATATGATATACAGTTTTAAGTTTTAACCAATCTTAGCCAAGGTCAAGGTCTCAAAGGAGGTTTTTATACTAGTATAAGATCAAAAGTCTTGTTATATCCTATACAATGAAGCACTGGAGCTAGATAGTATTAGCAATTGACAGTGTCTTATAAGAGCTCAAGACGTTCACTATTGTAGCATACAGGCTATGAGTGGCCTAAGATAATATTTTAACTAAGTGTTGTTCGATACCGTGTGTACAAAAGAGATATGAAATCTAGCTTGCCTGTTCAGTGATGATAGTAGGTTAATAGCCTCAGAAAATATAGCTGAACAATAACATCAGGATGGCACGCAAATAATATACAGATAACAATTACGAATAAATTATGGAACCAAATAACACAACGTATGTATAATGACAAACAATTTACAATCAAAACAAACAATCAGTATCAGTATTGGCAGGGGCAAGAATCAGCAATAGTATCTAGGTATCCAGTCACGATAGCTTTTTTTAGCTGAGGATTGTATAGGACTGTGAATTACTGTAACTCAAGTTTTCCAACTTTTCAAGTCAGGTTAGAGAGTATTTATTGGATGCTCAAGTGTTCAATGTTTATAGTCACTGTATTTGTGGGTCATTCACCCAAGACATCCAACTTTCACAAGTATGTGTGAGTCTCAAAATATAATAGATAGCAATGCTGAAGTTCTCTGATAGACAGTATAGTGGTAATATTTAAGGTGTGAGCGAACCCGAGGGTAAGTACTCCCTCAAGATTAGGCCTGTCTGAGCAAGCAAGGGTATATCCGCAAGGTATTTGCCCCAAGAAAAACTTGAAATTTTAGTAAAGGTTAAGAGTACCAGTAGTAATGTACAGGAAAGTTTTTTTTTTGGGTTTGTTTTATCTAGTATTTACCTGTCTCGGCGCTAGGTACAAACATTCAATGTATTAATAACATGTAAACTAAATGGGGGTAGACCTTACGGAGTTTCTCCCTGGGTATTTATCTGGGTTAGCGAGAGACCGGTGTCATTACCCAATAAGATATATTATACACAATAATGCTTGCTCAGACAACAGCAAAATAAGAGGGGGCACTTACCATCTTAGGTGTGTCTGTCTCTCCATTCCAATGTTATTATCCGTGTTACAATCCGAATTGCGAAGAGCACGTAATTCCAAACGTAAGTCCTCTAGTTCACTGCTAATGGCGTTGATCCGGTTCTCTATGCGTTGTTTAGGTGAAATGTATGTGGCACTGGAGTGTGTGTTACTCGGTGAGTTGACACGACCTCGTTGAGTTGGTGAAATGTATGTGACACTAGTGTGTATATTGTTCGGTGAGTTGATATGATCCCTCCTGTAGTGACCGTAGGTGTAGCAGTCGCGTTTCTTGTGTGCTGCCTGCCAGTAGTCGTCCTGGATACGTAGGCGCCTCCTATTGGCGGCGCGCACCTGTTGCCCGTATGTTAGGGTTGGTTGTTGTCTCTCCGGGGTGCGATAAAGCCTGTTGCTAGGCACGATGTTCGGGTCCGTGGTCGCTAGGCATGTATTAGTGGCATGCAGCGGGTATGTAGATCTGCGTGGGCGTCTTGGATGGCCGATGGCGGTGTAGCGGTTCAGGTGTTCTGCGGGACGATAGAAGTCACGTGCCGGGTTGTGTGTAACGTGAGTAGAGCCCGCACGGAGACAATTGGGGTTATTGTCTTCTCTTGAATGTTCAGTGGAGTAATCGGATACGTTCCCCCAGTAGTGTTCGTTTTTGCACGTCCTAGTTAGTGGTTCACTGTACCAGGAGTCAGTGACTTTGCCCCAGTTATCAGAGTCAGTGTTGCCCGTTGAGTTGTATGACTGAGCGTGGCGGTCGACTAATGGCGGCCTGTAGTGATGGCGGTCATTTTCTGCGAGCCAATGGCTTTCGTTAGAGTTTTCGTCGTTTGTGCCGGCTTGCTGAGTGTTTTTAGGCGCAGTATAATGGCACAGTTTACGAATTGTTTCTGGTTTAGGACGGCGTAGCCGCTTGACCGGTTTGGTTGCCGGTGTGCGAGCGACGGGTTGTTGAGTGTTCTCGGTTTTTTGGGTACGGGGCTGGCTCTGTACCTGTTGTTTCTCCTTCTTGATCTCGTCGAGAGCTAGGTAATATTCCGCCACTTCGCAGTCCGCTTCTTCGTTCGCCCTGTTCACCAATTCCTCCTCCTCGCTCGATGATACGCGGAAGCTGTAGTCGGTACCGTTGTACTTCCCTTCCGCCCCCAAGTCGGATGCCGATAGTAGATCCGAGGAGAAGTATACCTGTACTTCTGTTGGTGATTCGCCGTTTGTCGACTCCAGTCCTTCTCTTATGGCCCTGGCGTGTCCCGTGTTACCTTCAGGTGAAAGGCCTATAAATAAAGATCAATATCCGTGTAGGGTAATGTTATATGCACAGTTATGTATGGAGTGGTAGTCAAACAGTGTCAAATTGATTTCGTAGCTGTCTCTCCCGCTCTACTTACACATCGCCTCTGCTGCTGTGTTGTCTGTAGCACTGGTCATTGTGGTGTTCGCCGCAAGACTGATGTCGATACGGAGTATACACTGGCTTTTTATTGCCTTCGCAGTAGGGGTGCGGCCCGTCGCGAGCTACTCTATTGTTGGGTGTCTCGTGATAGGAATTTTCCACGAGCCGCGCCTGTTCACCCTTTGTGTCCCGATGCCTTCTCCTTTACTCAAGGTCAAGGTCGTTGTACTTTCCTTTGTTTGGCACTCGGGATTTTTTATTTTTCACTTTTGCGATGTGTTTTTGGTAAGTTTTTGAATGATTTTTACCTTCGAGTTATATGTGTGGGTGATTGATCTGCCTAGTGTTATTCGTTGTTAGAGTGGCGAGTATTCGACGTTTTTGCCTTGCCAATTTCCGGGTTAACCCCTTGTTTCTCGTTGCGGTATTCCTTTGTTTGCTATGTTGTTACTTTTCTTGTGTTTTCTAAGTATCAATTTTCTTTTTTTTCCAGGTAAGTGTTTGTCCGGTCTTGCGTGTCGTGTCCCCTTTCAAGGTAAGTCACTTTTGGTTGATTTTAAGTACTTTAGGTAGGTATTTTTGTAGGTTTTTTCAGGAGCTCAGTTCAGCACGTCCTTTCGCTAGCTCATGACGTCAGCAGTCAACAATACCGAGAGTTGGGGGTGCTATAAATAGTTGCTATAAATAGTCGGCTCGAACCCAATGCACTTGGCGTCAAAATTTCTCACTAAAATTTTCAATGTTATGGCCTGTAAAAGTCTTCAGCAGTAAGAAATAAAAAAAATACTTTTTATTGGGCATAGTCAATGACATCCTTAAGGTATCTGTGAACCTACAGTAACCATCAACTGCGTAATTAATGAGAATATGTCATTCGAAAAAAAAGTTGTAAATTTTGAAATAAAACAGAATATGGATTGAATAATGACAGGTGGCGATAATATTCTCTACCTGATAAGACTCAGGAACCTGGGGATACACCTATTTATAGGATTATGCTGCTTTGAGGTGTGTTTTGGGACAGGGCTTTTAACTGGCTTGCAATGGTACCCATCACCTTAAACAATCTTTTAAAAGTCGATACAGTATGTCTAGGGAAAATCGGCATTCTGTGAATGATGCGAGTTTCAAAGTGTCAGCTAAATGGGCTGAGGAAGGAAATCTTTAACTTTGCTTTTGGATCGTTTATTTATTTATCTATTTCCTCTATGTTATTATCATAATGATGTTATTATCATTTTAAGGGGGAACGGGGATTTGGAACTATCGTACACCTCTATTTCGTGTAGGGAAGCCTCGTCCGAAACTGACCAAATATCATTTTGCCATGATATTCTGTGCAATTTCCGAGTAATGCTTCAATCGGGTAAAAAAATGTAGTCCGCTGCTTTCTTCTTCCCCAACTCTGTCGTTGTATTTGGCCACGAACCACGAGCGGCCAGTGGAGAAAATCAGCAGTCAGTGATCGATGCTTCAAGTTTAAAAATGTCAACAGATTGGTCGAGGAAGGATATTTCTAACTGTGCTTTTGGATTCTTTATTTATTTATCTATTCCATAAATGTTATTATCATAATTATTTTATTATAATTTTTTCTCTTTGGGTGGGGGGGGGGGGGGGGGTGTGGATTTGGAAACCATCGTCACTACACTCCTATTCAGTGTTAATTCATCTCTAAGGCAGCCTCATCCGAAACTGACCAATTATTATTTTGCCATAATATGTTGTGCAATTTCCGATTAATGTTTCGATCGAGTAAAAAATGTATTCCCCTTCTTTCTTATTCCCGAATCTGTCGTTGTATTTGGCCACGAACCATGAGTGTCCAGTGAACTTTCATTCTTGCACAACTTCATTCATAGAACCACACCCAAGAGGGGAGTTCCCTTCCGCCTACGTCATCATGGCCCAGCCAATCAGAACACGTCTATTTATAGCTAAAGATTGGGACGTTTCTGTCAATCATTTGCTTAATGTCTAGGGATTAGTTCCTGTGGCTGGTGATAGATGGCATCAAGGGCGGTCACACTGGTCAGTCAGAACAGGGACTTCAATACTTCATCTACATATCTCTGGTCAGAATCAATAAATCCAAATGAACCCGTGCTGACCGCCTGGTGAGCTAATATAGAACTTAATATGGGTAGAAATATGGGTAGAGTGAAATAAATTGCTTGGCCCTAGGACTAGGCTAGTCTGTGTGTGTGTGTGTGTGTTCTAGTTAATTCAGATAAATAGAACACGGGAATGCATTTATACAACTAAAGCACACACTGGACAATACTGAATACACAGTTTTTTCGACAATAAAAAGGTCTTGGAGGATTTATTTGAATGAATGAGTTTTAACGGTTGTAAAATATTGCCGTTCTCCGTGTGTGCGCTTTAATCTATTAAAGTCCAATCGGGAGAATAAATTTGCTACCTATAGATTTGATGAGATTGAAACAACAAGACGGTTGATCCGCCTCCGCCTATATGATCACGATTCGTCCCCGTGAGGTCCATATGTCACTCTTTCCTTACACCTCGAGACGTCACCGAGGCTACTTTCGTCCGAAGCACAAGGACATAAAGACTTTTGAAAACCATCTAAACCCTGTCATGTTTGTATTCATTAGATAGCTCTCACTGCGTACTCCCAGATGAGTACCCATATGCTCGGTTTTCGGTCATTTTTCAGGTATTTTGCATCAGTTTGTATTGGCCAAATTAGCAGCAAAAGGTTAACAATGTCTCGCGATCGCTTCCAGATGTTTCTGAGAAGAATCATCAGTCAGTGATCGATGCTTTAAGTTTCAAAATGTCAACAGATTGGTTGAGGAAGGATATATCTAACTGTGCTTTTGGATTCTTTATTTATTTATCTATTCATTTATAACATCAACATCTTTATCATAATCATTTTATTATCATATTTTCTCTTGTGGATTTGGGGATTATCGTTACTACACACCCAATTCAGTTTTAATTCAACTTTAGGGCAGCCTCATCCGAAACTGACCAAATATTCTTTTGCCATTATACTCTGTGCAATTTCCGAGTAATTCTTCAATCGAGTAAAAAATGTACTCCCCTTCTCTCTTCTTCCCGTACCCTGTCGTTGTATTTGGGCACGAACCATGAGTGTCCAGTGAACTTCCATTCTTGCACAACTTCATTCATAAAACCACACTCCAAGGGTGGAGCTCCCTTCCGCCTACGTCATCATAGCTCAGGCAATCAAAACACGTTTATTTATAGCTAAAACTAGGACATTTCATTGCAATCATTCGTTGTCTAGGTTTGAGACATACATACACACACATTTTTATATATATATATATATATATATATATATATATATATATATATATATATATATATATATATATATATATATATATATATGACATAACGTCTTAGTGCGTTTATATCTAGCTAAATCAAGGAAGTAACTGTCCCTGTACTTTAATGTTCTGTATATTTATTGACTGTAAAAGGTATTAACGTATAAACAGAAATACAAGAAAACCAAATTATGTGTTCATTAATATGACTAGACTAGTTAAATAATACAGAACATTACTATATGCAAACATATCTTATTGTGTATGTTTTGTGTTGCACATGTTCGCCGTCCATATATCATATCAGAAATCATTAAAAAGGGTGCTTGGGTATCGGCACAGAAGTAAAATAAGACGTGCTATCATGTGTTGTGACTAGGGATCAGGCATTCCTGTAGTACACTCATGTACACGAGCCTATGCATTAATGTTTTGACACGTTCTATTTCGAGTCGAGAACGACCATTGACGTCATACGTCAACTGGCCAATCAGGGCGCGTATATTTATAGCCACCATCAGGGGAACCCCTTTTTTTCATATCAAATATGTTACGTAGAGCAGGTTAGTATGTACGGTTACAAACCAATATAGATACATACACAAAGACATGAATACACCTATATATATACATCTTTACACACACACACACACACACACACACACACACACACACACACACACCATATATATATATATATATATATATATATATATATATATATATATATATATATATATATATATATATATATATATATATATATATATATATATATGTATTTCTAAAAGCTGGGAGAATACACACACACATTCTCTCTTTGTACCTCACACATACATGTGCTCTCTCTCAAACACACATACTACTGTGTGTAAAACACACATGCTCTCTCTCTCTCTCTCTCTCTCTCTCTCTCTCTCTCTCTCTCACACGCACACACACGCACACCCTGTTCTTCTGTCTCTACCACACATACTACACATACTACTGTGTGTGACACACACGTACAAACATGCTCTCTCGCCGGCGCCCTACATTGTGGAGAAAATTGGAGCCGGAAGACCTGTATTCCTACTTTGAGAGGAGAAAGTTCCGCGTCCAATTACGTTCCGAAACAGGATATTGTGTTCTAATACGGAAATTAATTGATTCCGAAATTTAAGACACGGTGTTTAATCACTCAAAAATATTTCTGATAAAATCCATCAGACGATTGTAAAACTAACACAAGATGAGTAGTATATAGACTCACTTCAACAGATTATGTATGAAAAAATACAACTGAGTAATACGATGGTGCAGGTGTGAACGGCAGAAAAAAATAAAACGGTGGAAAAAATCTGTCGTTTTCCAGAAAAATAGCGAGAAACTGTCGTTCAGACCTGCACCATCGTAGTATAACACGATCTGGTTTATTTCCTGAAGAAGTGGTGACTGCATATTGTCTTAGGTCAAATAGTCACCGACTTCCTGAACATAATTTTAGTTTAAAGTGATATTCTAGTACACCTAGATTATCACCACTAGGTGGTGTCCTTGGCTGGCCCCTAAGAGTGAATATCACAACAAAATATTACACATGAGTAGTGATCACTCGCCACGAATCTCGACCTGGCAACTTTCTATTGTGTTACGGTCAAGAGAACACAAGGCGGGCCCCTTTGGATCTTCCTTCTTGAATTGGTCCCGAACGACATGGCTGTCTGCGTTGACCATGCAGATTCCTTCGAGCTAGACCATTTGGACCAATATTTTCATCTTAATTTTTGGCTGAAAGTGAATAACGATACGGTCTTTTCAGTCACTGTATTATAATATGCCAGATATGAACCCCCTCTAGGTGCAAGATCATATCACAGGTACCTCGCTTTATGACAGGACCTGAAAATCAGCATTTACTACGTAAACCACGTGCTGTTAATAATTTTGAGGCTTATGGGAACATTAAAAAAATGTTTTTAAAATACTCATCGTGCAGATTCCTGGTTGGGGTAAAACCTTGCACCTTACAAACGACATGAATGATCAAATGGTAGAGTTTGATTTTCAAGTAAAGGGTGAGTCTTGACATTTTTCCAAAATAACGAAACACAGCCAGATATGTTCGTAAAGGCCCTTTTAGGGTGCCTCATCAACTCAAAATAGAAAATTATTGATAAGTGTATCATTATTCTGTAACTATGAGATGTAACCTATACAATAGCATAAGTGCCGTTGTCTACATTTAACTCAGTTTTTAGGTATTTAAGTTTTTAAAATGACCCGGTATAACAGTTCTCTGTGACCCCCCTTCCCAGTGACCCGGGGTCACTGAGATCTAGCTCTCAGTGACCCGGGTCACTGAGATCCAGATCTCAGTGACCTGATGGGTCACTAAGATCTAGTTCTCTGTGACCCGTCTGGATCCTAGTGACCTACAGGTCACTGAGATCTAGTTCTCAGTGACCCCGGGTGACTGAGAGCTAGATCTCAGTGACCCCCCCCCCCAACCAACCACCATACAGACTGGCATTCAGAGGACTAAATTTTCAGATGGAAAAAATAATCTTCTAGTTCTGAGTGACCTCCTTTGGCTGGCTTTAAAACACAAACACAAATAATAAATCAACACCCTTTATTACATGTCACTGCTTTACAAAAAATACCATAATTTCAGTGGTCACACCTGGTATCGCACTTGGCCAAACAACAAATTTGGGATTTAGAAGGTTGGCGATAATTCAACACTGTCTGAGATGGAAGTCCCATTACGTCTGAAATATACAATTTAGTAATGAAAATACAAAACATTTACGTCAAAACAAGGTATTACAATACCATTGTCATGCAGTAAGCCTCCATTTTAGATGCAGTTTATACATAATATATACTTCAAACCTCACTAACTCATATTGTTATATCAGAAGGCAAAATTAAAAAGGTAACTGCAAGCAAATAATGACCTTTTGAATACTATACAAGCACCCTCTTTTGAGTATGAAGTAAACTTTTTTTTTCCAGAATATAGTTTTATTCACCGAACAAAAGGTTTGAAGAGAGCACAGTGGTAGGTCTTCTTTAGAAGCATCCCAGAAGTTTTTTTCACACGGTATCTATTTTTCCCAATAGCCTCTGCAATGGTGTATGGCCCCAACCACCTACACTCTGTTTCCCCCCCGCCCCCCCTTTCGGTCTAGTCTGTGCATATTTTTGCACAAGACTTGCAATTGGAAGAAATAGTGCAACTTGAGAGGTGTTTTATAGTATATGTAAAATAGCATAGTGAGAATGTAACTAGTTAATAAGATTTTTCGATTAATGAATAAATATATAATAAAAAATCAATTAATCACCACTTGCAAATACCACCTTCTAAATCAGCTGGGTAGCATATGCTTCAGCTACCCCACAAAAATGTCATATGTTGTAATTAAAACATGGCATATTTAGGCGTAATCCTACCTTCCATACATGAGGAAAAAGGGACTATATCCAGTTGTGTGCTGTATAGATGTATTGTAAGCAAATACCACACTTTGTAGTTTGCTATCCCATGTTTCTGGCACACTTCGCAGGACTTAACATATTCCTCAATATCAGTAGACATGTTTGGCCAAAAATAACGATGCATTATCTTCCAGCGTGTTTTGTCTCTTCCCAAGTGTCCCCCTGAGGAAAGAAAATATAACAGATAGTCGAAGACACCATAAAATCAAGACACCAAAAAACACCACGCTGACATAATAATTTTCACACCATTGGACATGACCACACTTTTTGAGATGTTCAAGGTAGATAGCCACCTTAAGTACCCTCATTATAAATATTATTATTATTAATAATAATAATAATAATAGATGATCACAAAGAGCCAGTTTCTTTCACACATATTGCATTAACTGAATAGTTGATGGCATGAACAGCATTAAGTAATAATACAGCTGCTAAAATATACCCTTTGTTCTTCATTAAATATCTTATTATATCCATTAATGATCCATATTTGCATATAAAAATCAAACTGGTAGAGCAATGATTTCACTTTCCTTATAGGCAATTGATATTAGATGGATGTGACTTAATTAATCTTGATGGATTGAATTAAAATTACACCAATTCACTTGGCAAGTACTGCTCTCTTGCATGTGCCAAACAACCAAAACAATCCACAAATGCACCCTCTATACTCTCAGAAATACATGTAACAACCAAAAAATAATGTGCTAACATTGATAAAATACATGAAATGATGTCACACGGTTACGTTTTATTCAGGTATTGCCTTAAGTGAACAGTGGATGGCATGGATTGAACTTGGACATGATCGACGTCCTGAAACACACCCCAAAGCCTTGATCACACAATATACAAATATAACCTTATTAACCCATATTTTCCAAAAATAACCAAATAGACTGACGAAAAATGACAATCATAATGTTAGAAAGCAATAAAACTTTTTAAAAAAGAAAAAAAAAGGATTTGAAAAAAAAGTAATAACAAAAAAATAGGCAAAAGGCAACAGGACTCCAATGTACAAATCAGCAGAAGGCACTGGGATTCGAACCAACATGCATGAGAAGAATTCTGGTTAGTGTGCAACAAACAATAGAATAACAGTCAACTTACCTCTGATCCAGTGTGCTACCAATGTGGCCACGGTGGATTGAGCTGGCAGCCCATGAAATCTTTGCATACTTATGTCCAGTTTTAGCCAGTTGTAAACAGGGGGTCACTGTACACTGTTGCTTGTGTCCCAGAACCTAGTGACCTCTTGTAGAGAATTGGCAGACTCCATGTAGTATACTTAAAATATATGCATATGTATGTAAAGGTGTACATACTTACAAGAATGAAAAACAATTAGGGAGTCACTAAGAACCAGGTAGGTCACTGAGAACCAGATCTTAGTGACCCGGGGTCACTGGCCCCTTAGGGGCCAGTGACCCCGGGTCACTGAGATCTGGGGGTCACTCATTTCTGTTACACCGGGTATCGAGTAGGGTTCTACTTTAAGTGCAGCGTACCCCTAGACTAGGCTCCTAGAACCTAAAGAGTTGAACAAGCAGTGTGGTGTAGTACCAGGTATGGTAGATAGATGGCACCACCTGGTCCTCCAATCTCTAGAAAGTTTAGGTATTTACACTGAATCCTGGTGAGCTGAGTGTAAACTAAAATGGCCACTATGGCCACCTAGACTAATTGGTGCCTAGTGACAGAAAAATGTACATGATAGGGCTACCACTGCCCTGATGGACAAGTACCCAAGGCCTTGCTACTAACTACTCGCAGTCTCTTACCACTACCCGGTATCGCATCCTGTCAGGGGCAAGTGGGTAAGTTGCCAGTGACTTGGTTGTATGCGGTGATTTTCGCTCGGGCTTCCCCAACCATTGGCTTGTCAGGATTTGTCAATTTTGAAGCTTAAATTCACAATATATGGGAATGATCCGGGACGAAAACAACATCGAGGTCGAAACAATGATCTTCCCTACTTTGATCACTGGTTTATACTTTTATATTTTCCTGTGTATTAAAGTGTCATAGTCGACTTCTTATTTCATGTCAACATATATTTCGCCAAGGGTGGGCATCCTTATCACGCGGTGGCCACCTGGTGAGCAATTGTAGAACTAAATTTGGATATGACAGTATATGAGTATAAGAAAGGAGTCTTTTGGGTGTCCTGTCCAATCGCGGTGTCTTGATTGTTAGGGAAGTTTGAAAAATCCCCCATTTGACAGTAGGCAGTTGAGTGGACTAAGCTACCATGCATTTCCTAATAGTACATGTATTTTGGCTATTCTGACGTAGAAACAAAACAAAGTATATGTTTTTTCCCGCGTTTCTCATGATATAGGTAAAAAAGTACTGTTTCTGCCGAATAAAGAGGCAGAAATCTGTTTGTTTCTGTCAGGATGTTTCTGCCGTGGTAGATATTGTCCCTTGGCAGTAACTTCCAACCCTCGTATTACCTATGTTTCAAGGATTAACTATCTTCATTATACTCCGAAACAGAACATTCCATTCCTCGGGCAGGAACATTGATTTATGAAGGCTCCTGCCATTTAGGGCAGTAATCTATACATTTCTACCTGCCTCATTCAAATTACTGCTGCCCTGCAAAAGACATGCCAGAATGTACATGAACTTGTCTTTTCTGTATTCTGTATTCACCATACATACAGCAATAACCTGTTTCCTGGTTATAGTTTTAGTGGCAGGTGCGTAAAGGTGCCACTTCTTATGGTAATAGATTTCAAACGATACCTTTATTCCAGACACACATTTTGATACCAAACACTAACCCTTATCACTGGCTTAAGGTGATTTATGAATGTTTTTACTGGCATGTGGATGACTGGTGGTTACCTCACTATTCCCCCAAAATGTCAACAATTGGCTAATTCTAAGCAATTAAGCATAATAAGTTACTATTAAGTATTTCAGTTTGGTGGTTATGTTGAAATGAAATATATAGCTTAAACATTTAAAATTGTACATGTAGTCCAGATCAACCAAATGATACCAAACACTATTAACCCTTTACGGTTAAAGATTTTAAGGTTAAGGCCCTTAAAGTGGGCCCTTTTACAGATCCACCTACTGGCCATTACCTAGATTTCCAATATGGCCACCAGTTTCCATGGCAACCAGTTTTCAAATATATTAACTTTTTTTTTATCTTGTTCACCCCTAACTGTTCCACTACCAGCTGACTTCAGTGTTAAGACTATAGAACTGCATATCATATTAATACGCTTGTTTCATTAACAACAGTTTTCGATGTCAGAATTTGTGTAGGTTAATTTTAAGTACTACAATTTGGTTACCATTTCAGAATCAAGTTTAGATGTCCCATGATGATAGCTGCTGTTTCAGAATTAGATTCTCTACCCTAAGAAAACCTACTTGTAGACACCAAGATCATGTTTCTAGCTACTCTGAATGCTTAAATATGCTGAAATAAAGCTTTCAGAAGCGGCCATTTTGAATTCCAATATGGCCATCAGTTGCCATGGCAACCAATGCGGAAACGTTTTTATGTTACTTAGCCCGTGTTTAACCATGTCTCTGCAAAGTAACATGGGCCCAGTTACTGTAAAAACATCCATTAGGTGTTCCACTTCAAGCTTACTTGACTGGTGCAACTTGCATGTCTGTATAAAGGCTGAAAAGGTTGGATATTTCATTAAAAGGGGTTCTAGGTTCATAATCAAATAGCGGAACATTCATCAAACTCGAACCAGGTTTGTGGTAGAATAGAATTCAAGGCCACTGTGCCCATGTTTACAAGTGAAAACTACTGTCATACTTCCTACATAAATCATTGAAAAAAAACTATTATTCAGTTGTAAATTTTATCTTGATTCACATTTAGGATTTTAATTAATCCCTACTTGACCCTGAACTCAAGGTCAAGATCACAGTCAGTCATGATATATATGTCATCAGGTAGAGAATGATATGCCCTCTAAAATGAGTGGTTACTTATATCCAGAAGTGGATTGTTCATATTTTCATAACCAAATCATCTACCCCAACCCATATTTTATTGCCATAAATATATAGTATTTTTGCCCTAAAATTGGTCACCATGCGGCGGTGGTCAGCTTGACCGGCTTTATGAAAATTCTAAACATGTCCCAGAATGGGCCAAATAACTGTTAACAATGGTCCAATCAGAGACTGATTAACCATCATATATGAGGTAGGAAAAGTTAGACACTTTGGTACCTCATTTGTTTATATACCAAATAACTCAATAACAGTTCACATTACAGCCAATTTTTACCCATTTCTACAACATTTTCATGACCTTTTTGACCTTAGTTGACCCTTAAATGACCTTTCAGCATTGATGAATCAGAACATGTGCATTTTGAAAATTTTGGATATTTCATTTAAGGAGGTTGGCTATGCGAAAATGTTATCAAAAACCCTTGATTTCAGGAGCATAATCCTACAGGTTTTCAGTCTCGTGACCTTTTTGACCTTTGTCTACCCCAAATGACCCTTCATAATTGACCAATCAGAACGTGGCTGGCCTTAATCCCTGTGAAAAGAAAAGTTATGCATGGCGGTGCTTCATTTGTTGAAAATGACCCATTATAACATTATAACAGAAGTTTTGATAAAAAAAATGTTACCCCTAGCCCCATATTTGTGACCATTTTGCAATTTTGAGAAGTTATGTGCCCCAAATAGTAAAAAGGTTGATAAAAAATTGCCTAACACTTGGACATAGAGGTTCTTGGACGTGTGTGCTAGAGAATGATATTTCTTACACAAGGGGACAGAATTTTCATCTTGGAACGAGCCTCTGGCGAGTTCCATTATAAAAATTCTGTCCCCGAGTGTAAGAAATATCATACTCTAGCACACGAGTTCAAGAACCTATTTCTGCCACGTCCCATAGATAATTAAACAGTAAATAATCGGGGAAGCTTCACATATAATGAGCTTGCCTGAGCACGTGCCTGGTACTTCTAGCTCACGTTGATAAGCAACGAACGTGGTGCATTGTTCAATATATGGCAATCTTTACCAAATATGGTAATAAAATCATTCCAAATGCCCATTGGGAATGGCCATTGGGAATCGAATTTCGTCAATGGGTATTTCAGCCCCACAGTGGTAGAAATTAGCATCCAGCAGTTGTAGTGTTCTTAGGGTATATACATTGCATTTCCATCATAAAACCATGCAGGAATCAACATTGCAAGGTTCAGATACTTGGCATATAGGGCTGGCTAGTAGACTATGTGACTGGGATTTTAGGGGAACAATCACATTCTTAATCACAATAGTTATCTTGGATCCTGGACTTGTTGACACCCTAGTCATTTACCAATTTACCAGTCATGCATTATGCTGTGAAATACTAGTACTCCCACAAGCACTACGGGGGGGGGGGGGGGGGGGGGGGGTGCTGCTGGCAGAGGCCTACACTATGTGTAGATAACCCGTAAACATATGTTATCTCAGCACACTCTTTTCACCGTTCACTATATTGTATTGCCATAAAATTTGGGCGTTTTCCTAAATGTTGATACCAAAAATCAACGATGAACATATTTTAAAAAGTGCTTTTGAAGGCATTCAATTTGGACCTGGTTGCCTGGTAAGCACAGAGAATTTACTGCTGCTCCAACAGTAGTCCCAACAGTGGTGCCTGTGCACTTAATGCCTGGGTCACATTGGGGAGAGATAACTGTACGACAGTTGTGCAATAATTGTACGGTAGTTGCATGCGATTATGCAACTAAAAAGTCCATCGCTTGTGGGTTATTTTTGCCTATTTTCAGTCGCAGCCAATTTACCAATTGATTAGCAAATTGGCTGTAGAATCTCCAATAGAATCCCCCCAATATGACCTAGGCGTGCAATCTAGGCCCTGTTTCCTAGGGAAAAAACGGTGCACGTCACAACACACGCGTATTATCATTGTTGAATTAGTGCATAGGCGGCCTTTTGCTATGTTTAGCTAGCTATCGCTTCTTTTTGTCGTGGGAGAAACAGGTTCCACTACTCATTCTCTTATAAACTAGGTATTAACAATTACAATAGTTGTACTGTCATGACACAACTCGTTGTCACAGTGCTGCTTGCCGCACAATGACACATTGCAACTCCTCATGCCTTCAAGGCCACCACTGCACTGAGCCACATGTCACTGAGACATGGAAATTTGGAATTATGAATTTTCGTCATATTTATGCCATATGGTGGCCAGCCAATTGTAAGTGGGGAAATAAACTGGAGTACCCGGCGAAAACCACCACCTAACCCCAAGTCACTGAGACCTGGAAAAGAAGTATTCAATGGGGTAGAGGGTGGACCTGGAACAGGGCTGGCAACTCAGCAAGATCAGCAATGCGTCAACTACAATGTAAATAGACATGCTCCAACTTTATCCATGCCATCAAAATAAGCCTCTTTTATGAGTTGATGACAGTTAGCAATTTTCATGGCAAAATGCTAGTAACCTCTGAACATGCAATTATTTCAAATTCCTGAGAAATTGATATCCGGTGATCAGTGTGTGTGTGCAAGAGTCATGTGCAAGTAACCTCTGGCTTTACCCTAGAATTTACCGAGCTATGGCCCTGTTGAAAGAGGTACTGAGAGGACAGTACAATTACAGGCAAGTGTTGCGGCAGGGCGCTAAAGGCCGCAGGATGTGTAGAAAATGACAGTGTAATAAGGATCCGTGCGACCAAAAAGTGAGTGGCGGGCGCACGGATCCAAGCCCAAAGTACAGGTGGACGGTGCATGGATAGGGCACTGATCAACACGTGGGGACGTATGAAAGGGCAGATAGTAGGTGAATGGGTTGGACCGTGGGAGTTGCATAAAGTAATAGTCATGTGCAGGAAGTGTGCATGCAAGTGACAATACCAACATCATAGGGAACTTAAGGGAACATTTCCTTCATCAACAAATATGAATTAATACTTACACCCATTACACTTCACAGATCTCAATTTCTATGTGAAGGCTAGGCATTACTTACATCCATTAAACTATATATTTTCATGAAGAAATTCTCAACTTCACAACTGTGGAAATGTTTATTATAAATCAAAGATAAAAGATCGTTTTTAGTCAAGGCCCAACATAAAGTCATCGGCCCTTATAGCGAACGGCAATTCAGGCAGACGTCCCTTCTGGGATCAGCGAGTTTTTACCAATTCATTTTAGTAAAGTAAAGTAAAAAATATAACAGAAATAAAGCCACTGTTATTTTGAGTAGGAAATATTTCTAAGTGCCACACGAAGCACTGGGCAGGTGGAATAAAAGTAACTGATGTTGCGGGGAGATGGAATCGAACCTGCATACGCTGGACTGGTAGCCAAGTGCGCTATCAATGGGTCCATTGCGACTTGTGTACTACTACAATAGGGGAAAAGAAAAGAATATTCATGAATTCCTGTAACTCTATTTGGGTTCGTTCCTAACATTCCGAGTTTTATCTTGTCATTTACTACTTGGCCACTTTTATTAATAACCCCCCATATTTAGATACGGTTCCAAAATAAATTTGATCTCCCCCTTGTCATTTCAACTCGTGCTTCCATAATCATATGCCGCAGGCTAACTAAGATGGCAACAACCGGCAGAAGGTCCGCGGAATGTAGTTAAAAAACAATTACGAGCGCCAAAACAACTGAGAAGTTGTTTTTGATCTACCAACCTAATCCCTTTGCAAATAAAGAAACAATAGTAATTCTATCTATACGCCTCACATGTCGTTCACTTTGTGGCATCGCTGTCCAATTTTCCTACCTATAGGAACAACTTCTGGGTGTGTTCAGATTTTTACATTGTGAACGTTTCACTTTTCCAGCCGCTCCGCGACACGGTATGTACAATGGCGTCAAGGTCAAGGTGTGTACCGCGAAGTGACATTTTAAGACTGTGTGTTTCAAGTGACAATGATAATGGATTTCACTTTAATTTATTTTCATTATTTACAATCACAGGATAAGACAATTATGGTCAATAGAATTCATTGACACTTAATCATAACTGGCATTGCAAGTTGCTGGCAGAATCTGATGTAACTTAAATGAGCAGCAATTCCACATTTACTAGAAGGGAGCTATAGCATATTTCATTATCCTAGTGCCAAGTGCTGCCATCTTTTATCTAAATAGTACTAGTACTAGAGGCTACAAGACTATTTCTGTAGCATACTAACTTTCGCAGTGATATTTGAGAACAATTATTGTCTACATCTCAGAATGAATGAATGAATAAGTGTTTAAAGGCACATTAACACACAGAGGTCCTTTGATGCCAAAGAAAATTAGCAAAAAGTGGTCCTTTGTCGTCGTTGAAGAACAAATACAAAACATAATTATTCTAGGTGAAAAAAGAAAAAGAGGGAGAGTAAGAGCAGAGCCCTCAGATCCAAAGAGGACTAAGGGATCTTTTAGATGCAGGGTATCCATAGACAGATCCACACATCCCCCTCCTTTTATAAGGCGAGCAGGGTGCCACTGGGTAAGGGTTCCCTGGGAGGTACCAACTCCTATTGCACACTAAAGGTGTATCCCTCGCGGGTTTCTACATCTCAGATGATTCATGCTCTCTGGTCCCTTAACCTGGCTGGCTTGTTTTATCCAGTGACCACATGACGTTACTTCTGTGCAAGGCATTTAGTTGCAGAATGTAACCTTCAGTTTAAAATGATTGGTTTCCAAAACCAACAGCACACAAAATTATTACCACACAGAATAATACTTATGATATAAACAGCATGAATCCCCCACCACACACACTTAAAGTTTTCTTACATTTTTAATACCCATTTCGCCTGTAACCAAACATTTTAAAATGAAGCTTACATTCCCTAACCAAATGCCATACAGAGAAATAAAGAACCAAGTAGTATTGACATAGGAGACTGATCCAACCCGATGTTCAACACAAGAATAACACATTGATAATGACCTCAAAACATAGACCCAAATATAAACACAGCTACGATGACCATCCATTCAAAACCCATTTCACATGTAACGAAAAATTTCCAAATGAAACATACATTCCGAATCCAAATGCCATACACAGAAATAAAGAACCAAAAACACCTGAATGATGACCTCAAAACATTGACTCTAATATGAACACATCTACGGTGACTATCAACACACTAACGAGGCACCACACTCCACTTCTCAGGGGAATATTACGCAACACGACTGATGACCCCCCCCCCCCCCCCCCAGTGTTTAGAGCTTGCGCACTATATGTTGCCAGCGGCTGCGAAATATCCCTCGGGTATTGAAATGGTCTCATGTGTACAGGCCGGCTTGGGAAGGAAAGTCATGTGAGCACCTGTGGATTCTAGAGAGTAACCCGAATAACTTTGAATACCTTTACCCCCCCCCCCCCCCCCCCCCTTAAACACACACACACAAAAAAACTGAATATCTCTGGAACTGTATGAGATACTGTTATAAAACAAAACAACATGAACAACTTGATGCCGGAGCAAAAACTAAAACCTCAACAAATAAATGATCCTCACACCCATACTCGTCATAACTTTTAACAAAATACAGTCCTGATCCCGAAATTATGCACTCTTGCTACCATTAGTGTTTAGAATATCTCCAACCACTAAAAACAATACATCGTTCGTTCAAAAACTTTAGGTCAGTATTTCTAACAATCTCTAGTAATCAGTAACATGCAATTTTCTATCTGCAAAAGGAGGACTAATAAGTAATATTTTTTTCAATTTTTATTTAATCATTTTTATATGTAGGTCAAATCAGATCTACAATTAGAATATAAAGACAAATTCTTTTTTCATGATTTACATAATACACAAACAATACCATTTGACACAAGCATTAACAAAGGTCACTTATATATGACAAGAAAATGGTTAACACATAAAATGCTTTACATAGAGATAAGATAAAATGCCTTATGAAGGCTAGAATAGACACAATAAAGTAGGTCAATTTATACAGGTCAATATATGTAGGTCATTCTATATTGTTCAATCTGTTTAAAACCAACTATTACCAATCACAATTATCACATCCTCTCTCATAATGCATGTACTACATAAAAAATGATGAAATAGAGATGGTATTTTAACCTTACATGACATACTGTAGAATGGCTAATTTTTCCGTGAGTTTTATTTTCCCTGTCCAGTTCTGAAGATATTTTATATCTCTGGAGGACTATTTTTCTAAGAACAGAAGTTTCTTGTGGACTACAAGAACTTACTCTCAAGACTACTTCATCACAATCATTTCTGAACATTGGAAGAAGAAATCTAATGCGGCATCCTCTTCCCATTTTTTTGTGAATGCTTTCAAGCGGGAATAAAGAACACAGGAAAAAACAATACAGTAAATGTCCGGACTTAATAAACACGGAGAGATCCTGACCTTAGTTTAATAGACTGGCAACAGGTGGCATCTTAAATTACAGCCTCGGCTCAGCGTTAGCCATAAAGTGTGAGACCAACGCATAGCAATCATTGCTCATTGCAATCTGCATGTGGCTGTGAACTTGATGACCGCTATTCATGCTGTGACTGCTGCTAAACCGACGTGCCTCTCTAGACTGGTGACAGTCCCTCCACACGTGCGTTGTTGCACTTTATCAATTAGTGCTACAACGCACTGCATGTGCTTATATAACACTGGGGACTGTCTCCAGTCTACAAGATGTTTATCTAGACTGGTGATAGTCCCTTCGCCGTGAGCGGGAAAATTAGAAACAGAAAAAAATACAACTCCTCTCTTCAGAAATATAAGAAACTGAAACACCCAAAAAAGACAAATAAGGGAAAATTGTTAAATGGAAAAGTTAGCCATTCTACAGTATTACATATTATATATATCTCATGAACCCAGTAATATGACGACAAAGCAAAGCTTTAAATGCTTGCGCAGCTCGATAATAAATCTGCATTCCCTTCAAATGCAGTCACAAAGTTACAAACTTGCTATCCGTGGCCTCATTCTTTGCTTGTAAATCACGGAAACAAATTGGAAACCCCTTGATATGAGCATCATATTTTTTGTGAAAAAAAAATGTAAGAGTATTAGTAGCGATTGAACGAAAATATGGCATAAAAACTACAATTTCAACCTGTTGCAAAATCGTCATTTCACAACAGATTTCAACTAGAATTAGGAGACAAGTAGAATTATATGTGGCAATTCTGACAATTTAAACTGCATTGAAATTGATCCACGGGAAGACGAGTAATTCATATTGGCGGTGTCACTGCATTTAAACAACACCACTGATACCTTGGACCAAGCTGATCCTAGTTGCAACATCTCACCGTAGATGGCGCCACTATCGTTTTTCACATGACGTCATTGCCCGGTCATCGGTGACAAAACTCTATTTTGATAAAATGCAAAGAAAACAATACAAATCTATTATGTGATTAAGCAATATTTAAAACATGAAAAGATCTGGCAGCGATGTGTGCTCTTAAAGCAAAATGTGATGTTCATTTCAAGAGACAAACGGACAGACGTGTGGACAGCCTTTTCTCGGCATCAGTGTGTATGCTGCGAGGTACGTTGGTGACAGCCTATACTGTAAGCGCTGCTTGCGTAGGAGCTTCGCCTCGCACGCTGTGCAAGCTATTAGTCAGATTAGGTTTTACAGAACAAAAATTCAAAGAGCAGCAAGTAAGAAGGATATATATATATATATATATATTTATATATATATACAAGGCTTATAATTAATCAATTTAAAAAGTCTTACTTATATATATATATATATATATATATATATATATAAATATATATATATATATATATATATATATATATATATATATATATATATATATCAGCCAGCGATATTGCTGGCTGCTCGCAGATATCTTGCCGTATACCATTCACACAACAAAGATAACATATATCATCATCAGCTCCACTCTGATTCTAGCAGCTGATTGGTCAATGTCTTTGTTGCACTGGCCTGAATTGGGCTTCCAACATTGATTTTAACAATTGACAATGTTACCAGGCAAATATTAATCCTTCTTGGGATCCTAACAATGCTGTTCACAGCGTTCAGTGTGAGGACCCCAAGGTGACCATCTAGCACCATGGCAACCATTAACTATATTCTCCCCCATAACAACCAAGGTGGCGGTCACAGACAAATGCTACCTGCTAGAAATTGATGATAACTTTGTTATCCTTGTTGTTAAAATGGTGTACGGCAAGATGTCTGCGCTCAGCCAGGAATCGCAAATATATATATATATATATATATATATATATATATATATATATATATATATATATATATATATATATATATATATATATATATATATATATATATATATATATATATATATATATATATATATATATATATATATATATATATATATATATATATATATATGTATATACATGTATATTTAGTACATTATATATATTATATTATATTATACATGATTATTTTAAATTACAAATTCCTGAGCACATCTAATTTATCTTTTCGCCTTTCTAACTGGGTACGTATTAGTGCTACATGAGTATACATGAGGGCGCCATTGCGGTGCTGAGTTCCTCTGGTTCGTTCCCGGACGCTGCCTCCTCTACCTGCTTCAGAACCTGAAAATAATAACAACAACAACGATAAAATAACACCCCAGATGTGAACAGTGAAACCTGCCCAATTAAACACCTATGTACATTAAACCCCTCCACCCTTTACACATTGTTATTCCCCACCAAAGGCAGTTCACTATTGATAAGTAAAATTTCTAAAGTTGACTGTACTAAATTTAACAAATTGAATTCTATGGGAGCAGGGTCTTAGCCAGGATTTCAAAAATGCCTGTCCAAAATAGCAATTTCAAAATTTCTGTCCGTCTAGATTTATCTACTAATCTACTTCAAATCCTTATACCAGCTACTATTAATAGCCTAGTGTGTCAAAAAGGGCAATTTACATTTTAGCTATGTCCTAGAAGATGGTTTGTTAGGAAAATATTTGGTTATTACACCCAGAAAGTCAAAATTGAAAAATCATCATAGAAAACTTTGCCTGTCGAAACAGGAAGATTTTAGGAAACTACCTGTCCAAAAGACAGTTAGGCCGGGTCCTGGCTAAGTCCCTGTATGGGAGGCAGTCAGTATCGTTAAAGATATTGTATAATAAAGGGAATATTGATATTGTATCGTATCGCGGAGATTTTAAAGGTGCCAATTCCTACCCATGAGTGTTCTATGTACACTACAATGTTAACTCTAGGTGTGTGTGTGTACACAGGAAAAAAATCACCTCCCGGGGAACCCTATGCTGGTGTGGCAACATGCTCGCCTTATAAAAGAAGGGGGATGTGTGTATCCGTCTATGGATACCCTGCATCTAAAATATCACTTGGTCCTCTTTGGATTTGAAAGCTCTACTCTTACTCTCCCTCTTTTTCTTCTTTCACCTAGAATAGTTATACTTTTAGCTAATATCTTATTCTTATGTCTCTAAATGACCTTGGAGTGTCGATATGCCTTTAAACACTTATTCATTCATTCATGCTCGTACAAGGCCAGCCCAGGCTCGTACAAGGCCAGCCCAGGCTCGTACAAGGCCAGCCCAGGCTCGTACAAGGCCAGCCCAGGCTCGTACAAGGCCAGCATCCCGGTCTCCATACAGCCAACTTTGCACCCGGCTATACTCCTGGGCTGGATCTCTGTAGATAGAGATCTGATGGTCAAACAAATATCTCAAGTCATAGTATTAGCCAGCAGGGCGTCTGGGTGTCTTGTGGACACCAAAACCCTCAAAAAACACCCTTCATGACAACCTAAAATGTTGGGGAGTAATTTGTTAAAATGTCAATTTCATGCATAACATTTAAGTTTTTCCACCGAAATATAATTCCCATGACACTGTGTAAGGATATAATGCCTAATTTCAATGAATAAATACGTTTATGGCTGTAATCTCAATATATTGTTTTCTCCCTTGAAAAATAGGACGCCTTAAAAATTTCACAATTACCAATTTTGAGCACCCAGTCTCTAAATCCTGGCTAAGACCCTGCATCAAATAGTTTCTAAAAATTGCTTTTGATAAAAGGATACCATACTTATAAAGATAACTTAGAATTGACGCATAAATTTTGAAAACTATCCGGACGGGCTAGCGCTATTGTTGGACCCTGTGGGGTGAACTCACCTGCTCCGGGTAGGGCCATCCCCCCAGCTTCACTTTGCTGAATATCAGCTGAGTATTGATGCTGATTTCAAAAGTATCTGCAAACAGAAAGAAGTGACATTATTAACAAGCGGTATTTTCAGTAGCCAACAGATCAATACACCAGCAGTTGGGGGCATGTGAGGAAGTTGCCACTGACTTTCAGACGAGTTTCAGTTAGGAGGTGGATTTAGCCAGGTGGAAAATGTATCTGCCATTTGGGGCATGTGAGAAAGTTGCCACTAACTTTTGGTTAGGAGGTGGTTTTAGCCAGGTAGGGAATGTATCAGCCATTTGGGGCATGTGAGAAAGTTTGCAAGGTACGTGTACTTAGTTTCCTTCAAACACTTATAACTGGCTAGTCATGACTTTGCCTTAGTATGGTTTTTGCCAGGTGGAGAATATATCAGCCATTTGGGGCATGTGAGAAAGTTGCCACTGACTTTTGGTTAGGAGATGGTTTTCACCAGGTACTAGATGGTTTCTTCTAACGTCTTACAACTGGCTAGTCATGACTTTACCTTAAAATGGCAGAAAAAGTGAAGAAAAATTAAATTTCAAATATGATGGATCAACATGTTTTGTGAGGGGATTATCAAAGTGAAAGTGGCCTGGTATAGATGAACACTGGCGACGCCTAGCAGGTGAATTTTGAACTTTTAATTTTAGGGAAATGGCAGTGGTTCAGGTATTCCGCATAAGTTGAACGAATGCAATCATTCTGCATTATTTAAATGAGCTTGGGTATTCCAAGCTTCATTTGGTAAGGGAGAACTAGGAGATACAGCTTGGGAAAATCCATAGAAATTTTTCGTGTTTTCAAAGCTTTATTTGGTATTGGAGGTCTAAGAGTAGGGCTGCACACCGTTAAGAATTAACGATTTGATATGATACTGATAACTTTGAAGCGATACGGTTTCTTAACGGTTTTTTAACGATACCGCGTGGGACGAACTTCTGAAAAATAGCCAAACTTTCGTATTCAAAACCTGTTGGTTTTTTTCCATGAAATATGATGTCAAATTCTTTGAATAAAACAATCGTATATTTGATTATTATGAGTTTTATTTTGCCATAGATTATTAAATTTGAACGAATTATCCATTAAGAATTAAATACGAAAGTATTGATGCCAATGCCGAGCCGTTGTTTCATTGAATCACGGCTTAGGAAGTGCTCGGAGCGATGTCAACAGTAAGGTAAGGCAGTTTCCTCATAGCTGCTTTATCGGTTTTTCAAACCGGTTTATTTTGGGACGGTTATCATTATCATTAGGCAGCCTAATGATCGGTTACGGTCTTTAACCGGTTTCCGGTGTGCAGCCCTATCTAAGAGATACTATGTTTGCCCAGGAAAACCTGGGATTTCCCCGGGAAAATCCTTAGGATTCCTAGGTTTTCCAAGCTTCAATTGGTTACGGGATTTCTTGGATTACTCACAGTTTGCTCCGGGCGCCCCTGTGACCTCGAGGTCACAGTCGGCGGGACTCTCATCTTCCAGATACTGCTTCAGCTCCTCATATTTCGGCTTGTACCCACACGACTCACTGTTTATGTAAATAGAGAATATCAAGTCAAATCAAATACATTTCATGTCAATATGTACATGCAATTGTCTTTTCTTGGCGTGTGTCCTAAAGATTTAGAAATAAAAAAAAATATCAAGTTATATAAAACTGCATTTTATGTCAACATCAATAGGCCGTCTTAGTTGTTAATATTTCGGCTTGTACCCACATGATTCACTGTTTATGAATAGAGAATATGAAGACAAATCAACTTCATTTCATATCAACATTTACAGGCAAATTTCTTAGTCCTTGACTTGTATCCTAAGGATTCACAGTCCAGAAATACACAATATAAAGTCAAATAAAACCACATTTCATGTCACAATAATCATAATGGGGTTGTCAGATCTTCATAATTTCTACAAGATTCACTGTTAACAAAACATAATAAATAGAGAGATCAATAAACAAGATTCCATGTCAACATATACCCTCTTAGTTCTTGATAGTGAGCGAAGCTCGAAAGGCCGTAGGCCTTTCGCGAAGCCTCGCAATCCCTCAATTGCGCGTGTGTGTATATGAGTGTATATGACGTCACTATCACTATAAGAAATACATACACGGACCGAGAAAGTTGTCACCGTCCCACGTGCGGGACAACAATATCGTCCAACGTGCGGGACAACAATATCACTCAACGTGCGGACGACTTCCTTTCTGGAGGATTTCTTTAGGCGTTAAGTAACGACCGATTTCATTGGTCGACAATGACGTAATGTGCAGTACAACAATACCAAACACTTACATTTCATCCCATTGGATGAAATGCATGAATGCACGTGCGTGAATGAAAGTGGCCGCTTCTACATGTATATCCACGTTAAAACTTAATTTCTCGCCCGTCCGTGGCTCAATTCGAATGCAGTTTAGAACCGCCTGAATTCATTCTACTGACCATTGCGGTTTAGATCGATAGAACCGCCAGAATTCATTGTACTGGCCATTGAATTCTCGTCAAAATCAGTTGCGAAATATGAATGAAAGTGGCCGCTACTACATGTATATCCACGTTAAAACTGAATTTCTCGCCTGTCCGTGGCTCAATTCTCGGCTCGCTTCCTGGTCATACCACGCCGTGGCCGCTACTATATCCAAGTTAAAACTTAATTTCTCGCCTGTCTGTGGGTCAATTTTAATGCGGTTTAGATCGATAGAACCGCCAGAATTCATTGTACTGGCCATTGAATTCTCGTCAAAATCAGTTGAGAAATATAAATTTTAAGACAGTTTAAAATCGTAATGTTTTGTATGCCATTAATTTTAGGTCAATCAATGCTTTATTTTGGTCAGAAGTAAAAAAAAAAATGAAATAATCCAAAGCTTCGCTCGCTTCCTGGCCATGCCATCATCATATTATTTCTGGTTGCATCCAAAATTGACCAAAAGATTCCCTCTAGTCTAGGTCTTGAAATATAGAAGTATAAAATCAAATAAAACACATTACATGTCAACATCTAAAGGGGGCTGTCTCAGTTCTTAATGTTTTGGCTTGTATGCATGAGATTAAATATCCAGAGATATAAAATACAAATCAAATAAATCACATTTCATGATAACATTTACAGGTAGCTGACTCTGGCTTCAACTTTCTAGCTTCTGCCTCCGTTTTAGTGCTGATCACCACAGCAAAACCCCAATTATCGCTCATGCAACTTTGCAAATACAAAACTAATTTCGCTTATCTCTGAACGCGAAACCTTACGCGTACAGTAACTGATAGTTCAAGTTAGCAGAACAGCAGCTACATAGCGTATTCAAGCACCACTTACCAATACTCCACATGCACCGATACTTTAGTCGTCATTCTTTTGCTCTCAAGCACTCTCACTGTTTTCTGTAAGGTTACGTTCAATTCCGTAGCACGGCTATTGCTCACTGATCAGTTCAGGATAGTTGGAGACGTGCGCAGAACAGCTGGCTGCTCGTGACACACCTATATACGAATATACGGCATTTATTAATATATACCAATGAACGGAATAAATAAACAAATTGGTGAAGTACACATGTTTCATGAAATATGCATCAAAGTAATAAATAAAAATCCGCCAAGTTCTTCCCCGAGCCCGGGACCACGAATGTCAATCACAATGTTCAATTTATCCCTAGATGACCAAACACAAGTGGATTCGAAACCAGCCGGTCAACCTGAACATGCTTCAACCAGTGTTAACTAATAGCCGCTAATAGGCCAGAATTGGTGCTCTGGCACCCCCAGCTGGTGGTGGAGATAAGATTTCTCTGTAATGTAAATCGATGCGAGAGCCCTGATTGGTCCTTGTTCCCACGTGACCTCGCGCTGCTGCCTTATCTGGTACTCCTGGCATGAGTCCAGCATGTAACTATAGGGCATATAGTAATTGGTCTCTCGCTACATATCCATTCTTTTCTTAATCCAAGATTCATCGAAGCCAGTACCCATCCTAAATTTACCTTTTTTATTCCATCTGAAGTGGACTTATGGTATGCTCTTATCCATATCAAGTCCTTCATTACTCTATCCCTCAACCCATCATGAGTGCCAATTCCTACCGTATTCTAATCATGATATCCACCTATCTCCTTTCCACTTCTGTTGCCCATCCCCATCCTTCGATACACCTTCCTTTTCTAAATCAGAATGCATGCGTACATCCTTTTATACTGCTGTCCCCCTAACTCAGTCATCATAACTATACCTATACTCCCGTCAATCAGCTGTATCAATACCACCTAGCGTATATCCTCAACTCCCCCTCTATCACTTACCCTTGCTCTATCACTTACCCTTGCTCTATCACTTACCCTTGCTCTATCACTTACCCTTGCTCTATCACTTACCCTTGCTCTATCACTTACCCTTGCTCTATCACTTACCCTTGCTCTATCATTTACCCTTGCTCTATCACTTACCCTTGCTCTATCACTTACCCTTGCTCTATCATTTACCCTTGCTCTATCACTTACCCTTGCTCTATCACTTACCCTTGCTCTATCACTTACCCTTGCTCTATCACTTACCCTTGCTCTATCACTTACCCTTGCTCTATCACTTACCCTTGCTCTATCACTTACCCTTGCTCTATCACTTACCCTTGCTCTATCACTTACCCTTGCTCTATCACTTACCCTTGCTCTATCACTTAAACTTGCTCTATCACTTACCCTTGCTCTATCACTTACCCTTGCTCTATCACTTACCCTTGCTCTATCACTTACCCTTGCTCTATCACTTACCCTTGCTCTATCACTTACCCTTGCTCAATCACTTAAACTTGCTCTATCACTTACCCTTGCTCTATCACTTACCCTTGCTCTATCACTTACCCTTGCTCTATCACTTACCCTTGCTCTATCACTTAAACTTGCTCTATCACTTACCCTTGCTCTATCACTTACCCTTGCTCTATCACTTACCCTTGCTCTATCACTTACCCTTGCTCTATCATTTACCCTTGCTCTATCACTTACCCTTGCTCTATCACTTACCCTTACCCTCCAGCAGTTACACCCCATTGTGACCCTTTGCCACACAGCTTCCTTGAATATCCTCACTGGTTCTGTAGAGGCCTAAAATGAATCCATAATTGGCCAAGTATATGTAATGTATTTCAAAAGTAATGTCCGTTATTAAAAGCTTTTTGTCATATCTTCTGTCTCTAAAATGTTATAAAAAGGTCAGAGACTACCGGGTACCATTTTTTCCAAATTTACCTCAAATAGGTCACCTGTGAGACCGGTCGCAACTGGTCAACTTAGATAGGTAGTCAACTATAAAACTAGTAGGAAAATGTTGGTTTGGGACTGGAAAATGTGGTCACTTTAGAGGGGTGGTCACCTCAGAGGGGTGGTCACTTCGAAGGGTTCCAGTGTATAGGGTTTCTGAAACAGTGACAACCAGCCCCAACATGGACAATTGGTCTGCAGACTTTTTCCTGGAGCCACTGGCATGCAAAGCTTGGATAAAAATAGACAATTAAGATTTAATAGTTGACTTCGTTAATAAAATGTGTATCGAAGTAAGTGATGTGAGAAGTACAGTATATGAAAGGCTTCGCCGGCCATGTTGTCTAAGAATTTGCCGAGTTCATTATTACGAATTGGGGTCGGCCCGTCGCACGTTTTGAAGCCACTGTCGCACGCAGGTGCGACAATGCGACAACTGGACACTCCTCGCAGGGGTGTCCATATTTTGAGGTTCTGGAGCACAGCAATACTAGTATTTGGTGGGCGCTGTGCGACAATCAGTTTAATTATTGTCACCAGGGGTCACTACCATATCATCCTAGACGCGAGGTTCCGGAACCCGCCGATAGGTGGCTTCAAACACGTCGAATGCCTTTGTGGAACGCCTTGAATTGTTTCATTACTGAAAACTTGGTTCTTCCAGTTATGTATGATAGCGTCCACTCTGTTTTGGCCAAACAGCATCGATACATTCAATGGACTAATTGTACTAAGAATACACTTTTAGGAAATTAAATAACCTTTTTTAAATCAGTGAAATTAGCGATTTTACAGTTTTGATGACGTCACAAGTAATTGGAAGCTAATTATAGAACGCGACGGTGGCAACGCGTAGCAGCGTTCATTTACACTACAGACCCCTGTAGTGTAAATGAACGCCGAACACGAACATGTTACAGCATTTATCAAGGGCAGATCCAGGATTTCATAATGGGGGTTCATAAGGGGTGGGGTGTGGAATGATATGCGTAAAATCTGACCAGAGCTGGAGATAAAAAGTCCTTACTTGCTAAGTTTCCGAACCCAGAAAGACTCAATTCAAGAGGTAACATTTAGGATTGCGGATGTAATGTTTTTGTAGGACACGCGAAGCTGTGCGGAGTTAGGGCATCCGCGACCGCACGTCAGATGGAATAGAAATCGTCAGATGGAGAAGAAATAAATCAATCTCATTGGGCGCACCAGCACTGACGAAGCCAAGGAAACAACATTTCACCGACAGACGATCATAATAGAATGATTTTAAGTGTGAAGAAAACGCATTGTAAGGTAATTTGTGTGGTCACGTGATCAATGTTTCCCCATATTACTCTAAGTATCCAAAACAGGAAGAAAAGAAGCGCAGGAGAAAACTTTGAGATAGCGTCCGGGCCGCAAAACAATCAAAGAATTGGCGCACGCACGTCAAGATAACATCCTTAAAACTGATACAAGAAAAAGAATCATTAGTTGACATCTCTTGGGGTGTTATAAAAAGAAATTGACCTTCAACCTTCTGTGGCCTTTTGGGTGATTTCCTTGTTACCAAACGACGTCAACATCATGGTAGTATCACGAGTTGTAATGTACTTTGTTTAATGTCCAATGTATAATTTTCATTACAATGTGTTTTAGGACCAAACTTATATACTCTTTTTATTGAGAACGTACATGAAGACCCTGTATATTTGACCATTTTGGTGAGCAGAACATAAGGAATGTTGCAACAAATAGAAATTAGTTTAAGATACTGCTGGTAGTAAAAGATATTGTTTTCACTAACAAAAATCATTCTCATATCATACATTACCCTCTTGTCACTTTTAGCTTTATTCGCTTTGTACAACTAAATAGAATAGAACTAAAAAGATAGCCAGTGGCAGGTTGAAATAACACATTCTCAACCATACTTTCCCCCAAAATACCATCTAGATGCACCACATTGCATATTCAAAAATGCAGAGATTCCTCTTTTCAACTTTTTTTAGAAAAGGCGTTATCCAAGAAAACTTTTGAAAAGAATGATGGTATTCGAATTGAATTAAAACGCAAAAGATGATAAGTTTACGATCTGGCGTAGACTCAGTGAGCTACTTGTGTCGGAAGGTGCAAGATTTCCCCACTCTCCGACCCAGAGAACCAGCTACGCATACTAGTCGTGCAGCAATCCAACCGGAAGACGGTATCGCCGCCCTGGCAGAGTGAGATTTCCCCTGGAGATAAATAGTTACTCATGTCACCAATAGGGGAACTCCCCATCCGAGTACTTTGAAGATTTTTCATCATACAAAATTCATAAAGATGTACTTGAATTTGAAGAATGTGTAGATCTATTGTCAGAATACCTGAAATACAGAACTGCCCAAAATGCAGAAAAAGACTTCTCGGTGGTGAATTTCTCTTCTTATTTGGATGTAATGGTGTCTAATAATTTAGGATAATAGGTACATGTATACCTGATAATCAGGATTTTCTGAAACTGATCCCAAGTTGGTGTATTGCACCGAAGTGCATTCACATAATGTATGAGAGAACAGTAACAAATCGAGACGGTATAGGGTAAATGCTTAGGCCTCTATAAGTCTCAAAAATAATGATTTATGAAAAATACCTTATACATACAGTTCTAAAATTCTCACATATCGACTATCCTGCTAAACGAGTTTTGAGTCTCTTTTTTTATCTGGACTATTTTAGACAGTACATGAACTTGACTTTGTCATATACAATTCTGCGTCTAAAATAAGTATTATAAGTTCCCATACAAAATCCTGGTGAACAGTGCGCAAATATATCTATCTAATAGATTTATGGGCAGTTGTCTATGTGTCTATGTATACCTCCATATTACCTATTTCTGGCAGTAAGCCTAGTTACATAATATGTTTACACGTTTATATCTAATTTTGACTATGTCTATTTATGTATCTTTTTTGTTCTTTCCTATGTTCATGATTTATGTTTCGTTTTGTTTGATCTATATGATATGATTTATTTATGATGATTTTGTAAACCAACCTTTACGGTCAATAAACATCGATCAATCAATCAATCAAAAAACAAAATATTATAGAACTAAATGTAACACATTGAAAATGAGTCAATTATTGAATGCAAATGGTTGAAAGTGGTTAAATAAAGTTGCCAAATGTGTTCACTTAGGTATGAAGGAGTGCACATCTCTTCCCAATGTCGTAAGTGAAGATATTGATGCAGCTGGTTTGAACTGTCTGTATACCTAGTTACGACAGTAAGCAGAAACATTCCACGTTTGATATTGAGACACATATCCATACATATCTTTATGGGTGTATGCTGCGTATGTATCATTTTGCAATTCTGACATCATTGTAAATGGTTATATTTTTTCTAATGATATTATTGTATTTCCTGTATGTAGCGCAGAAGGCGGTTGGAGAGTAATAAAGTTTGTATGCTAGATGGGTCCATGGGAAGCAGACATCTAGCTATTTCCAACCACCAGGTAGGCCCCCTGTCTTAAAAGCTTTATTGCAATATTTAGAAGGGGTAATAGAAGGGGGAGGGGGGTCAACGACATTTACAGTGGCTTAGATCAACGGGATAGTGCCTTTCCCTTAAGCCGATACCATTTATTACACGTTTGGGTACGACAAGGGGATTCTGGATAACAATAGATTTCATTTTCCGTTGCCTTATAGTAGGTCTGTTATTTTTGTTTAGGCACTGAATTCTGTCTGGGATGCCCACATCATGACACTACACTTAATTTATGATACAAACTCTAGGGGATAAAATCTACAAATAAATACAAAATGTGAATGTCATTCATTCTTTTCGATTGACTTTTCAATGTATTCACATACACTTCTTAAAGATGCTTTTCCCCCAAAGCCCGAATGCAGTAGTGTTCACTGAACAGATCTGATTTAGGGAATCCCCTCGCTTCCAGCTTGGTGTTCTCCCAAAATACGTCACTGAAATTGACACGCGAGCTCGTCCAATAGACCTTATTCACGCGTCATCCACATTGGATCCAAAACGAGGCTCTGTAGGCACGAATTTCAAAATGGCGCATCGCCTCATGAGGTGTTCTTCGCTGCTCTCATGACCACACTTCATGCTATTATGGCGATAGAGGCTATGCCAGACTGTTGAATGGGCTATCTAAACGACTCAGATAGCGGCTCCATCGATTAGATGGCACATTCAACCCCCTCAGCTCTGTAATTCCCAACACAGACGTCTGGTTTAGGCTCTATCTCTAGTCTATGTACTTGTAGTATCATAGACAGTATCTATAGATAGTATAGTACATGTACAAGTGAACACATAGTGACATACACTTGAAACAGGACATTCATTTCATATCTCCTAGGAGCAAAACATATGTGCCTTTTATGTATTTTATCACCATTTATAGTAACTTTGTATGGCTCTCATGTGCGTAGTAGACCGGTAAAAGAAACAAACTTTGTCATCCTATGCCAATACTTAAGGTTGGGTGTGATTATTTTTGTTAATTGAGTAACTGACTTCTGACCCCCCAAATTTCTTATATTCCTCAGTTTTGACTCTCTTTCCAAATCCTGGGTAAGACCCTGCGGGTAGGTGACCGGACATATTAAAAACCCTATAGAGAACTAGTCCACCTTCGGCAGACAGATATGGAACCTGTCTGAATTTGTCAGTTTTACGGCAAGTTATTTGTAGTTTCATGTTAGAGATATGTTCTGGTCAGGGTCTTAGTCAGGATTTAGAAACTGGGTAGGCAATTGTAAAATGTTCTGGCATCCTAATTTTAAAGGAAGGCCACAATATAATCAGGTAGGGACCTCAAGTATGAATTTATTTTCTAAAATCTGGCATAATATCCTCATACAATATTAAAGTAATTGTAGGGAAGAGAAAAAGAATCAATTATATGCTTAGAATTGACATCTTGAAAAATAAATCACAGAAAATTTTAGGTGTCCTAAGGGGGAACTTTTGAGGGTTTGGGTGTCCAAATGATGACCAGATGCCCTGCTGGCTTAGACTATGGTCCTGGTACACCATAAAATATCAAATACTGATATTGAATGTGAAAACATATTGTGTCTAAAAAATAAACTTTAAAGCAGCGTGCAATATAACCACTTGTCTAGTTGCAAGTTGCAAGTGAATTCAGCAAAATATCGGCAATTGGGCAAGCTGAACAAGACCCTAACTTGCCCCGCTCGGCAAGTAATGTTTTGGGCAGAGTTCTCTCGATGTAACTCACCTTTGTTTAATAGAGTGGCGGGGCAAGTAGAAGTACTGGCGGAGCAAGTAAACATTAGGGGCAGCTTGCCCCCGCTTGGCAAATGATGTTTTGGAACCTATGTTGCACCCTGTAAAGTATCATATCTCATCATTATTAAAGATTGAAAATATTTCTGAAATTGACCTAAGGTGATAATTTAGTACACCTAGATTATAACCACTAGGTGGTGTCCTTGGCTGGCTCCTAAGGGTGGATATCAAATCAAAAGATTACACATGAGTAGTGATCACTCGCCACATATCCTAGCAACTTTATATTGTGCTACGGTCAAGAGAACAAAAGGCGGGGCCCTTTGGTCTTTCTTGTTAAATTGCTCCCGAACAACATAGCTGTCTGCTATGCCCATGCAGATTCCTTTGTGCTAGACTCTTTTGAACAAAATTGCCATCACATTATTTGGCTGAAAGTGAATAACGACACAGTCTTGAAGACAGTATTTTTGAATATGACAGATATAAACCTCATCTAGGTGCAAGGTCATGTCACAGGTACCTTGAAGTCTGACAAGATCTGAAAATCAGCAATAACTATGTAAACCTTGTGCTGTTAGTAAATTTGAGGGTTATGGGAACATTCAAAAATGTTTTTTATAATAGTCATCGTGCAGCTCCCATGTTGAGGTAGGACCTATCACCTTAATATTATATACATGAATGATCATATGGTAGACTCATTTTAAAGTAAGGCCACTCCAATTTAATTACTTGTCTTACAAGCTTTTTTTGGAAAAAAAATCCTTGTCAGACTCCAAAAAAAAAGAAAAAAAAGTCACCTTTGGTGTCTTAGAGACTCAAAAAAAAAGTGCAAGTTTTAAGAATATTCTTAGGGTAATATAATTAACTACAGGAAGCTATCTTTGCTGTAGTAGAGCCTCAGACTTGAGGAGGTATATACCTCCCACCCTTCAGGTTACAGGGATTAATTGATTGATTGATTTTATATAGTTGAGAATAGGCTGGTAGAAATATATCGCTACCAGTCCTAGTCGTCAGACTCTAAAAAAAAGAAAAAAAAACTTTTTTTTATTCCAAAATGGCTCATTTCCTACCTCATGAGCTCGTAAAAACAAGTAAATAAGTTGGAATGGCCTAAAGGGTGAGTCTTGACATTTTGCCAAAAAACAAAACACATCCAGTAGATATGTTCTTTAAGGGTGCCACATTACCTCAAAATAGCCACTTATTGGTAAGTTTACCATTATTCGGCAAAAAATGAGATGTAACCTTTACAATAGCATAAACTCAGTTTTCAGATATTCAAGTTTTAAAAATTACCTGTGTATCGAGTAGGGTTCCATCTTAATTGCTTCTTGGATGTTTCCATATGATGGCAGATTGCTATTTATAGGCAAAATTTCTGAAACAGACTGTGAGTGCTAGATTTCATAAAATTAGGTATCTAGGAGGCAGACAGTATCATTAGAAATATTTTTAAGGTATGCTATCATAATGAAATATTGATATTGTAACATTACACAAAGTGTAAAGGTGCCAATCCCTGTTTACGATGCCTCATCAGGCCAAGGGCAGGACCAAGGTAGATTCTGATATAACATTTTAGCTCCAATCAGAGACTTGCCCAGCCAGGAGTCAGGGAGTCATCTTGACTCCCTAACACCATATGTTTGTCATAATGACACCCCGTTACATTTTGTAAGATTTTTTGTATATGTTGAGTCCAAGGAAATATTTAAAAGGTTTCACACAGACAAAACAATAGATACATTAAATGATGTAAAGAAGCAAACTTTGTATTGCTATGTCAATATATATGGTTGGTATGACTATTCAAGATGTAAATTGGGTAACTGACTTTCGACCCCCAAATTTTCAAAAATCATCTTTTTTGACCCCCCTGTTTCCAAATCCCTAGCTCCAATGTATTCAAAATTTCAGTTTTGGTACAAATAATGTTGAACACAACAAAAAATACAATAAAAAAAACAATCATAAGATATAAAATGTTTATTTTTGCCATCATTAGTATGAGATTACAGATACATGTTTAAGAATTACCTGAAATCATTTTTTCTTGATATACAATACAGTATGACCTCTTGAGTCTGCAGGTGTTCAGGTCAACCATATCATGTTTATATGCACACGATAGAAATAGACAAATGAAACATCTTTATATACACAGTTCACTTCTCAAAATTGTACACACAAAGGATACAATTATCATGACAGAGGTGAAAGAAATAAAATGCAAAAAATTATGTACACCTTATGATATAATATTTCCACTTGGAAGTAAAAGCAAGGTTGCCATCAGTTGCCCCCACAAATGTTGAACGGTACTCCCCCACCCTCTTGCTTCCCCAGACTGTTTCACACTTTACATGTAAGTCATCTGTAAAAGAAAGGATGGGTACATTCAAGCTAAAGCCAATTCAATTCAAGGAATTTCTCGTTTTGACTTATTCATAACAAGCTAGGATAAAAAATTTAAAATCTGACATTGTGTTGAAGATATCTTAGATTATTCTCCATCTCTCCTTTGAAGTGCACTGGTCGACCAATCCAGATTTCTTTGAAATTAGTGAAATTAGTGAATAAGTTTTCAAAGGTATGGCCTCATAATATCATTTCTTAATAAATGTTTGTACCTTTAGTTAGCCTTGATTATTGACTTTGAAGAACACAACATATATGAGACCAAATCTTAATGGAATTGATATATAATGCATCTGAATGATTAAATGTCTACCAGTATATTGTTATTACACAGAAAGAGAACAGAGAGGACCCATTTGTGATGCATATACCATATGGTGTTCACTACCAACATCGATTATTTATAACAAACATAACATCATCATGGTGTAATGAAGAAAATCCCAGATCTACAAGACACTCAAAACACATAAAAATATCTCGGGACTTATGATAGCCAGTTAGCTGAATTGCCATACAAAAAATCCACTGTGATTCTAAGAAAAAAATAAATCCAAAGTATATGTACAGAGCAAGGTATGGGATATATCTACCTGATGGTAAAGGAACCTTTTTTTCCTGCCAATTTCCTCTTACCTCAACTAGATGATTACTGCCATTAGTTAGACTATATCATATGAAAATGACTATATCCTTATCATAGTACACCACCTATGTTTCATACATATACCCATATGTACAACTACTTAATGTGACATCTTGTTAAAAAATAATAAAGCTTTGTGAGAAATACCCATGACATCTCCATACTCCATCTTCATGACACAGGTGAAGAGTAGAGACAAAGATGTGATCAGCAGTGAGTGAAATGTACACCTGTATGGAATGAAATGCACAGCTAAGGATATCAGCAAAAATTACCCAAGTACACTACAGGGACTTTCCCAGCCAAGAGTCAAAGAGTCATTTTTACTTCCTAACATCAGATTTTTGGCAAAATGTAACCCAGTAGTATTTTGTAAGATGTTTTGTATTTGTTGAGTCCAAGGAAATATTAAAAAGTTTCACTCATACAAGACAATAAGCACAATATATGACGTAGAGAAACAAACCTTGTCTTGCTATGTCAATATATAGATTTGGTATGCTTTTTCTTGTAAATTGGATAACAGACATTTGACATTTGATTTGAATTTCATATATGCTCAGTTTTGACCCCGTTTGAATCCTGGGTAAGACCTGTCTCTACTAAGCATGGCAGAAAAAGTCATGATAATCAAAATTCAAATGCTCACATGTGTAGCAGTGGGTATTGCCTATGCTGAGTTCACATTCTCCTTACACTCCCTGGTGTGGATAAATATCAGATTCTCTCAAAGGATATAATATCATTTTGCTGTATCAAATTGACCACTAAGTGTTATTTGTAGAGCAGTTATTGTTTAGACAATGGAACAAAATGCTTTCACATAAATGCAAAGTAAACATTAAAAGCTATGCTATTTCTTGGCTGATGAACTTAAAATAACTAATAAATGGTAAACCTATGTCGCTGGTCCAACCATGAGTATCAAACATAATGAACTTGCAGTACATTCTAGCACATCGATTGAGCAACCATTATATATTTCCTAGAAAGTCATACACCATGTCATGATTATGAAATATAATTATCTAAGACCAGGACATATCCAGAAACTTTCAAGAGTCTGAAATTATTGTGCAAATACTGTAACATTCAACAGTGATGAAACCCCGGTCTCTTGCCTGATACATAACTCAGAAAAGTTATCATTTTAAATGGGAGTAGTCACCCTATCAGTCGTCAGCTCTAACAACTATTGAGGGTGAAATCATAATAGTTACTCCAACATGACTGATGTACTATACAAGTATACATGGTTCTGCCAGTTAAAACTAAAATTTCCATAGGACATTTCATCAAGCATTCTGATGTAATCCACAAAAGATCCAAGACTTTTTGTTTATTGATACAAGACTTTCTAAGAAGTCAGATTATTGCCATGTAAAAATGTAAGAATATAGGGTGCCAATTTCAATTAATTCAATATATAAAAGATTTTCATCAACAACTTCAAAGGAAATTGAAATTATGACTGAAGATTAAAAGCTATGACATTTTTCATTCACAGTTTGAAACTGACAAGTATTTTCAGGTGCACCGATCATGACTGACAAGTGGACAATATAACTATCATTATTCCTCCTCTATTTAAACATTCATGCACAATTAAATCATACACACACACACACATATATATATATATATATATATATATATATATATATATATATATATATATATATATACATACTGTATGTACATATATATATATATATATATATATATATATATATATATATATATATATATATATATATATATATATATATATATATATATATATATATGGAGAGAGAGATAGCTAGATAGTTCAACTAGATAGATAGATAGATAGATTAATGTATATTTAGTACATGTATATTTTTGTTGAGATCAAGTGGCCAGAAGCAATGCCTGTAAGTTCGCTTGTGTCAGACACTGAAAAACAAACCTGACAAAATCCATACCCACGGCCTTAGATAAGATAAATAAAAACAATACTCTTCATCTAAGCCACTGCTGAGCCTAAGCCAAGGACTACATCAAGAGCTTCCCTACTGAAGGCCCCTAGTAAAATTGACTATACTTCTTAAAATATCCATTTTTAACATCCAACAACATGATTTAATTCATCTATTATCTTTCGTAACATTTGTCATGCTTTCTCATAATGAATTTCACAAGCCGTTCAGCGAGTGGGCGGAGTGGCCACTTGCTGTGTGTAAAATAATCCCACGCTGGTTTGTTTACATTGCCTGTGAGTCTTGAAACATTCCAATGTGGCGGCAATGCACGTGGCCACCTAGCGGCCCGGAATATGCCTACAGAGCCTCGTTCTGACGCATGTCAGAGCGAGGCGTGAATAAGGTCTATAGAATCCCCGAATCTCCTCTCTGCAGGCACAGCACCCCTACTGCAGACGCAGTTTCGTATTCACAAATGCATCCCAAATATTAATGAAACCGGTTATAATGGAATAGTATCCCAAGTGTACGATCGAAATACTCGATTTTTGATATTTTGTGGGTAGTATCTTATTATTAGGCTGTGATTTTGTGGGATTTTAACTCGACCCATGAAGAAAGGGCGATGCTCGAGTACTCATGCCTGGTTGACCTTTGACAGAAGTAGCATAAACACATTAGTAACCAGCCATGCCGCGGCCGTTGTGTTCGGATTAAACTCGCCCAAAATGAATGGATTATAACTGTCCAAGATGACCGCCAGAAGCCCCGATCTGGAGCATTTAGATAGGGACGGTTCTGACGAAGCGAACGTCGCATCCAGTTCTTCCAGTGATAGTTCTAGCACGGACGAAAGCGAGAGGTTGCGACGACTGTTCGCGATGAGCGACAGAGATCAGGACGGTTTTATAGACGAGTGAGTATTCGCTTTTTTTCGATCCTGTATATTACTCGGTTCTTTTCTCTAGATGCAGACACAGCTACCTACAATCACTGCCATCGACGTTCTTTCCACCAATATAATGATAATGACTATGTATGTCATATCTTAAACCTGCTTTATGACTATGCTGTAAGCCTTATATCGGATAACTGGATAATGTGGACTTCTTAGTTTTGATGGATGCGTTTTACTCTATACTATAGTATATTATACTTTGTAAGATGCTCCTTAGCCTTAGGAAAGGTGATTCAGACAATGATCTAATTCCCCTTATTCCCGTCCGAGGTTGTGCTGTACCAACTATTGCAATTTTGATGTGAAGGAGCATAGACCACTGTGCCTTTCTTATCATATCACCATTTACATTACCTATGTACAGGATACCCTGTAGTTGTCCCATGGACCCCTTAACCCTCTCCTTGCTCACTTAGACATGTAGCACTGGAACTGGAAAGGGAAGGGTAAACAGGAGATAACGTCTCCACGTTTCAATCAGTTTGTAATACACATAATGTCTATGAAATATGTATATATATATATATATATATCTATCTATATATATATATATCTATATATCTATATATATATATATATATTAATATATATATATATGGGCTCGATCAAGTTGAAGTTAGCATCTAAGACAAAAAATAAATTTTATAGTAGAAATATGTATCTTACATATTTGGAAAGCTAGGATTCTGAAGTTTCTGGATCTTTAGTCAGATTTACTGTATTCCCATTTTTGAAAAAGTTATGAACATTTCACTGCAGGGTGTTTGTTTGTTTGTTCAACGCCTTTCTGACAGTAACATATCACAAAATGTTAAAACCACCATATTTTCTTGTAAAACCATCTTATGATCTTCAATATTGCTTTAGATGATACAATTATACCTGGGAAGACTGTGCCAAGAGATATAGGAATGAATATTATGTTTTGGGGTGTTTTTGATAAATTTTGAAATAGGGTGATCTGTGATTCCGTAACATGTGATTCCGTAACAGAAAAATAGCATTTTTTTAATTTTTGAAAGTGTTCAGATTGGGTCATTACCATGAAACTTCATAGAAAAAAGCATTTTAACACTAATTTAACTATAAGGGGCACACTTTTGAAAAATAAATTTTCAAACAGAGTTTTTGTGGGGGTTAAAGTTGGTGATTCCGTAACGTTACGGA
>OZ012701.1:24698430-24708430 GCA_963942565.1 Maea johnstoni | reverse complement strand
TGAAATAAAATGTTCATGAGACCACCTCATTTTCCCATGACTTGTCCCGAAATGCAAAATATACATACAAGTACTTATATTTCCCTTATGGTTCAATTTTCATTTCTGGGAATTGTATACATACGATAGAATGCACATACTATACTTAACAGTTAACATAATTCCATGTAAAAAATCTTGTACTGATCTTATAACTAAGGAGCCCCAATTTTCGGAAAGATTACAAAAATAACTTTATATTACTTCTATTATGAAAATTCCCCATATTGTTGTGGAACTATTTTTTAAATGTGTCGTAATACTAGGAGGATCCAGGCGTGAATGGGTTAAGTTTAGTGTGGTGGCAGCATCACCCCAGGGTGAGATATTTAAGGTGGCATTTATCTGCGGGGAAACTGAGAAGGTGTATTTATGTGTTTTTCTGGAGTCTGGAGTAGAGAGACTTGGGAAGATTGGAAGCGGAGGAGAGCAGACCTCATGTGACTATCTACTTCTTAAGTATCCCTGAGTAGCTGGATAACTCTCATAAGGGTAAAGACAAATCCGCTATACTAAAAATCTAGGGGGAGCTGTGAGATTTTATTGGAAAATCTAGTATTGCTAGGAAGGGGGTAGAAAGCAGCCATGGTTTGACTATCTCTGGGTATCTGGATAATTCTCATAATGGTAATGACAAACCTGCTATATATATATACTAAAAATCTAGGGGGCGCTGAGAGATTTTATCGGAAAATCTAGTATTGCTAGGAAGGGGGAGGAAAGCTGCCCTGGTTTGACTATCTACTTTAGTGTCTCTGGGTATCCAGAAAATTCTCATTAATGGTAATGTTAATGTTGAAAATCTAGGGGGCGCTGTGAGATTTTATCGGGAAGTCTAGCGAAGATTGGAATGGAGGTTGAAAGCAGCCCTGGTTTGACTATGTACTTAAGTAGATCTCAGGATCTAGAAAATACTCATTATAGTATCAATTGGCAAACCCGCAATACTGAAAGGCCACAGGTGGCGCTGTGATGATTTTACCGAACTCATCATGATGGTTTCTTCCACCATCAATAACTGAATTGTCATGATTTAGCCCAATAGTGCCAGAAAGATGCATGAAATCCTAAATACTTTTCCTTAATTAATGCCAATTAATGAATACAATGTGTGTATTGTATGGCACCATTGTAACGCTTAGTATGTAAAATAGTGATACATTTTACATTCTTATACTTCACGTGAAGATTCTTGATTCTGATTGGTCAAGGGCCATGGATAAATCGTCATGATTTCCTCACTCCTTGGTGACAGGCTGTTGTCCTTAACAGCTTATGAATTATCACGTTAATTCACGGCAACAGCCGTGAATTAACGTGATAATCACCGCTACCGGTGAAACTAGGTCAATGCTCGATGCGCATGCGTGCATATTTAACGTCAGCCATCGCCGGTGATCGCCTACGTGAAATCCACAAGGCTGACCGCCTCAACTTTAAAATTGTGCCTAACAGGCACCAGGCAACAGATTTTTATCATATAAAGATAGAATTATACAAACAAATAAGGTATGGTACGAACGTGGCTGGTTTTGGGGGGTGTTTCAAGATATAGATATGAGCGCCCAGTTTTCTTGGCCCATATGCTATTTTATAAATGCTCGGATCTCTAAGTTAGAGTCGAACTGTGATGAGGCCAATAGACAGCGTTTACTAAACAACGGCCGGTACCACAGTTAGAGTTGCTCGAACTAATAAAGACAGTAAAAGTACAAACAAACAAAAAAGGTTCAGTGTCTTGCTAATAAATAAGGACCTAGATTGATTAAGAAGTGGTATCAATAAATGGAGTTTAAACGTTTTCTGATACAAATTTTGTTTGAAAAAGGAAGCGAAACATCAATTAGACTCATTTGTTCATGTTTTCAGAAAATTCTCTGAGTCAAACTGAAAATTTCCTCCAGTTGTAGGTTTTGGGGCTTCTGTTGCACTCTGATGCGTCAATGCAACAATTGGACATCCCTGTCACTGTAATTTGTAATTTTTTATACAAAAGTGTATTTATCCAAAATTTCTGGTGTTTGTCATTTTTCCCCTTTTGTGTTGTGTATGTTGTTCGGTATAATAAAACAAATATCACATCCCTGTGTGGTGTACAACAGGAATAACTCCCCCTCGAGAGGATTGTCGCCCGAGGGCGTACAATCCTCTCTCGGGGGAGTTATTCCCGTTGTACACCACACCAGGACGTCATATTTGTATAATAACGATCCTCCTGTTCAAAAATAGTGTAATGAAAAGGCTCTCCAGTCTCTGCCACAATTAATAAAGGGGTGGACTCTAAATCCCCGCAGACCTCAGGAATGATGTCATGGAAACTTGTGATCTTGGAATCCCCTACCTAGGGCTAGGCTTAGGGTTAGGTAACCTAACCCTAAGCCTAGACCTGATTCCTAACCCTAAACATAACCCCAGGTAGGGGATTCCAAGATCTGACAAGTTTCCATGACATCATTCCTGAGGCCTGCAGGGACCTAGATAAAGGGTGAGCCCTGATTTATCCTCAAAAGGGCAGGAAAAATGAAGATAGATAAAATTCTAAATCCATAAAGATTTCTTGATGAATACAAAGTATGTATTGTATATAGTGCAACAGTGTAACTTGCATTAGATACAATAGTGATACATTGTACAGTTATGGCTCCTTCCCAATCTGGAAACACTGTAACTTGATTAAGATACTTTTTACATTACATACTGTGTTAAGAGGTAGTGATAGGAAAGCGTGATTGCAACATTATATCCCTTGAGAGGAATAGTTTCTGCTTACCCTATAGACCAGTGGGCCACCAAGATGGATGTTTTGTAGGCCCAGTCTGAAAGTCTGAAAAGTTTTTAGTGGGCTAGAATTCAGTATTTCTTAATAAGCTATATACAGTAAAGCGGTATTTGTGTTAACATATTTCAGATATTGGAAAGCAATTATCAGCAATATTTTGCTGTACTTATTTGTCAACTAACAATGTTTTGAATGCATCATGAAAAATTTGTATGTCCGGGCATGTGGTTTTACACCATTTTCAAGGGTATGTTTGAATGGAAGGGTGTTCTTTGGACCCTGCTCTGTGTCCACAACAGACTTAGTCATGACCAGTCCTGCCTGTCTGTCTGTCTGAGAACCTACTTTTTGGACAGGCAAAATTTTCTATAAAGAACTTTAAAATTTGACCTTTCAGGGCTAATAACTAAATATCTTTGTAATAAACCATCTTCTAGGACATAACTGAGGTGTGAATTGCCCTTTTTGACACAATAAGCTATTAAATGTAGTTGGTGTAATGTTCAAAGTGAAGTAGATTAGTAGCTAAATTTGGAAGGGCAGAAATTTTGGAATTGCTGTTTTGGATGGGTATTTTTGAAATCCTGGCTAAGACCCTGTTGAGACACCCTACCTGTTCGGCATGCTTGCAAGACCCTGCTACAGGGTGTTGTCTGCGGCGGCTGCGTTAGGAAAGGGTTAATGCCCAATGGCTGTCCACTGGGTGGCCCAGCGGTTCATGGCTGACAGCCTCTCTCTCCCCCGAGGAGCTGTGTTAGCACTTTCAGCCCTAGGGCTACTACAGGAATCAGGGCCGCTATTACACTGTACCCCTGAAATGGTGTTTTACCGAGCAATTGTTACTTAAAGGGCTACAGGAATCAGGGCCGCTATTACACTGTACCCCTGAAATGGTGTTTTACCGAGCAATTGCTGCTTAAAAGGCTACAGGAATCAGGGCCGCTATTACACTGTACCCCTGAAATGGTGTTTTACCGAGCAATTGCTACTTAAAGGGCTACAGGAATCAGGGCCGCTATTACACTGTACCCCTGAAATGGTGTTTTACCGAGCAATTGCTACTTAAAAGGCTACAGGAATCAGGGCCGTTATTACACTGTACCCCTGAAATGGTGTTTTACCGAGCAATTGCTACTTAAAAGGCTACAGGAATCAGGACGGCTATTACACTGTACCCCTGAAATGGTGTTTTACCGAGCAATTGCTGCTTAAAAGGCTACAGGAATCAGGACGGCTATTACACTGTACCCCTGAAATGGTGTTTTACCGAGCAATTGCTGCTTAAAAGGCTACAGGAATCAGGCCCACTATTAGACTGTACCCCTGAAATGATGTTTTACCGAGCAATTGTTACTTCAAGGGCTACAGGAATCAGGCCGGCTATTAGACTGTACCCCTGAAATGATGTTTTACCGAGCAATTGTTACTTCAAGGGCTACAGGAATCAGGCCCGCTATTAGACTGTACCCCTGAAATGATGTTTTACCGAGCAATTGTTACTTCAAGGGCTACAGGAATCAGGCCGGCTATTAGACTGTACCCCTGAAATGATGTTTTACCGAGCAATTGTTACTTCAAGGGCTACAGGAATCAGGCCCGCTATTAGACTGTACCCCTAAAATGATGTTTTACCGAGCAATTGTTACTTCAAGGGCTACAGGAATCAGGCCGGCTATTAGACTGTACCCCTTAAATGATGTTTTACCGAGCAATTGTTACTTCAAGGGCTACAGGAATCAGGCCGGCTATTAGACTGTACCCCTGAAATAATGTTTTACCGAGCAATTGTTACTTCAAGGGCTACAGGAATCAGGCCGGCTATTAGACTGTACCCCTGAAATAATGTTTTACCGAGCAATTGTTACTTCAAGGGCTACAGGAATCAGGCCCGCTATTAGACTGTACCCCTGAAATAATGTTTTACCGAGCAATCATTACTGAAAAGTCAGCCATTGTAAACAGCTTTTTCACTTGCAGACAACTTACAACCAGCTTGGTAGTGGTCAACGGGCCTCCTTATAATGACCCCTAAATTGTGCTCAGTAATTTTGAATTAAAAGTATACAGAATATCTGCGATTTAGTGATTTCTGGGATTGTTGTGCATGGTTGGTAACTAGTTGTTTGCTGATTTGAAACTCTTACAAACAGTGGTGAAATGAGCATCTTATTGTACAAATAACAACTATATTGTGTGCAGTAACTCACAAGTTCAGGCATACAGTGTATCTGCATTTGATGAGCAAATCTGTTGGTGGTTGTTTGTGGATGTCAAACGTACCAGTGACAGTGTATAGCTCGCTGGTCACTGGTCAACCGAGCCTCTCAATAACGGCCCCGCTACATTATGCTCAGTAACTCTGAATTTCAGGCGTACGGTATATCTAAAAATGAGCAATTCCTTGGATCTATTGTGTGCGTGGTTGTTGGTTGTTTGTGTTTATGTGTGCTGGTCAAATGAGCCTTTTATTGTACAAATAATGACCACACCATGTTGTGCTCAGTAACTCTTTAAGTGAGGCGTACAGTATATCTGTGATTAAGCAAATCTGTTTGTCGTGGTTGGTGGTTGTTTGTGGATGTCAAACGTGCCAGTGACAGGGTACAGCTCGCTGGTCAGTGGTCAAACGAGCCTCTTATTGTACAATAACGACCCTGCTACATTTAGGTCACGGCTCTCGAGGGCGCAGATCAAGAGGTGACACGCTCTGCTGCCTGCTGGCTGTTTACACAGTCACCGGGATTCTTAGCCCGCTTGCGTCTGGAGTACTTAAATATTAACGATCTGACACACACAGAAATATCTCAATACCGAAGCAATATTTGAAAATATATCTGACTGAATTTTTTTTCCTGGGAAGTTACACAACCCCTCTTCAAATCTTCTCAAAAATATGCTTTGAAATATTACTCTAATGCATTTTGTTTTATGATTTGACAATTCTTAACGATTTTTCAACTCAAAAGATTTATTTATATTTGAAAAGTATTTGAAGAGAAATTGTTAAAATCTATCATTCCTACTCAGAAGGCGCACCATTATCATTAGGCCTAAAAAAAGTTGTTTGTTTCCTGTATCCCTACCCTATCAAGTTTTTAATCAAAAAAATCCCTACCCCAAAGTTTTCATCGCCCATCCGACTCCCAATCAATGTAAAACATGCACAAAACACACATTTTTGACCAAAAAAATAATGCAAAATTATTTTTTTTGCCGACCTACCTACGTTATTTTTTTTTGGACCGTTTCAGGAAACAAACAATTATTTTTTTAGGCCTTATCATATCTACAGTGTTTATATATAACCCTTACAGGGTCCAATTTCTACCATCCGTGCCTACTGGGTTCAACCTTAACCCATTTATGCCCATAGGGTTCAAATTTAACCCATTTATGCCTGCAGGGTACAACCTTAACCCATTTACAGGGTTCGACTTTCCCAGGGGCCCAGGGGCATATGCCCCTAGATTTGCTGTGGGCCCCTAGATTTTTCAGGCTAGGGGCCCAAAAAAGTATGTATACAATAACCAGAAATCCTGATTTGGACCACTTATATTAAATATCAAAAGACCTTTTCAGGCCCCTAGCCTGAAAACTAAGTGTCAGACCCTGATTTATACCTTCAGGGTTCAGTTTTAACCCTTTCTTACCCACACAATCAATTCCATTGTAGGCATGAATGGAGTGATAGTGTATCAGTGGAGAGTGGGTTATGTTGAGCTCCGTTTAACCCTTATGCTGCCGGTGGCTAATTTGGCCAATACAAAATTATGCAACAAAACCTGAAAAACGACCAAAAACCTGGCACCTGGCTCATCTAAGAGTACTCCTGAAGAGAGAATTATATCCAATGAATACAAACATGCCAGGTTTTAGATGGTTTTCAATAATCTTTGCATCCTTGTGCTTTGGATGAAAGTGGCCTTAGCATTGGAAGTGTTAAGCATCAATGGAACCCTACCTAGAGTGACATTGTTTACTACGAACAAGAGAAAAATGACGCTTTTCGTTATTCGTTATAGCCTAATTAATTAACTTCCTCCTGAATAGCCAGGCTTGTCTCTCATGGGTGATGGATGAGTCTCCGGGCTGGTACAATACTCGCTGAGGAATCGTTTTGTCTGAAACTCCGCTGATAGAGCACTTCATTAAAGAAGCCATTGTTTGACTCATGCGTGACTGGAGAAGAATTTTGAATTTCGTTTATCTTCACTTCTTCTGACGTAGTTTCTGTCTTAGCCAGTATTTTAAATATGCCTGCTTGAAGCAGCAATCACCAAATTTTTGGCCCATCCAATTTAGCTACTCAGCTTCTTCAAATCTTTATACCAACTACATTTAATAGCTTATTGTGTCAACAAGGGCTATTCACACTTCAGAAATGTTGTAGAAGATGGTTTGCGGTTTGTTGGGAAAATATCTGGTTCTAACCCCCAAAAAGTCATAATTGAACAATTTTCATAGAAAGTTTTGCCTGTCCTAAACAGAGATTTTCAGGAAACTACCCATCCAAAAAAAAAAGCTGGACGGGTCGTGGTTAAGTCCCTGTTTGGACGAAGGATTCTAGGCATGGAGGGTATAAAGTGGATTTGTTAACTCATTTATGCCTGTAGCGGCCATTGGGTCTTAGCCAGGATTTAGAAACTGGCTGTCCAAAACTGACAATTGTAAATTTTTTGGGCTTCCTACTTTTCAAGGGAGACTATATACTGAGGTAATAACCATAAACATGTATTTACTCATTAAAATCAGGCATAATATCATTGTACAATGTCATGAGAATTATATTGAGGTGGAGAAACATCAAGTATATGCTTGAAATTTTAAGAAATTACTTCCCAAAAGATTTGGGTGTCCTGAGAGGTGATTTTTGGAGGTGAATTGGGTGTCCAAAAGATGTACAGACGCCCTGCTGGATAAGACTATGGTGGCCAAAAGTGTCCTGACCGTTTTGGTTACAATTTTCCGATAAACATATTTTTTGTGAAAATGTTTGATGCAAAATGTTGATCAAAACCCAACCCGCAACTCCCCATCAAATATTTTGTGAAATTTTGCTGGATTAAAAAGCTATCGTCAAAAGTTTCGTAGATGCAGACGACACTTTGGGAGAATGATTTTGGGCATGAAGGGGGTTAAGGCCGCGCCCTGCCTGCACAGTCACCGCAGCCTGGGACGGACGGGCGGGCGCTGCTCAGGCGCTGCTGAGCAGTAGTTCATGAATACAGATCCAGTGTGTGTACAAATGAGTCATTATTGAAATGAAGAGAGATTTATAGCGGCCATTTGTGCAGAAGATGGAGCAGGGTCCTAGTTGCCACAATTTACAAAATGCCTGTCCAAAAATAGCAATTCACAAAATTTCTGCCAGTCCAGATTTAGCTTCTACTTGGCTTCTTCAAATCTTTATACCAACTATATCCTAATGCCTATCTTATCAATAAGTGCAATTTACACTTCAGCGGTCAGCCATGACTTAGAAGATGGCTTGTTATGAAAAGATATGATTGTTAGTCTGAAGAGTTCAGAGCATAGACACTTCAGCACATGAGGAAAAAGAGGGAATTACAAAAATCCCCAGATCTGCCACTTGTGTAGCAAAAAATATTCTTATTTTCTTTCGTAAGGGAGTTGCTCATAAATGTTGGATCCATCGTGCAGAGTCAGAGTATAGTGATACATTTTCACATTCCAAATTTCAGGGGGGTGATATTGAATCTACATATTGTGAATGGATGCGTGTCTGACACCCATTGACCAATCAGCATCGAGAATCACAGCAGAGCAGGTAATAATGCTCAATATAATTGTCTTAGCCAGCAGGGCGTCTGGGTGCCTTTTTGGACACCCAAACCCTTAAAAAGGACACCCAATTTTTTTAATGTTGAATTTCTAAAAAATCTCAATCTCAAGCTTATAATTGGAATTTTTTCATCTCCTTATAATTCCCATGACAATGTTTAATGACATCCTGCCTTATTTTGATGAATTTATACATATTTATGGTTGAAATATGAGTATATTGTGATACCCCTTAAAAATTTGGACACCCAAAAATTTTACAACTGCCATTTCTAGGCACCCAGTTTCTTAATCCTGGCTAAGACACTGCTCAATATTACCATTCATACTGTGTGTTCATCGGGCTATTACTATTTTAAGACACCATTTCCTTAATACAGTCAGTGCCCTAACAGAATAACCCTTTTGCTGCTGAAAGCGGCGGAAACCCTGGCACTTGGTACACTTTCGAGAGTGCTCAATGAGAGCTTTCAAATGAATACCAACATGACAGGGTTTAGATGGTTTTCAAAAATAATTGAGTCCTTGTGCTTTGGACACAGTAGCTTCAGCATTGGAAGGGTTAAAGGTGACCCCATTTTGGCATTGTGCATTTCCATTATTGTAATTTTAGTTATTGTCATTGCGGTTATTGTCATTCTGGTTATTGTAGTTCTATATCCATCATGAAGATGGCGCCACTGATTTGCCGTGGCAGGACGGCGTTATAAATTGCCGAGGATCGTAAATGTGATCCGGAAGATCCGACGGCTAGGATTAACTGGGCTCTGGAGCCGGAGCGCCCATTAAGATAACTGATATCCCTGTGATAGACACAAAGTCATTTATATTAAAGACCATCAAATATCAATTTGGACATTATGGACTGAAATAGATTCGCAGATAGAGCATCGCATTGTCAGTGCATTGTGGGATAGCCGGCGTGAATATGAGAATCCTTTAACACTTATGCTGCTGGAAACTAGCTTGCCCAATACAAACAGATGCAAAAATCCTGAAATATGACTGAAACCCTGGCAAATGGGTACTTATCTGAGAGCACTCAGCAAGAGCTATCAGATTACTACCACTGTGATAGGGTTAAAATGTTTTTCAAAATTTTTCCATCTTTGTGCTTTGGACGAAAGTACCCTAAGCATTGGAAGGGTTGATAACTAATTAGACCTTGGACTTACCCAGCAGGGAGTTCGGGCATCGTTTAGACACCCAAACCCTTAAATTTCACCCCTCAGGACACCCCAAAAATTATGTGGGGAATCTTTAAAAAGTCATTTCTCAAGCGAATATTAATTAGGTATTTTCACCTTTAATAGCATGAATCCTATGACATAACAGAAGGATATCCTACCATCTCTGGATAAATAAATTTACATGTTTATG
>OZ012701.1:24646952-24698230 GCA_963942565.1 Maea johnstoni | reverse complement strand
CCCTATAAGGTAAAAAATGAAAATTCTTTATAGAAATTTTGCCTGTCCAAAAGGAGGTTTTCAGGAAACTGCCTGTCCAAAAGGTAGGCAAGACGGGTCCTGGCTAGGTCCCCCCCTTAGAAATAGCCTTTCAAGCTTTATAGCCCTAAGATTTTTTATTAACCCATTCATGTCTGGAAATTTCCAAGACAAGTGACAGCTGGACCTTTGAAACTTTTGTAAATGATTTTGGAATTAAACATGAATTCACAAAACATTTAAAGGAGAGTTGTTAGTTGTGTCCTGATGAAAATTATTTTTTTCCTGAATTTGGTTTTGTCATAGAGTTATCTCCAAGATTATTGGGCCGTTTTGATAAAGGTGTTCTTGGGGTCTACAGGCATGAACGAGTTAAAAGTCACTTGTCCTCCCCCAGAACTACAGTAGGGTAGGTAAAAAGGGGATAGATTTTAAGATTTAACTTGCCCTTTTTTGTGGGAAAGGGCAAGTCATCCAGTTCTTTCAAATAATTGTCAAAAAATGTATTTATTTCAGTCTAGCAGCGATAGAATTAGCTTATTAATTGTAGGATATACAGAAACGTTTTAAGATAATCAACATCAATTAGAATTAAGATGCAAATTCAATTTTATTTTGAATACTGAAAATAACATTTGGCCTAAAAAAAGAAATTGTTTGTTTCCTGTAACGGTCCGAAAAGAAATAGGGTAGGTAGGTCGGTAAAAATTCTTTTTTTGCATTATTTTTTTGGTCAAAAATGTGTGTTTTATGCATGTTTTACGTTGATTGGGAGTTGGGAGGGCGGAAAAAACTTTAGGGTAGGGATTATTTTGAATAAAAACTTGTTAGGGTAGGGTTACAGGAAACAAACAACTTTTTTTAGGCCTTTCTATTTACTGCACTCTATAAGATACAGGAAATGTACATGTATTTATGAGTTTACATATTTTTCAAATCGCAAAATGAGTTTTGAAATGGCAACTGTAGATTCTTCAAATATACCAGGGCTGACAACAGCCAACCCAGGTAGTCAGGCGGGGCAAGTTGGACCCAAGATCAGATAGCCCCGTCAGGCATTCAGGCTGCCTGGCCAATTTGATAGCAATTACCATGTTTAACCTTGACATTTTTTAAACATTAGGTTTGATGTTATTTCTGTATATTATTCTCGCCTATCTTATTTCTGCCTTTACCCTTTATGACTTTTCAAGGTTGCTGTCAACTAAATTGTTAATCAAAAGATCCTGTCATGAATTCAATGAATGTACCTCTCAATTTTCATTTTAATGTTAGAAAGTCAAGCGGGGCAAGTTGAGGGCTTGTTCAGCTTGCCCGAAATGCCATTTTTCCATCATAAGATCGTCATGACTATGGGGCTATCTGTTGTGTCGAGCCCTGTAATGGCTTGTATACATTTATTGTGTCACTATTGCAAATCAAAGTAAACACCTATGTCTAAAAAATCTGATTTTTGGATGATTTTAAAACATGAGCATTTTCTATTTTAAGCGTTGATCTTTGAATTCAGATGAACGCAGATACAAAACATGTCTAAGACAACATGGATTCTATAAGAAAAGATAACGTTTAAATTCATTTGATGATTTACTTTTTTTTTCAGGGCGGACATTTTGTTTATGTGCCGTCAGCTAAACATGGAAGTAGCGGCCCATGAACATATTCCAATTTCAGCATTAATCTTTTATTTCAGATGGATATAGATGGATAAGATATGTTTATGACAAAATCCATTTCATTTGATAAAAAACTTGAAATTTACGATTTGCGTTTTCTTCTTAGAGCGGACATTTTGTTCATATGCCGTCAGCTGAACATGGAGAGATATAGATGGTTAAAATATGTTTCAGATGAAAATCATTTCATTCAAAAAAAAATTAAAATTTACAATTTGCGTTTTTTCAGGGCGGACATTTTGTTCATGTGCCGTCAGCTGAACATGGAGGAAGCCGCCCAGGAGCTGATGACACAGCTCGGAACCGACGAAAATGGCCGAATATCTTTCGAGGAATTTGCGCGGTGTCGCTCGCGAGTCATGGGAGAACAGCGCATGCACGAACCAAAAGCTACCTCCTGGCTCACGAGCAGTGAGAGCAACATAGGTGAGTGAAGTTCCTCAAGTCACCACTAGGTGGCCAATAATGGATTCAAGCTCTCGGTGGCATATTGTGTGTAGTTTTTTTGAAACTCCACTTGGTGGCCAAATTTCAATCCAAACCCTGTGTCATATTTTCTCAAATCTCCACCTGGTGGCCAATAATAGATTCAAGCCCTCAGTGTCATATTGTGTGTAGTTTCTCAAATTTCTACCAGGTGGCCAAATAGAGATTCAAGCCCTCAGTGTCATATTTTGTGTATCTAGTTTCTCAATTTTCTACCTGGTGGCAAAATAGAGATTCAAGCCCTCAGTGTCATGTTGTGTGTAGTTTCTCAAATTTCTACCAGGTGGCCAAATAGAGATTCAAGCCCTCAGTGTCATATTTTGTGTATCTAGTTTCTCAATTTTCTACCAGGTGGCAAAATAGAGATTCAAGCCCTCAGTGTCATGTTGTGTGTAGTTTCTCAAATTTCTACCAGGTGGCCAAATAGAGATTCAAGCCCTCAGTGTCATATTGTGTGTATCTAGTTTCTCAATTTTCTACCAGGTGGCAAAATAGAGATTCAAGCCCTCAGTGTCACATTGTGTGTAGTTTCTTAAATTTCTACCAAGTGGCTAAATAGAGATTCAAGCCCTCACTGTCATATTGTGTGTAGTTTCTCAGATTTCTGCTAGGTGGCCAAGTATAGCTTCAAGCCCTCGTGTCATAGTTTGTGTAGTTTCTCAAATTTCCACCAGGTGGCCAAGTAAAGATTCATGCCCTTAGTGTTTTGCCTTGATATGAAATTATGACACACGAGTAGTGAGAGCAATATAGGTGAGTGTAGTTTCTCAAATTTAAACCAGGTGGCCAATAATAGAAGCCTTTGGTGTCATATGTTGTTGACATGTTTAGAAATATACGTTTGCCTTGTAACCTCTTGGTCCAGGAGCAGTAAGTGATGTAAGTGAGTGTAGTTTCTTAAGTCACCACTAGGTGGGCAATAGTAGATTCAAGCCCTCAGTGCCTTATTGTTTTGACATGTGTGGAAATATACATCAGTTTTCCCATGAGAATGTACCTAAATAGTGTTTTCAAATTCATGGGGACCATAACACACTTACGTTATTTCTGTTTATTTTTTGCTGGGCACGTTCAGTTTTTTTGCTAGGAAAGTATCTACCTGGCTATATTAGGCATGTTGATTTTCATTGTGACATGCCTAGCATGCCACAATGTATGTCACTCCCTAAAATTCATTGCTAACTAAGAGATAATAGATCAGCATAGTCTTAGCCAGCATGTCATCTTGGTGTCATTTGGACACGCAAACACCAAAAATCACTCCTCAGGACACCCAAATTTGTTTTGTGAGTAATTTCTTTAAATGTCAATTTCAAGCATACTGTTGAATTTTTTCACCTCAATATGATTCCATTGACACTGTTTAAGGATATTATACCTTATTTCAATAGGTTTATACATGTTTACGGTGGTAGTATCGAAAAATAGGAGCGCCTCCCCCCCCCAAAAAAAAAATAATTAAATTTCCGATTTTTGGCACCCAGTTTCTAATTCCTGTTAAGACCCTGCATGCCTTCCAAAATTTATGTCACTCCCTATAGGCTTCATGGTGAAGTAAGCAATACGGATCAGACAATAAAGATTCGGGAATTATTTAGTTTTTTCGCCATAGTCTAGAAGCTATATACAGTCTATACAATGCCAGCTGATGACTCATTGGCTTGCTGTGTAAATTCAGCCATCTTGCCAAGGATGAACTAATTGAGAAAGATCGTAATTTGAAATGGCGAATTCTCTCCCCATACTGATCAGTAGGATTTAACAGTAGAGAATATTCAGCTTAATTATAATTGGCCTATTTATGCCTGACCATATTTAGCAATATTTGTCGGGCGGAAGCGAATTTCAGGAAATATCCGAAGGAGAAATGTTCCTCGGACTTGGACTCTATTCAATATTTTAAGAAGTTATGATTTATCTCAAATTCTATTTTTCATAACTATCATAGATCCAAATGATAATATTGATACTATAAACCTCCTTCAAGTATTTGATGGATACGCATTTCGTTCAAAAGGTATTTCTCAAAATTATGATAGTTCCCGGCAATATTTTTCAATGAGCACTCTTGATGAAAAAAAGGCCAGACTATTTATATGATATCTTTCTGAGCAAAGCGTCTCTTAACTAATTTATGCCTGTTACCGCTAAAACCGCCTGACCATTTTGGTGATATCTCTCCAGCATCAGCAAAATTCAAAATATATTTGAAGGAGAGTTGTTCACCAGAACTCTTTCTAAAACTCTCCTTCAAGTATTTTTGGAATTTTTGCTTCATTTGAAAGTTATCTTCAAAAGTATGACAAGTCCAGACGACACTCGAGCTCTTCAAGTATATCTCCAGGCGTGAATAGGTTAATGAATACTTGACGGAGAAATGTTTATCAGAAGCCAAGCAACATCTCTCCTTCAGACTCTTCGCCCACTTTCGTCTGGAGTTGATACGTGGTCTGACAAATTTGAAGATAACACATCAAATAAAGTGATATTTGAGAAATATTTGAAGAGGAATTGTCAAACTCAGCAGAACCAACAACTTCCAGTAAAGATTTTTCTGAAATAAGTCGTCAGTATCAAGATACTTGCATACATGTCAGACCGTTTGACCTTTTTAACCCATTCATGCCTGTAGCAGGAGAAAGGTGGATCAGAAAACGTATTAACATCTCCCCTTGGATTTTTTTTTCCAATTTTTGAAGAAATATTTGAAGGAGAAATGTTGATCAGAAACTATTAACATCTCCCCTTCAAATTTTTTTCCAATTTTTGAAGAAATATTTGAAGAAGAAATGTTGATCACAAAAACTTATCAACATCTCCCCTTCAAATTTTTTTCCAATTCTTAATTAAATCTAAAGTTGTATTCAAAAGTATCTAAGGTCCAGACAACTCTTGTCAATATGATCTCCAGGTATGAAAGGTTTAAGCTCCAAGATCCAGATGTGATTGGGTTATTATTGAACTCATGATGCTTCATTCTCAGGTTTTTTTTCTTCCTAAAAGTCTCTTCCTTTGAGATTACGCTCGATTAACACATCCAATGCTGAGGCTACTTTCATCCAAAGCACAAGGACGCAAAGGTTTTTGAAAACCATCTAAACCCTGCAACATTATTGGAAAGCTCTCTCTGAGTACTTTCAGATGAGTACCCATTTGCCAGGGTTTCAGTCATTTTTCAGGGATTATTTTGCATCATTTTGTATGGGCGAAATTAGCCACCAGCAGCATAAGGGTTAATCTATTAATCCTCATGGCAGCCAAATACAGCTTGACTGACAATTTACATTTAATCTCTCAGGCAAAAGCAACATTGGGGAAATATCTGAAGTAGAAATGTTATCCAAGACATAACTGGCAACCCTTCGTCAGATATTTTGTAAAATCATTCTTTATTCCAAAGAAATTTTCAAAAATATCATAGATCCAGACAACATTTTCTAGAGGAGCTCTTCAGCATGAATGTGTTAAAGGAAGAAAAGGTTAACTTTCTTGCCTCATAGATTTAAAGTGTCCTGACTATTTTAATGAAATCTTTTTGACCATAACATTTTTCGGCTAGTTTTCGAAGGAAAATTTTTGAAAGAGAAATGCTTATCAAAACACACCCAACAACTCTCCGTCAAGTAATTTTTGAATTTATACTTAATTTCAAAGTTATTTATGATAGAGTTTTAGAAGCAGACGAACTGTTGGCATGAATGACTTATGGTTCTGTTTGTGCCATTACAGCTTTCTATCATCATATCATTTATCACGCTGTGACATTTCCTCTCTGTGATTTAAAGTGCAGCCTCATGATTATATGATTCACATGTGGAGGGGTCCAGCCAACCACTAGCCCTATAGCCCGAGGCTATCAAAAATTGTGTGGGGCTTTAGCATTATTTGCCTTTGTAGCTCATGATAGTGATATTTACATATCTGAGGAGTATCTAGCTTATGATCAGTTGAAGAACACCATTTGTCTTTTCCACAGTTCAAAAATGAAATCTAACAGTGAAAAGATAGCTTACAACTTAGGATACTATTTATGGGAAAGCACTGCAGGATTTAGCAAAGCTAGGACTATGAGATCTTGGGTGGGGCTATGGTTATTGAACAACCCAAAGTCCTACAGTCTCCCAGAGTACTGTAAGTTTAATTTCTGCGTTTTTTAGCGTTTAGCCTCGGACGCAAAATTAAAATTCGCAATGATTAGTGCTGCCACTTTAAGTGTATAGCTGGAACTCCATGATGCGGCCAATTCGCAAAGTTAAAAATGCAAAAATCAATTTTCTGTAAATTCGCAAAATTTACTCAATACAATCTTTTGTGAATCTACAGTATTTAGGCAAAGCCTGACCCCTGCTTCTGGAGGGTGTGCATGGGCTGACTTTGGAATTTCGATCATCGACACTTTTTCTGCCATATTGTAGCAAAGTTGTGACTAGCCAGTTGTAAGTGGTCAAGGAAACTGGAGTACCTGACAACTTTCTCACATGCCCCGGCTAGGATTTGAACCCTCGTACTGGCCAAAATTTATGAATATTTTGAAAATGACAAGATACTGTCTGAATTATTTCAAAGAAAGTTCTTACACAAATTACTGCTAGCAATTTTTTCTTCAAATATTTTTCCCAATTTTTCTCATGTTAGGAAAATGTTTGCCGAAGTGTAAGTGAAGCAGATCGTGTCAGGTATAACTATAAACTGCCTCGATGTGTGGTCTTTAGCAATTGACTGATTAGTTGTCACCTCTTCTCCCTCCAGGCAAAGGGCAATTAGCTGTATACATGACCCGGGGCCACAGCATAACTAATACACTTTGGGGCCATGTATATTGACCTTTCTGATGCAGTACTCCTGCGTAGCTTTCTCTCATTTGCAAACACATGTGGAACATGTCATCTTGAACACCTGTCTATGAGTAGAACATCTCCATGAATTTGAACACCTGCGTCAGTTGAACACTATCTAAAAGACAACTGAAAATATTTCACTCTGCTTAATCCTTTCATCCCAAAAAATGTCCATACTTTAATGTTGATACTTTTTGCATCAGAGCATTTTGCAGAAAATAATTTCTCACTACAGCAGTCAAAAGCAGCCAGACAATTTTGATGAAATCTTTCCAGGAAAAGCATAGTTGGGAAAACATTTGAAGAGAAAATTTTAATCAGAACACTATCAACAACTCTCCTTCAAATATCACGTGAAATTATTTTTAATCCAGAGGTTGTTGTCAGAAGTATCATAGATCCAGACAACATTGACCAGTATGAATGAATTCATCTTCTTATACCTGTAACGGGCCAAAAATCTCCTGAATGTTATGTTGATATTTTCCCCCAACATTTCACAAAAATAATTGAAGGGGAAATGTTGATCAGAACCTTACAAACATTTCCCCTGGTTTGATTGAAGTAAAGTTTGCTTGATTTTCTGAAGTAATCTGCTAAACACAAATTTGGGAAGAATCTCAATTTTAAACAAATGATTAAAAGCTTGTAACAAAAACAAAACAAAGGAAAACATATATGAGACAAAAAAAATCCTGGCTAAGACCCTGGGCGTTGCTTTTGGAAAATGCAACAAAAATGGAACAAAAACAAAAAATAAAAATAAAAATAAAATGCCACAAAAAACAACAAAACAGAACAAAACAAAAACAAAAGAAGAAAACAAAAACAAAATGAAACAAAGACAAAAATAAAAACATCAATACAACACAAAAACCAAACAAAAATAAGAAAACACCAACTGGTCCTACTGGATCGTACTTTTGGTGATGTATCATAGTTTATTCACCTCACAGCTTGTGCAATGATAATGGTTTGATGGGTGGTCCTTTCTGACAAGGAATATGAAAGACGAAACTGAACGTAGGACGAATACGGGGCGTGATATTAAGTCGTAAGTATCGCCATGACGATACAAACACACAAGAACTGACGATCATCCTGTAGGGTCACGTCTGCAGCAATTTTCCGCCATGTTGGTTTTGAAAGGCGTGAAAAGGGTGCCACCCTGCACAAGATACCCTGCTACCCTAGAAAAGGGGTGCTAGGGTTTCGCTCCATGTGCACCCTTAGGGTGGTTGTTAGAGGAGATCTGGGTATCAGGGTTTTGGGTATCTTGGTGTGGGGTAGGTCCCATACATCAAGGGGGTATATGTAAGGGTGCTGTCATGCCCGTATGCCTGAAGGGTATGTTGGTAGGGTGTCTGTCGGTCTTATACCACATGGCTTAAACACAAGGGTATTTCAGGGGCTTTTGCACCTAAAAAAGTCTCTTGTCGGTGGCCCACAAGGGTATAAGATATTGTTCTGGCATTCTTTAAGAATTGTATTCGTGATGTTTACAGTCAAGTAAATGCATGATACATTGTTTATTCACTTTAAAACAAACACCACAAAACAAAACAAAAATCAAAACAAAAACATAATTAATTTGGCTTTAGGAAATTTTAATGAAATAGATTAAGATAACACAAAGAATATACACCTTAAATCCTTTTTTACCCCCATTTTTGAAATAAACATTATTCTCAATAATGTTTAGAAAATTTTGATTCTTGACGGTTATTATTATTATTATTATTATGATGATGATGATGATGATTATTATCATTATTATTATTATTATTATTATTATTATTATAATCATTATTATTATTATTGTTATTATTATTATTATTATTATTATTATTATTATTATTATTATTATTATTATTATTATTATTATTATCATTAATATTAATAATAATAATAATAGTAATAACTATAATAATGATATAATAATAAATCTCACAGCGATGGATTTTGAGATTTAATATAGCACAGTGACCTGTTGCTGTAGGCATGAACAGGTTATTAACATGTGTTGGCTGCATCATGTGTTAAGTAATCAACAACATTCCTCGCTGCTCACCTGTGAAATCACCTGCCACCAGGTGTGCTTTACACGCCTCGGGTGAGAAGATTACCTACCTGGGTGTCAGGCTCCTCTTATGCTGCTCTCATGCTGATAGAGCCCACTGCTATATCATCTATGTATGTATGTATGTGTGTGTGTATATATATATATATAGTATGTGTGAATAAATGTATAAAAAAACTATATGTATATATATATATATATAATATATATATATATATATATATATATATATATATATATATATATATATATATATATATATATATATATATATATATATATATATATATATAATACATATATATATATAAATATGTCTAAATATGTATATAATAATAAGATGCATAAAAATCTATATCTATCTATCTATACATACTTATGTATGTATCAAAGGTACCTGGTTGAGAGGCTGTATATTGCCTTAACTTTATGATGATGATGATGATGATGGTGGTGATGATGACAATGAATAATATTGAAGATGTATGTATTATTTAACACTGCCTATTTACTCATCTATAGATTAATATTTATACTGAATTTCTCATTTTCCGATGTTTCAGCTGTGATATATATGGGCTCGATCAAGCTGTTACGGAATCACACTTTTGCTGTTCAAGCTTAGATATCTTTTTAATGGAAAAAGTTAGGAAATCATGCTTTATATGGTTGTGTAGGGCTTTGAAAGTTCTTTTAAATGGACCAAGTTCCAACTTCCCCAGAAAATGATTTTTGGGTAAAAAAGTGAAAAAACATGCCTGTTACGGAATCACTCAAAATTACCATCTGTTTTCTACCACTTTAATCAAATACCACTTTCATGCTGTTCCTGCCACTTTTTTCCAAAAGTTTCTTTATCAAGTGGTAGGTAAATTTGTTTTTCACAGATTCCACCACAAAGTTAGGAGTTGAATAAGTTAAAGTGAACTTTATTCAAGAAACTTTGACAGATGGTCTTGTTACGGAATCACATTTACCATTTGTTACGGAATCACATTTTCTGTAACCATCAATATCTTTCATTAAAAGAGTGCACTATGGTGAAATTTTCTGCTTTAATAAAAAAGTTAAGTTAGTGTACTGATATAAAGACATACATTTTTACTGAAGGGAACGCTTAATCAGGAATTACATGGCAGCATAGATTGAGTTTTATATGTCTCTGATGGTAGGTAACAGATGGCAATGTCTAATGTTAGAGAGACCACTTCCCCACAAGGGCAATTGTTAGACAATTAACTTATATAAGCTGTAATTGATTTAACATTGAAGCTTCTTATAAATAGATCATTAATCTGAAAAGGGTTTGAAAAACATGATGTTACCTTCTGCATTCTCAGAGGTAGATTTCACTCACTACCTGGTCAGTTTTATATCACTTCCTGTACACATTAAGGATGTTGGTATACCCCAGACAATGTGGATTCTGTTTTTCCTCCACTGTCCCCTCTCATTAACACCCCTTATTGTTTAGTCTGGGGAAGGAGGATATGATTGGGGGGAAATTGCATCTACCCTGATTAACTGAATGGGTGGCTTCAGGATTAGGGATGTAGAGGTGAATGAAGACATTGCATTTGCAGACAGGATGAAGGTGTCAGTCAAGGTACACATCTGTACAGCTACCAATTGATATCAAACTAGCTGAGTTATGAATGAATTATGAACATTTATAGTTAATGCCAAATTTGCTAAATACTTATAAAATAACTATGTAATGATTCTTTTTAAACATGCATTTGTGATCTTATTAACTGTTGGATATTTTTTCTGGAGTAGATCATACATGTCTATTGGGCGAATGAAGAATCCCTGGAAATTTGTTTTAAAAATCATTTACACTGCTGATCTATGACTGGCTTTGTATAAAACAGTATCATATGAGTCTTCCATATGACTATATTGTATCTTTGAGTGATGGAACAAAATTTTGTTCTCTGAGAAATGTTTATGTATTGAATCCTTCCCCTTCTACACTTGTGACAAAAGTTTCTTGTCCTCAACATTGTGCAAGTTCCATCTGAAACACTGAATAAATTCATCTAAAATTCAATGCGGGTGGTCAAGTTTCAAAATATATGCATAAATAGAGACTTCGGAATCTGGGCTACATTGACCATGTGCTAAACTTCAGTTTTCTTCTTTACTTGAAGGAGAATCTCTGTTTCTGTGAAGGTATCTAAAATCTCTGTCGAAGAGCTTTCCTGTCCACCACAGATATAAATTCTCTAAAATCTACTATTTTACAAAAGTCTTGAACAAATAGGGTTCAAGAATGATATTACTATAGGATAAGACAGCCAAATGAGGGAGCAAGTTTTCCTGAATTTGAGGGAAAATATTGAATTCAATATTCTAAAATTCTGTACGCAACAGTTTGAATAGGTTGATATGGCCCATTATAACCATGAACATGCATGTACTTCTTGAAATAAATGCCTTATAAAAAGTCACTGAATTTAAACTAGAGTGAAAACAATTCATTTATATATTTGAAAATGTCCTTTTAAAGGGTTACTCACATAATTATTTGGGTGTCCTGATGGGTGATTTTTAAGGGAGTGGGTGTCCAAAATGAGGCTGAGATGCCCTGCTGGCCAGCTTAATTATACTCTACTTTAAAACTGTGTGAATGTTTTAAAAAAGGTAGTTTGATGCTATGACACATTTTTAATGATTGTACCTTCCTCAAAATTGTATGTGAGTTACTTGTTTATAAAGAACTTCATCTGATTTCCATGTACAGCTTAGTCCTTGTCCAAAGCGTTTTGATGCCATATTGAAACTATTACTCGATAATGGACATATACTTTTTTTTCAAAATACTGTGCACAATGTCTCATTCTAAATATGGAAACTATCAGTTAATACTAAACTTAAAGTTAAGATAACAAACTAGTCCATTTAAAGAATGTTCAAGACATCTATAGGCTTGAACCAGTCAATTTATCAAATATGTGATTCCGTAACGTTACAGAATCACCAACTTTAACCCCCACAAAAACACTGGTTGAAAATTTATTTTTCAAAAGTGTGCCCCTCATAGTTAAATTATTGTTAAAATGCTTTTTTCTATGAAGTTTCATGGTAATGACCCAATCTGAACATTTTCAAAAATTAAAAAAATGCTATTTTCCTGTTACGGAATCACATGTTACGGAATCACAGATCACTGTATTTTAAAATTCATCAAAAACACCCCAAAACATAATATTCAATACTATATCTCTTGGCACAGTCTTCCAAGGTATAATTGTATCATCTAAAGCAATGTTAAAGATCATAAGATGGTTTTACAAGAACATATGGTGGTTTTAACATTTTGTTAAATGTTATTGTCAGAAAGGCGTTGAACAAACAAACAAACACCCTGCAGTAAATTGTTCATAACTTTTTCGTAAATGGGAATACAGTAAATCTGACTAAAGATCCAGAAACTTCAGAATTCTAGCTTTCCAAATATGTAAGATACATATTGCTACTATAAAATTTATTTTTTGTCTTAGATGCTAACTTCAACTTGATCGAGCCCATATATAGATAAATATTTATTTTCAATTTCTCATTTTCCGATGTTTCAGCTATTATACACATAGATAAATATTTATATTCAATGTCTCATTTTGCGATGTTTCAGCTATGCAGGAGCTGGATTACGACAGCGGGGCGCAGGATATTAGCCCGGAGCCCACCAGTCTTCAGGCCCTACTGGAGCGACACAACCCACAGGCCCTGCAGCGCATGGTCGCCATAGAGGAACATACCAGCGGCGCTCAGAGCAGCGGAGGAAACTTCCTCGAGGTCGCAAACACGGTAGGAAAACTCTTTTTTGCTGACTAAAAAAAAATTCATTTTACCATCCCTGAAAGTGTTATTAATTGTAGTTACGTCTCCTGCCAATAGATGGCAGGTGTGTCAATGCAGAAGAAATTTTCCAGAGGTCGCAAAGCAAGCTGCCATCATTGTTAACTTTAGTTATGTTGTCTGCCAATAGATGGCAGGCATGTGCAGAAGCTTTAAGATATGGCTGATGATCACTTCAACGACACAGTAGTTATGATGCTTTTGATATAGGACAACACAGTCATTGGTATTTATGATGTATTTGAAAATGTTATTTATATTGATTCTACAGTTCACACTCAAAAAGGTGCTTTCATGATGATATTCAAACAATATCAGAATTGTATTGTTCAACATCGCTGTCATCATAATATTCCTCATCATCAGCATCTCAACCAACACCACCACCATTGATTGTCATTGTCGTCATCATCATCATCATCATCATCATCATCATTGTCATCACCATCATCATGGACATCATCATCACCATCATCCTCATCATCATCATCATCATCATCATCATCATCATCATTGTCATCACCATCATCATGGACATCATCATCACCATCATCCTCATCATCATCATCATCATCATCATCACCATCATCATGGACATCATCATCACCATCATCCTCACCATCATCCTCATCATCATCATCATCATCATCATCATCATTGTCATCACCATCATCATGGACATCATCATCACCATCATCCTCACCATCATCCTCATCATCATCATCATCATCATCATCCTCATCATCATCATTATCATCATCATCATCATGCTCATTATCTTTATCATAAAAGTCATCATCATTACCATCATCATATTTTTCAAAATCATGATATTATCATCATCATCATCCTCATCTTCATCATCATTGTCATAATCGTTGTCACATTCATAATCGTCATCATCCTCGTCATCTCTACGGCCATCACTATAGATATTTTGTCCTCTTCCTTGTAACTGTTTGTTGTTTGATGCGCTTGTGATGATTGCAGTTGTTTCTTTATGCACTGTTAGATAGAAGTCGTCACTGTGTTGAATATATCATGTTTTTTTGGTTTATGGCTTATAAGATGGTTTATTGAAGGAATGAAAAAATGAATACTGATGAATGTACTGACTTATGGGAGGTAGAAAGTGGATGGAAGAAAGATTTGATGAATTGAATCTTGAAAAAGTGGCTAGATGAATGAACTGATGGATGGAATGTAGACATTGGATGGATGAATAAAGGGATGGATAGAATGTAGAAATCAGATGGATGAATAAAGGAATGGATGAAATGTAGAAATTGAATGGATGAATATAGGGATGGATGGAATGTAGAACGTGAATGGATGAATTGTTTACTGAATAATGGAATGTGGAAAGTGGAAGGTTGAATTAATTGATAAACAGAATGATAGATGGAGTATACAAAGTGGAGAGATGAATAAACGGAAGGATGTAAGTTGGAATAAAAGGAGTTAATAAACAAATGAATGGAATGAGGAACGCAGATGAGGAATGAAGGACTTGTAAGCCTCTATGATGACTTAATCTCCCTTCCAATGCTGAGGCTACTTTCATCCAGTCATTTTCTAGTTTTTTTTTAGTTTTGTTTGCGTCATTTTGTATTGGCCAAATTAGCCACCAGCAGCATAAGGGTTAATTCAGTTCATGCTTGGAGATCTCCTTGGCAACTATCATCTGGCCCTATGATTGACAACTGACAAAAATTATAAAGGAGAGTTATGGGATGAGATAGAATGAGCATTTCTCCTTCAAGATCGCTTCTGGTTTCTACAAGCCTAAAAAGCCTGAAAGGGTCAACCGATTCATGCGATCAAAAGACCCAGCTTATTTTGGTAAAAACTCCCCCATGAAGGCATTTTTCTGATGATATTTCAAGGAGAATTATTGATCATATCCCCGCCAACAATGCTGCCAAAGTATTATGTGAACTTATGCTTAATTACGACGTTATTTTTAAAAGTACCGCTGATCCAGACGACACTTTTCAAGGAGCTCTCCTGGCAGGAAAGGGCCGAACAGATGTTTTGGGTCTTTGGGGGTAGCCGTCACCAATGACGACAGCAAATAGGTCAACCAGGTCCTCCTGGACATCTGGATTCCATCTCAAGGTCAAGGTCAATTCAATCCATATTTGCATCCGTGAACGTGAACGATCTCATGAAGGCGACAACATCATCATTAAATATACAGATGTACAGGAAATAAACTTTTTGGGGGCGGTATTAGGTTTAACCATTCCAATGCTGAGGCCACTTTTGTCCAAAGCACAAGGATGCAAAGATTTTCAAAAAAGACTTAAAGGTAGACTTCTTTGGAACAAATGGCTAAGAAGTAGACACATCTGCACAGAAAAGACTCAATAGCTAATGAGAAAATAGAAAAGGTGCTAAATTAAACTCATGGGCCAGTAGTTTAAATGGACCAATTTAAATAACCCTTTGGCAAGTATGAGGGGAATGTAGGTGGGCAAGTTATTTAAAAGTATTTTAATCAATATCAACCAAAAATCTTAAAAGAAAAATCACTTTCCTACATTCCTAAGTGTATATATCTCAAGTAGTCTTGTTTGTTGTATTTTAACCTTCCCATCGTCATGGCAACCTAAACTGAGAGGCACAGGTGCATCTGTTGTTATGACAACAGATTCCTCTACAAGTCTTGCTTACTTTAGATAGTCACTAAATCTAACAACACTCAGGCCCGGCCCTTGCACTCATGTTTCTTGAAAAATATTTAATGAAGCTAGGACTATTAGATTTAGATAACAATTATAACTACTTTCATTCTAAGATACTCAATTATTTCAATTATTCTAAATTTTATTTTATTATTTTATTTGGGAGGGTATGGAGGGGGGGGGGGGTCCATATTGGGCGCTCAGGGTCTGTGGCAAATGAGTCAGCCCTCCACAAATAAAATAGAAAATAATAGAATAAAATAATGAAATGAAATAAAATAAAATATTATATTAATATGATCAGGGAATTTTTTATTTTTTTAGAATGAACATTCCTGATATGATTAAGTTGGGATTTTCCAACTCTATGTTAGTTGTACTATGTTTTGTGCACTAGTTTCTTGTGGTCCGAGTTTGATTTTTGGCCAGGTCCACATAAGTATGTAGCACCTGACTATTTTAGTGATTTCTTTCTGACTACTTAAGTATTTTCTATCTAGAAAAAGCAACCACCAGAAAATATTTGACTGAGAAATATTAATGAAAACCTAATAAGCAATTCTCCTTCAATTTTTTTCCATTTTATGTAAAATTCCAGAGTTATTTTTCAAAGTCTTAAAGATCCAGACGACATTTGTCCAAGAGTTCTCAAGGCAAGAATGGGTTAAAGGTTGGATGTGCAATGTTTGGGATAGTTCCAAGGTATTTCAGTTTGATTTTGTTATGGCTCTTCCTTGAATTATTCATAATTAAAAAATGTTTTGCTACCTTTTTTAAGGTGGCTTTGACGGTAAGGTACGATGGTGCAGGTGTGAACAGCAGAAAAAAATAATTTTATCTTTTTCAACCCTTTTCTGGAAAACGACCAAACAAAAAAAAATTCTGGCTTTTTCCAGAAAAACAGCGGAAAAAAGATTAATTTCTTTTTCTGCCGTTCACACCTGCACCATCATAGTAAGACAATCTTTTGTGAATATGCTGAGGATACATAAAGCATGAGCTATCATTTAAAATGAATATCAACCCTTTGCTGCCTGGATATCTACTTGACGAGTGTCGTCTGGACCTGTCATACTTTTGAAAATAACTAAATTAATACCAACATGATAGGGTTTAGATGGTTTTCAAAAATCTTTGCGTCCTTGTGTTTTGGACGAAAGTAGCCTCTGCATTGGGAGGGTTATAATGTAGCTTTTGAAGGTGCAATTGGACTCTGTGGTGAAAACCTAATTTCGAGCCCTGTATTAAACCTGTCACTGGAAACTTTCTCACATGCCCCAAGCAAGATTCAAACCTGGGTTACAGTAGTGAGAGGCTGAGTGATCTGTGATTAAATAATGGCAGTATTTTCTTGTTTAGTTCACCAGTTGGACTTTTGGCATGGCTCCACCTTAAAGCCAGGTTCCTCTAACATGCGGGTAGCTTTAAGTTGTGTTGCGCTTTTCTTGCGTGCATCAGTTGAGTCTAGGATACAGCTGCTGCAGCCCTAGCTGAAAGTTGCTGTGGTGAGAGTTGCCGTGGTGAGAGTTCCCGTGGTGAGCGTTGCCGTGGTGAGTAGAGACGCCTAGCGATGGTTAAAGATAAGGTTCTCATCCCTTTTGCTTCCGTGAGGATTAACCCTTTTATGTATGTATGTATATATATATATATATATATATATATATATATATATATATATATATATATATATATATATATATATATATATATATATATATATATGTATATATATATATATATATATATATATATATATATATATATATATATATATATATATATATATATATATATATATATATATATATATATATATGCCAGTAGTGCAGGGGTCCAGCTAGCCACTAGACCCATAGCCAAAGGCTACAGAAAATTGTGTTGGGCTATAATGATAGTTGCCTTTGAAGCCCGGCTGGCTATAAAAAAAGTGAAATATTAAGATCATGCTCCGAGCAATATCAGTAATAAAATCAGTTAAAGAACACCATTTGACACACCAGTTGTCCTTTGGTACAATTCCAATATGCAATAGAACAGTGAAAAGATGGTTTACACTGTCAAAATTGGTTTTAGGGAAGGACTGCAGTGGGACTGAAGCATTTAGAAAATCTAGGGCTATGAGATCTTGGGTGGGGCTATGGCTTTGTGAAAACCTCAAGTCCTGGGGTCTCTTAGAGTTTTTAACCAAAGTCTGACCCCTGAAAACGTTGTCCTGAGAATAACTATTTGGTGATTATATTGTTTAACTACTCAGAGATAGTGTCTCCACATCTTTGGTCTACTACCTCTTTTAGACTCTGCACCCATGAATAGGTCATTTCATCTGTAGAGTCCCTAAGATTTAGGTTCATTTAACCCTTCCAATGCTGAGGCTACTTTCATCCAAAGCACAAGGATGCAAATATTTTTGAAAAAACATCTAAACCTTACCATTTTGGTTTCATTGGATAGCTTCCACTGAGTAATATTAGATGAGTACCAGGGTTTCAGTCATTTTTCAGGTTTTTTGCATCACTTTATGTTTGTCAAATCAGCCATGAGCAGCACAAGGGTTAAAATCTATGCTAGTAGGTCATCTAGATGTTGGGGTCTGGATCTACAATACTTATGACAATAACTTTGCAATTGAAAATGATCTTGCAAACTATTCAAAGGAGAGTTGTTGGTTTATTATTGGTTCTGATTAACATTTCTCCCTCATATGTTTTCCCATCTGTGCTTTAATTTAGCTTGACAGATTTCCTCCAGAAATTGTCTTCTGGATCTTAGATACTTTTGATAATATCTTAGAAATTAAGAATGATTTTACCAAATATTTGAAGGTGAGTTGTTTGTAATGTTCTGATAAACATTTCTCCATCAAAACTTTTTTCCATATGAGCTTTGGCTTGACAGATTTCATCAAAATTGTCAGGCCGCTTTTGGATGCTGTGAGCATTAATGGCCCTTTGACATCTAGCTAAAAGATTACGGGTGAACCCTGAGATGTTGTTGACAAATTCTGGCTGAAGCAAGTACTTAGATGGTATGTTCTCCATTGATGTGAGCAGGGTAAAGATAGTACGATGCACCGCAGCTAACTTGAGAAGGATGGAATTATAAATCATCACCTAAGTCTAGCTTCGCACCACTCTTCTTGTTGACACTTCCTTTCACCTCCTTGTCGAAGAGTTCCTATATTGGAGAGCTCTCGAAGCCGATGACATAATTAACCCATTTATGCCTACAGTGTTAAAACGTCCATCTATTTTGGTGATATCTATCTCAATCGTTTATTCTAAATAAATCATTTTGTCAAAATGATGTTGTTATTATACCTTGGATAAAAAAAAATATACGTTTGGTGTTAGATGCATAAATGTATTAAGAGAAGCCGTAGGTATGAATGGTTTTACCCATTCATGCCAGGAGTTCTACTTGACAGATGTCGTCTGGACCTGTTATACTTTTGAAAATAAATTCATAATGAAGCATTAATTTGCAAACTATTTGAAGGAGAGTTGTAGATTATGTTTTAAGGAACAACTTCCGTCTAATATTTCCTAACCATTGATTGTGTTAAAGAAATATCATCAAAATAGTCAGGCGTTTTTTGCTGCTCAGCAGGCATGAATGGGTTAATCTATTCATGTCTGCAGTGCCCCGGACATCCTGTCATTTTTGCTACTTGACAGATTTCGTCTGGACCTGTCATACTTTTGAAAATAACTTCGGACTGAAGCATCAATTTGTAAACTTTTTGAAGGAGAGTTGTAGATGAAGTTTTAAGGAAAAACTTTCCTTCAGATATTTTCTAACCATTGGTTTTGTTAACGAGATATTACCAAAATAGTCAGGATGGGTTAACCTATTCATGTCTGCCGTGCCCCAGACATCCTGTCTTTTTTGCTATTATTTACTTGACCAGAGCATTATTCAGGAAGTATTTAAGGTAGAAATGTTGATCATAACCTAAACAGCAACTTTTCTTCAAATATTTTTGGAATTTATGCTTATTTTCAATTTTATTTTCTGGTGTCAATAGCGAGACAACACTTCTCAAAGAGATTTTCAAGTATGAAAGGGTTAAAGGGAAGTCTATGCATTAATGCTCTCAGGAGCTAAAAGCAGTCTGACTGTTTTGCTGAAATCTTGCAGGCAAAAACAAAGTTAAGGAAAATGTTTGATGGGGAAATATTCATCACAACATTACAAACAATTCTCCTTCAAATATTGTGTAAAATCAAATTAAATTTCAAAATTATCATCAAAAATATCATCCATCCAGACGACATATTCGTGAGGAACTCCTAAGCATCAATGGGTCAATATGGAGCCTTGAAAAGTGATAAGTGAAAAGTTGTTACCATCTGCAGCGAGCAAAATAAAAAATAGCACGAGACAAGATGTCGGGAATTTTCCGACTGAGCTGCCTGGTTCCTTGATTGACAAGGTTCCGAGCTTCGTTCTACGTTTTTCTACCTCCCTGTGAGAAGAGCCTTGAAATCGCGTCAGGCTTTTGCTCGAACCGGAAAGCGGAGCATGCGTGCCAAACTCTGCACCTGTTCTTTAACCTATTCCTGCCCAAAGATCTTCTCGACAAACTTCGTCTGGACCTACAGTACTTTTGAAAATAACTTTGGAATTAATCATAAATTGACGTTATATTTGAAGGAGACTTGTGGGTTGGGTTTCGAATAATATATCTGCTTCAAATATTTTCTGAAAATTGCTCTTTTTAGAGAGATATCACCAAAATTGTCAGGATTTTTTTTGGCACTACAGGCATGAATGGGTTAACCTGTTCAGGTCTAGAGATTTCCATAATGAGGATTGTTGTCTTGATTTATGATACTTATGAGAGCCACTTTGGATTTAACCATTAAATGCTGAGGCTATTTAAAGCACAAGGACGCAAACATTTTTGAAAAACATTTAAATCCTGTCATGTTGGTATTCATTGGATTGCTCTCACTGAGTACTCTCAGATGAGTAGCCATGTGCCAGGGCTTCAGTCATTTTTCAGGTTTTTTGCATCATTTTGTATTGGCCAAATTAACCATATGAGTAGCCATGTGCCAGGGTTTCAGTCATTTTCTATATCCTATCATTATCCTAGAATTCCAACTTACTATGGTTAGTCTATGTTAATTACACCACCTGGTGTGAAAAATGTAAACTAAGCTGACCTCATTGACAATTTAGTGCAAGTGAAAAGACAAGAGAAAAAGCTGGTGAGAGTGCCAACATATGACAATAAATACTAAGCCTTTTCATAGCCAGAGATCTTCATTTCTTAACCTATTTATGGCCAGAGATCTTCATTTCTGAACCTATTTATGGCCAGAAATCTTCATTTAACCTATTTATGGCTGAAGTAGCCAAAAACTCCCAGAGTGTTTTGCTTTGTTCATGTACTCCAAGTGTGAGTGTGTTAATAACCCTTCAATGCCTGAAGTGTCCTCATGTGATCTGACGCTTTTGAAGATATCTTAGTTACCAGAGTATATTTTGAAAAATATTTCAAGAAGAAATGTAGATCAGAACTCAGCCAACAACTCTCCTTCAAATATTATGTAAGATCACAATTAATTCCATAGTTATTGCAAAAAATATAAATAGTCCAGACGACTCTTGTCCAGGGGGACCTCCAGAATGAATGGGTTATTTTAGCCAGGATACATATAGTACCGCTGTCACCTGTCATAATATGGCTACAAATACCATATCTCAGACTAAAATTATCACCTACTTGTAGTCTTATGGTCTTATGCCTGTCTCTCTAAGTGGAACAGTATGAGTTTTACAGCCAGGGGGAGGAGGGGGGGGGGGGGGGGGTTGGGGGGAGCAGAAGTGGGGTTCAGGGGGGGAGGGGGGGGGGGGGGGGGGTGATGCAGGGCAAGTTGGAATGGGCAACTAAAGAAAATCTTTGGTTATGCAATGCCATACAAGTTCACATATTATATATGTGTGTGTGTGTATATATATATATATATATATATATATATATATATATATATATATATATATATATATATATATATATATATATATATACATATATATATACATATATATACATATATATATATATATATATATATATATATATATATATATATATATATATATATATATATATATATATATATATATATATATATATATATAGCAGTTTCTTAAGAAGTGTGTGTGTCTTGTTCATTCAAAGAAAATGAGGTATGATGCATAAAATACAGTTGGAAGCAGTCTTATCTTTACGGATGAATTGACTTACTTATTGCTAACATACTCTCAGTTACTAGTAGGTGGTCCTACAATTTTTCATGGATTAATCCCTCCAGCTGAGACATATTTGATAGAACTAGATGAAGGACATGACTGTAACTGTAACTTTGTAGCCAATATCTGGGAGAAGAGGGGGGGGGGGGGGGGCAGGGGTTGTTAATTGAATGCCCTACTACCTTGGTTACCCCCCCCCCCCCCCCACCTATGAAATTTAATTAGGCAACCTTTGATTTTTTTGGTTTCCCAAATTGACTAACAGGAAAAAATACCTGACTAGATAAAAAAAGATGAAATGATTATCTTATATGTAAGATGTACTCAGCCACCGTCTCCACTAAATAATATTAATATGATACAAAAATAAAACTTTCATTTTCTAAAGAAGAAGAACCGTGTTAGGGATGATATCATAATATCTGGATATTATGTTGTCTGCCCCCTAAAAAGGCAATTTTGAATTTAAGATTAAATCGCTACTATGGACCTTACAAAAACAACTCGCTACAGAGCTTTGGTTATGGCACAAACGTTTCCGAACCAGTTTATATCACAGACTGGATGAAAAAAAAGATTTCTAATAATTTTACTATTCCAAGTATCATAGATTCAAACGACTATTTTTAGAGAAATTGTTTAGCATGATTTGTTAAAAAAAATGCTGTATCCTGAGAAATATTTGACCAGAAGTTATTGTTCATGATGGGTTTAACAATTCGTCTTCAGATATTTCTCAAATATTGTTGTTTATGATGAGTTATTTTCAAAGTTGTCAGACCACGTGCACACTCCAGATGTGTATGGGTTAACCCATTAATGCTCACGCCACCCAAAAGCAGCCTGACAATTTTGAGGAAATCTTGCAGGCAAAAACATATTCGGAAATATATTCGATGGAGAAATGTTCACCTGAACATTACCAACAACTCTCCTTCAAATATTTTGTAAAATCATTCTCAATTTCAAAGTTATCCTCAAAAGTATCATAGATCCAGAAGACAATTTCTGGAGGAACTCGTAAGCATAAATGGGTTAAATGGCTTCCTCTTATCTCGAGCAAGACTTTTTTCTCCTTGGAGAAATGAAAATCCCACCAGGAGGTTAATTTGCAATCGTAAAACCCCTAAGGGCACTGCGTCGGCCATCTTGGTTTTCGGAGTCGTCGCCAAATGGCTTTTTGTTATTGATTATATTGATCTGTCAGTCTTAACCCACTAATGCTCAAAGCGTCCAAAAACAGCCGGACAACTTTGATGGACTCTTGCAAGTAAAAGCAAAGTAAGAAAAATATTTGATGGAGAAATGTTAATTAGAACATAACCAACAACTATCCCTCATATACTTTGTAAAATCATTCTCAATTCTACAGTTATTGTCAAAAGTAGTTTAGGCCCAGACGACAATTTATGGAGAAGCTCTTAAAGTATTATGGGGTTAACTAATTCATGCTAGTGGCTCTCATAGAAATTGTCCTGATTAAATTGGCAATATTGTTTTGACCAAAACAGCTACCGGAAAATATTTGAAGGAGAAATATTCTGCAGACCCAAACCAACAACTCTCTTTCAAATGGTTTGTGAAGTTTTGCTTAATTTTAAAGTTATTCTCAAAAGTGTCCAATATCCTTACAATAATCTCACGGTGTCCTCTGGGTATGTAGGGGTTAAGACGAATACAGGAAATTGACTGCCAGTGTCCTTGTCAGCTTTTGCAGGAGAGCTATGAATACAAATAGCACTACGTGATGGGCGCAAATGTCAGATTCGCCATCACAGCATGAAAGGACCAATCAGATGACAGGCCTCGCTTTCGTTGATGGATTGCCTTTGAGACCCAAGACCCTGCTCACTGTCTCTCACAACTGACAGCTGAGTGGTTGCCACTGACTACTCACTGTTTCTCACCATTGAGGGTCTGCCCTAATCTCTGAGTGGTCTAATGCATTGCCACTGACTGCTCGCTGTCTCTCACCACTGATAGCTGAGGTGTTGCCACTGACTGCTCGCTGTCTCTCACCACTGATAACTGAGTGGTTGCCACTGACTGCTCGCTGTCTCTCACCCTTAAAGGCCTGCCCTGATAGCCGAGTGGTCTAAGGTGTTGCCACTGACTGCTCACTGTCTCTCAACACTAAAGGCCTGCCCTGATAGCCGAGTGGTCTAAGGTGTTGCCACTGACTGCTCACTGTCTCTCAACACTAAAGGCCTGCCCTGATAGCCGAGTGGTCTAAGGTGTTGCCACTGACTGCTCACTGTCTCTCAACACTAAAGGCCTGCCCTGATAGCCGAGTGGTCTAAGGCGTTGCCACTGACTGCTCACTACTAAAGGCCTGCCCTGATAGCCGAGTGGTCTAAGGCGTTGCCACTGACTGTTCACTACTAAAGGCCTGCCCTGATAGCCGAGTGGTCTAAGGCGTTGCCACTGACTGTTCAGTGTCTCTCATTACTGGGAGTGTGCCAAGATAACTGAGTGGTCTAGGACATTGTATATAGCTGTTCTATCTCACAGTTGTGCATTTGATTCTTATCAACATTTCCACTTCAAACAATTGCTCTGTCATTTCTTGCAGCTAGGGGATGACATGACATGGACCCCCCTTGATCTGACTACAGTATTAGTGTCCCAGGGTTTTTAAAGAAATTATTTTCATTGCCCGACCCCTTTTTTAGTTGCCTCGGGCAGATTCCTGGACTCTGTACTACACAGGATTGAGACAGGGAATCACGCAAAATCAATGACGTCCCGCGGGGATCATTAAGCTGTCTCTAGGGATGGAGGGGAGAAGCATCGTATCGAGTGAAAGTGATCCCTCCTCATGATGTAGGAGAGTTCTCTGTTGACATTGAAAGCCGTAAAAAGCGATAAGATCACGAACGTCAATTTTCTCCTCCGGCGGTGAAGAGCGCATCGAGATGATAAATTTTGCCGCAGATTGATTTGGGATAAGATTTAGGGGGGAGCTTAGCGGCGGAATTGGCAAGGACATCGGTAGTTCCACAGTTAAGGCAAAACCAAGGTAGGCGTCTAGCTCATAGTCATTGCGGTATTTTTTAAATTTGAAATATTTGTAAAATTTATTTTCCTGCTTATTGCGGTACTTGTGAAATTGTTCAGACTCTTTTTCCGATATGATATAAGACAAGATTACTTGGAAACGATTACTTGGAAAATTATGGGGGCGGGGGGTTGTGGCTGGTAGCACTAAGATTGTGGGGGGGGGGGGGGGGGGGGGAATAAAAGAAATATCAGCAAGATTTTGGAAGTGTTCTGTCAGTGTGAGATATAACTAATTCGAATTCTTTGAGGTTCTTGTGAAAATGTTCAGACTTTTTTCCATTTAAGATATAAGATAAGATTGCTTGGTACGATTACGTGGGAAATACTGGGAGTCTGACAGCACTTAAAGATTCTTAGCGGGTGCCCTGTACATGTGAGATATTACCTAATTATTAATAATCGGAAAAAAGTCTGAACAATTTCACAGGAACCTCACAGAATAATGATAAGAAATATCAGCACTAAGATGTAAGATAATTACTTACAATATTTCTTATCATATTCTTTGAGGTTCCATTGAAATTGTTCAGACTTTTTTCCGATTATTATATAAGATATGATCACTTGGAAACTGATAGGTATCTGCAAGCACTAAGATTCAGGGGGTGCATTATATCAGTGTGAGATATTACTTACAATATTTCTTAGCATATTCTTTGAGGTTTTTTTATGAAATATTATTTAAGATAAGATTGCTTAGAAACTAATAGGTATTTGCCAGCACTAAGATTCAGGGTGTGCCCTATCAATGTGAGAAATTACTAGGAATATTTATTCTGGTACTCATTGGGGTTCTTTTGAATTATACTTTTTTCAAGTATTAATATGCGTTAAAGGCATTCCATATCCTTTGAGATTCATTAGAAATTGTTCAGACTTTTTGTTTCATTTCTATTTCAGTATGTGATTTGTATTTCATATTTTTGGGGGTTCATGTGAAATTATTTCCGACTTGTTTCTAATATTGATATGAGAAAGGCGTTGCTGGTTATGCTAAATCCATGGTTGAACCCCTGGACTCTGTTTTTCATGCCGTATAGAGGTTGAGTATGCTGACCCAATGAGGTTTGCTGTAAGCACGTTTGTTTGTTTTTTTGCGTTGTCTATTCTGGGGTGATTTCCCTGCCTCTCAAGAGTGAAGAGCTCAGCGGGATAATGCGCCAAAAATAAAACGTGAGGTGAAGTTCAAGAGAAGGTTTAACCCTTTCAAACCCGAGCCTTCTTTTATGGAAAGACAAGATTCTACACTGAGAATTTAACAGTGTGTCGTCTGGATCTATGATACTCAAAGCAATAACTTTGAAATTAAGAATAATTTGGCAAAATATTTGGAGGAGAGTTATAGGTAATGTTCTAATCAACATTTCCCCATCAAATACCTTCCCAACTTTGCTTTTGCCTGCAATATTTCATCAAAATTGTCAGGCCATTTTGGCTGCTGTGAGCATTAATTGTTTAACCCTTTCAAGCCCGAGCATTCTTTTATGGAAAGGCAAGATTCAACACTGAGAATTTAACAGTGTGATAGGGTGGCATTTGTTAGAAAAAATGTGGTAGTGGTAGTAATTAACCTATTCTTTTTTTAGTGAAGTACATATATAGACACAAATAACAATATGGCTATTGCTGAAAAAACACAGAAAGTTTCAGCAAGGAATGTTACAAATTATTCTCAGTTATACCTTAACCCTCATGCTGTTGTTGGCTAATTTGGCCAATACACAATTAACAGAAAGTTTCAGGAAGAGGTGTTACAAATTATTTCAAGTCAAATAGAGACTGGATTTTTACAAAAAAATGCAGATAGTTTCATCTGAAAGTGCACAATGATGCAAAAAACCTGAAATCCTGGCACATGGGTACTCATCTGAGAGTACTCAGCTCAGGCCATCCAATGAATACCAACATGATAGGGTTTAGATGGTTTTCTAAAATGGTATTTGTCTCCTTGCAGTGCTTTGTACATGCTAAGTTCTGAAGAATATTTCTTCTAACATTTTGGAATGGACTCTTCACCAAAATCGCCAGGCAGTTTCAGGGGATAGACTTCAGCTGAAACCCCTGGCAGACCCCATGACTTCTGATCCTCAGGTTGTCGAATCATCATAGCCCCAACCACAATCTCATTCCCCTTGCTTGGCTGAATTCTGCAATCTCATTGTAGTCCTTTCTCAAAAACAATTTCAAAGTTGTAAACCATTTTTTTCACCGTGATATTTCATTTAGAAACTGTACTTTAAGGACAATTGATGTGTCAAATGGTGTCAATTTTCAAATAATCATATTCCTTATAATTCCTTTGAGCATGATCTTAATGTCGCTTTTCTATAACCAGCCGGGCTACTAAGGCAAATATTATTAAAGCCCCACACAGGTTTTTGTAGCCTGAGGCTATGGGGCTAGTAGTTAGCTGTACCCTTGCCATTTTGGCACTACGGGCATGGATGGCTTAATGCAGTATATAGGAGAGAGAGTGTCTTTAGGTTTATCTCAAGGGAATTGCTTTCATATGTTTAGCGGCAAAGGTTAATTATTCTATGTTCGCTCTCTGACCTCCTACACAAGATACTGAAAATATGTGCCCAAAATGAAACTAAGGAATTTTATTTACTTTTTCGCCCCATCCTAAGATTAAATTGTAACAGCAAGGAATAATAGGGTTGGTTTGGGTTTTGTAATGGTTGTTGTTGATACCTTCTCTACAATCTTAAAGCTACCCTAATTGTGACTAATAAGACAGCTATTGATTAATTGTAGAGGAAACTAGAGGAGCTTAGAAAAACACCAAATAATCTCTAGTCACTGTAATCTTTCTCACATGCCTTGAGGCTCTGATTCAAACTTGGCACCTTCAGCATTAGTGAGAAACAGCAATCAGTCAGTGGCAACACCTTAGACCACTCTACTATAGGGGGTGGCCAAAGTACTCAGAAAATTCTCAAACTAACCTTAACTAAAGTTTCTGGCAATGTTTTCACATGCTTCAAATATGTGGCTATACCCTAGACCACTCCGCTATGGGGGCAGACCATCGTACCCAAGAAAACCACCAACTAACCTCAAGTTTTCTTGCAATGTGTTCACATACTTTAAATGGGTGACAGTACATTAGACCACTCAGCTATAGGGACAGGCCATAGTCCCTAATAAGAAAACCACCAACTAACCCCTAGGTTTCTGGGACCGTTTTCACATGTTTCAAATTGGTCGTAGCACCCTAGATCACTCGGCTATGGGGACAGGCCATAGTACCCAAGAAAACCACCTACTAACCCCAGGTTTCTGGGACAGTTTTCACATGTTTCCACTTGGTAACAGCACCTTAGATCACTCAGCTATGGGGGCAGGCCATGGTACCCAAGAACACCACCAACTTACCCCAGGTTTCTGGCAATATTTCTTGTATCACACTTGATTCCAACTGGCGCTATTTCAGTAATAACTACCAGTGGAAGCACAAAGCCTTTGGCAGTAGAAGGCAGTTAGTATTGTCAGAAAAACTGGGAAAAGCTTTGATGAAAAAATGTGTGTTGTTATGAAATTTGAGAAGTTTGGAGCCTGCCTTGGGGCCTCCCTTGAGGAGCTATAATAGTGTAGGTTGAAACATCTTGACCTAGCGTTGTCTTTAACCCATTAATGCTCACAGCGGCCAAAACAGGCATGATGATTTTGGAGATATTTTTCTAACAAAAGCATTTTTTAGAAAATATTTGAAGGAGAAATGTTAACAAGTGGTCAAACAACAACTCCCCTTCAAATATTTTGAGAACTTTTCCTTCATTCCCAAATTATTTTTAAAAGTATGAAAGTAGCAGACGATACTTTCTAGAGAAACTCTGAGTGAGCTCTGATTCTTGCAGCACCTAAAAAGACCAACTATCTTGAAGATAACTCTCAAAAACAGTTTTCATAAAATACTTGAAAGAGAAATGTTAACCCTTATGGTGCTTGTGGCTAATTTTGCCAACACCAAATGATACAAAAAACCTGAAAAATGACTGAAACCCTGGCACACGTGTACTCATATGAGAGTACCCAGCAAGAGATATCCAATGAATAGCAACATGACAGGGTTTAGATGGGGGTTTAGATTGTTTTCAAAAATCTTTTCGTCTTTTGTGCTTTGGACAAAGGTAGCCTTATAAGCGTTAAGAGTAACTCTTGCCTTTGTTGTCTGGATCTTTGATACTTATGGAAATGGAGAGTGATTTCACAAAATATTTGAAGGAAAGCTGATGTGGTTATGTTCTGATTAACATTTCTCCTACAAATACTTTCCCAACTATGCTTTGGTCTGAAAGATCTCGTCAAATGTGTACAGCTGTTTATATATATATATATATATATATATATATATATATATATATATATATATATATATATATGTATATGTATATGTATATATATATATATATATATATATATATTTATATATATATATATATATATATATATATATAAATATATGTATATATATATATATATATATATATATATACATATTTATATATGTATATATACATATATATATATATATATATATACATATACATATACATATATATATATATATATATATATATATATATATATATATATATATATATATATATATACATATATATATATATATATATATATATATATATATGTATATGTATATATATATATATATATATGTATATATATATATATATATATATATATATATATATATATATATATATATATATACACACACACAGATATGTTCTTTACTATCACCTCTGTTATTTTAGGTGTACTTGATCGAAGTGATTTCAAAGGATTTACTCTTTTGGAGCATCTGAATATAAATAGGAAATTTTCTGCTTGTCACTACTCAGAAAAAGATTAGATCTTCATAAGTGGAGGTGAATTATTGGTAGCCATGTTTAAGGTCGCCTAGCAACAAGGATCAGGAAGCAGCAAATGGCCTCATACATTTTTATTGGTCTGCAGATGAAATTGGGGGTACTCCCATGAACCGTTTACGCTGAAGTGGATTAGATTCAGCTCGGAACGGAGTTCACGAAAAAATGCACGAGGCAGATTCGTCGCTTAATCAATGCCGGCAGAAGCTACGTTAAACTTCGGGACAAATAAAGACTGCATCATTTTATGGACTCTATTAGCGATCGCTAATTTGCCTTATTGATCTGATTGAGAAAAAGTACCGGATAATCACAAGATGACATGACAGGAAAAGTAGTCCCGTGTACAGTTACGACATTACAACATTCCGACGACCATGCTCCCACAGGAAGCAAAGGACATCTCGGATGGGTTCTTGATAAGGACTGCTCACGTCAAACAATATGATGGCATGATTTTCACAGAGGAGCGGTAAACTCGAAATCTCGCAATTTTGTGCTGGGTCATCGTGACTTTCTTTTTTCGAGTTTTCCGTGAAGTGGCGATACCAACATAATTCCGAAAAAAAATTCTTCAAGCAATCGTTTGTTTGCTAACAGAGGAATACTACATTTTTTACAGTGTTGAAATTTTAAAGATGCACAGTATCTTGACGGAAAATGCAAAAACAAAAACATTTTGATGGAGCAGCCAAGCAGAGCACAATATATACAGATCTCAGTCAGTGTTTGCATGGAAGTTTGCAATAGCATCGTGACATTTTCCATCTCCATATGAAATAACAACAAGAATACTACAGAAAAGACATTTTTAAGTTGTTTATTTCCTGACATTGGAGAGCACCAATTTGATACATTTTTGTGTGTTTCAGATTATATTACAAATTTTTTTAAAATATTTTTTCAGTTGTTCACATCTTAATAGATGTACTGCCACTGAAAGCATTTTCAAATAATTCTTTTGCCATTAGAAGAATTTCTCTTAAAATTTTGCAAAAAACTTTTTTTGTCCATGCGTCAAATTACTCACAAGAATCAGCGCATCGTATAATCATGTGGAGTTTGTCAAAATCTCATCAAGACTCGTTACAAGAGTGCACCATGAGCCTGGAAAATATAAAAATGTTGGAGGGGGGAAAAAACCCTCCCGTTAAATCTTCGTCGAGGTTCAATCCGTTTCGCTGGGCGACAAGACTGAAGGGATTTTCTTCCCATTCCTGCCCGAACAGTCCCGGGCGTCAGATGGACCGTATCCGGAGCATGGAATCTCTGGACGGAGGGGGAGGAGGAAGAGGAGGAGGAGGTGAAAATTCAGAATCTCCTTTCCATGTTGGTTGGCGTTATCTCAGCGTCAGGAGTTTCCCGCAAAACGTAAGTATAGACACCCGAACTCCCTCAATATATTTCAGGTTTTTCTTCGGGAAGTTGCCTAATGAATTTGAATACCACATTTGAAGTTAATCAATTGCATTTTTTACTTGCCACATATTTTTTTATATGAGTGTATAAAATGATATATATGTATACATATATATTTATATGAATGTTTTTATTAATGTCTACCCTATGTGAATATGCCATTGCAAGTATGAATTCAAATGTGAATATACAATTAGGAGTATGAATTTAAAGGTGAATATACCAATATGAGGTGGAATCTTTTAATGTGAATATACCAATATGTAGGCATCGAATCAAAATGTATGAACATGAATATGAATGCCATTGTTGATATATATCAATATGAGAATTAATTTCTGTAATTATACCGGTATACATATGAATGTTTATATGAAGGTGAATTTAGATGTGAATATATGATGATATATGAGTGTAAATGTCTATGTGTAAATATAATACTGAGTATATATAATGTCACTATGAATATATGAATATCAATGAATGTCTGAATATGTAGATATGGATATGAATGTCTATGTGAATATATGAATAAGTATGGATGGCATTGTGAATATATCAATATGATCATGAATGTCCATTTGAACACACATATGAACTTTTCTCTCAATATGTAGATGTGAGTAAGAATTGCTCATGTTAATACAATAACAAATATGAGTTTCAATGGCCCTTTTAATATATGAATATGAGTGTGAAGCTTTATGTGAATATATGAATATGAGTGTGAAGTTTTATGTGAATATATGAATATGAGTGTGAAGTTTTATGTGAATATATGAATATGAGTATGAAGTTTTATGTGAATATATGAATATGAGTGTGAAGTTTTATGTGAATATATGAATATGAGTGTGAGGTTTTATGTGAATATATGAATATGAGTGTGAAGTTTTATGTGAATATATGAATATGAGTGTGAAGTTTTATGTGAATATATGAATATGAGTGTGAAGTTTTATGTGAATATATGAATATGAGTGTGACGTTTTATGTGAATATATGAATATGAGTGTGAAGTTTTATGTGAATATATGAATATGAGTATGAATCTTATGTGAATATGTGAATATTAGACAGTGTGAAGTTTTATGTGAATATATGAATATGAGTATGAAGTTTATGTGAATATATGAATATGAGAGGATTATTATGTGAATGTATGAATATGAGTAGGAATTCTCTATGTGAATACAGCTCCAAATACAATATGGATTTGAATGTCTGTGTGAATATGTGAATGTTAGTATATTTTCCTTTATAGGTCATACAGATTGCTGACTGTGTGTGACTAGTTTTGAGGAATTTTCTTTTTTCTCAATACTCCTTATGATCTCATCCTATGAACCAAAATTTCATAATTTTCATTCATTCATTTGTTCATCTGACATTTGCTTTTTCTTGTATCATTCTTATTTATAAGTGTTTATTCTTTCCTTTACCTGGCTGAGCGATGTATTTCTTCATGCAGACTTTTCTCATTCTTCCATCATTTCCCATCACCATTTATTCATCTGTTCTTCCATTTATTCATTCATTCATTCATTTATTCATTCATTCATTCATTCATTCATTTATTCATGCATCCATCCATCTATCCATCCATCCATCCATCCATCCATCTATTCACTGTTTTCACTGGAGTTCAACGTAGGGCCATCCTGTAAGACCAAAAATCGACTTGGACTTGCCTAACTCATCTTTGCAAGGCGGGCTAGTGCTATTGTTGAACCTGCCCTTGCTCAGGGATTGCTGTTTCTATTGCATACTCATGTATAACTTGTAGCAGAACATTTATTTTGCAAAAGGAGCTCCACACAAAACTTCATTTTTTCTGCTGCCAATAGAGGTCCTTCCTGTCTTCTCATGATCAGGCCTGCCATCTATTGGTAATGAGGGGTACTAAATAGGAATCACATCTAAGTGTACTGGAGATATTGCTTTCATACTCTACATGTTAACCCTTATGCTGCTGGCAGCTAATTTTGCCAATGCAACATGTTGCAAAAAAGCTGAAAATTTACTTAAACCCTGGAATATGGGTACTTACATGATAGTACTCAGTGAGAGCTATCTAATGAATACCAACATGAAAGGGTTTTGAAGGTTTTCAAAAATCTTTAAAACCTTGTGCTTTGGACGAAAGGTGCAAGTAAATAAAAGTGCCCCCCAATAAAGTCCTCCAGGCAGTTTGATGAAGCCAAGAACCCTTGAACAAGCCACGACTACAAAAAGAAAAACTGCACATTTTTTAGTTGTTCAATGCTTACTCAAATTGGCTAATTATCGATTACGAACCGCTTCCGAACACTATTTGCTATCAGTATTTGGTATTGCACCAACCGATGCAGGAGATTTTGTACCCAAGAGACTTCTTCATCACACAATCTAAATTTATTATTTCCATGCAATCGAAGGGCCAATCAGTAGATTTCTTCATTTATTTTCGTTGATAGTTAACCATTGTTTAGTTTCATTCAGTTTTTTTTAATAAAGTGTATTTCATTTTCATGAAATGTAAGCGACTTAGGAAAGATTTTCATTGATCTTGTTAGGTGAAAGATAGATTGAGAGGAATTGAGAAAAAAACATGAACTATACCACCCAGATAAGTCCATTTAAACTAAATCAAGATAATTCACTTCATGTTTTTATCGCTTCAAAATAGTTCATAGCATTATTCAGCGTTATGGAACATTTATTTTGTCATGTTGTTGAAGTTGCGCTCTCTTGGTGGCTAACTCTCTTGGGTACGAAATCTCCATGAACCGTACCGACTATATTACCGTTCTGTCCTCTTCTTCTATATTGATTGCTGGTGTACCGTTCCTTTCCTACATATTACTGGATTCCAATTAGGCAAATTGAATAAACATGGAGGAAATCGGCAAGTTAAGCGTGTTTGTAATCAGCCTGCTGATTTGTTGCCGAACCAAATGGGTGAAATTGGAATCACTGCTAATTGTCGTTGGCTCGCTCCTATCGGTATTAGATTAAACACAACTGATTTGTTAGGAATCTCACGACTATGGCTTGGACTTGAAAATTACCATCTTTGATCCTTGTCATTATTATCATCGTTATCATCTTTATCATCATTGTCATCAACATAATCTTTGTTGTCATCCTCCTCATCATCGTCACCATCATCATCATCATCATCAACATCATCATCATTATCATCATCATCATCTTCCTCCTTTGACCTCATCATAATCATTCTCATTATCATCATCATCATCATTATCATCAACATCATTATCATCATCATTCTCATCAACATCGTCATCATCATCTTTATGATCGTCATCATCGTCATCATCTGACCACCTATTGAAAAGATTGTCATAATTACCCTAATCAGTTATATACATAATGCCATAATCATTATTTCATTAATCAGTATTCGAAGAATTGACTGTCTATAAAGTTATTATTATATAACATACCTTGAAACTAAATGAATTCTTCTTTTCTTATTTTAGGTAAGTACAGTATTGCAATCTCTCATCAAAGATCCACACAATAGTGAGTAACCATTTGCCTGTCTCATTTCTGTTATCCTAATAAATTCTCCAATTGAAGGTCATCATTGAATTATACTTGAACCTGTTTAAGAAGCACCCTTTTATGAGAAACTTATATCTGCCTTGAAAGATGGGCCCATAAAGGTTCAATATACCTTACACATTTATGATATAACTACATGTATATCTATCTATCTATCTATCTATCTATCTATCTATCTATCTATCTATCTATCTATCTATCTATCTATATATATATGTATATATATATATATATATATATATATATATATATATATATATATATATATATATATACATTGTTTATATATATATATATATATATATATATATATATATATATATATATATATATATATATATATATATATATATATATATATATATGTGTGTATATATATATACACATACATACATACATACATACATACATACATACATACATACATACATACCCTTTCCTCTATTCTGATTCAATAGCAAACCTTGAAACCTCAATGCTTATTGGCCATTCAGTATGGTAACCATGGATACGGATCTCAGTTCCTCTCTCTTCACCCCGGGCTTAACCATATTGCTGATTATATTAGAAACGCTTTGAAATCTTCCTAATTCAAAGGGACTTACTAAAAAACGCATGTGGATACTGCCTCACAGATCAAAGGCATGTATCAGCCATGCGTAGTCAGACTTAGATTCAGTTCTGCGTAAAGTAGTGAGCACAGAGAGTGTACTACTAAGGTAAGAGTATAGGGCATATTGATGGGTTCCACTGTTAAGCCATAGGGAATGTATACGAGAGAGAGAGAGAGAGAGAGAGAGAGAGAGAGAGAGAGAGAGAGGAGAGAGAGAGAGAGAGAGAGAGAGATGAGAGAGAGAGAGAGGGGGGGGGGGAATTATTAATTAGATTCATCCATTGATTCATTATTGTTATTTTAACATATATATTTATTTATTTTTCATATGTTATATTACTTTATTTACTATAAATTCACATTCAATTTTAATCATTACTTTATCCATTTATCTATTCATTTATTTATGTATCTATTTATTCATTTATTTTTTTCACTTATTTAGTCAAGTTTTTCAATGAAATGCAAGAAATTCATTGTTTTCCCCATGCAATTTCTTGAACAAGAAAAAAATAATTAAAACTGTAGAAAAATACATTGTAAATGAAATAAAAAGGCAATTTGATATCTTCTCATTCAACAGATATATATATATTTACAATCTTATCATAATTACAGTAAAGTACGTTAAATGCCTGAGTAGAAACAATGATTACTCAACATCCAGTTCATCAATATCATGAGGGAAAATACTGGATGATAGGATTGATAATAAGAGCTCTCAGGAGAAGGCCTTATGGAATATCCTCATCAAAAATGCAAACGCCCATTATGTTTTTCACTCCTGATATTCCAGTATCTGTGACCTTTTTGCACTTAAATGATCAGCGAAAACAACCATCAGTATTGTCCACTGAGGCTAGTCCTAGGCCAAAAATGTATTTTGTCTCTCTATATATTTAAAATAAAAACTAGACCAACTCAAAACTGTGTCTACCCTGATTTAGTTCTTAAGTTGCTCACCAGGTGGCCCACAATGAGCTCTTTCCAGTTTCCTTGGATTCTGACTGACCAGTGTGTCCACACTTAACGCTCTTCTCTTGCCTTAACTCAATCACACTCAGAGTTCCTCTAGAAAGTATCGTCTGCTACTCTCATACTTATGAAAATAACTTTGGATTTAAGTAAAAGTTTACAAAATATTGAAGGAGAGTTGTTGTTTGACTTCTGATTAACATTTCTCCTTAAAAAAAATCCCCAAAATGGTTTTGTTAGTAAAATATATCCAAAATTGTCAGCCTGAATTTTGCCGCTCTATTTTACTGTTAAAACATTTTGGAGATTTTTTGCTTTATCACAAAGTTGTCTCCAAAAGTTGAATGAATATTGAGGACAGCTTCCAAGATAACTTTGAAGTATGAATGTTTACTTTAGTTGAACTCAGATGTGTGGGGAACTCCCTCAAAGTTGGACTGCTAGTTTGTGCTAGTGTTTAACCCATTTATATTTGGAAATCTTAACAAATGTTGTCTGGACCTTCGATACTTCTGTAAATAACTTTTGAATTAACCATTGATTCATAAAATATTTGAAGGAGAATTGTGGGTTGGACTATGGCCAACATTTCTTCGTCAAATATTTTCTGAAAATTGCTTTTATTGGAGAGATATAACCAAAATATTCAGATGGTTTTGGGCGCTACAGGCATGAATGGGTTGACCTTACTAGCCTTCTTTGGATACAGAAATCACATTAACCCATTAATGCTCACATCAGCCGAAAACCTGCCTTACAAGTTGATTGAAATATTGTAGTAAAACACAGTTGGGATGTATTTGAAAGGGAAATGTACCTGAATATTACAAACAACTCTTCTTCACATATTTCATGATTTTTTTTCTAATTACAAATTCATATTTATATTGATGCTTGAAGCACCCAAAAATGCCTGACTATTTTGATGAAATCTTGCAGCCAAAGGTAAAGTTTGAAAAATATTTGAAGGTGGAATGTTATTTAAAATATTACAAACAACTCTTCTTATTGTCAAAAGTATCATAGGTCCAGACAACATTTTTGGGGGGAACTCTTAAGAATTAATGGGTTTCAAATATCATAGGTCCAGACGACTCTCCTAAGGAATCTCAATCATGGATGGGTCAAACAAAAGGATGACTTGTCAAGATAATTGGTATGGATGACACCCCTAGAGGGAGGGTACTCTTAGGAAGGTAGTTGGTCACTGCCTTGGACTTCTTATCTCTGACCTCTGCTCCCCCTTCACAGGAAGATACCAAAAATAGACTCTCCCACTTGTTCCTGCAACCTGACACCCCTCCCATGCGGAGCAGTCCACTTGCCATTTCAGTGAGCGTCTGGAGTTGGGGCTCGTCTTAAAATAGTTCCAACACATGTACTTATTTATCCCGACACGCAACGCTCCGCGAATGCGAGGAAACATGAACTTACTACGCGAGGACTGCATCTAACGGTGCTAAGTAGTTTACAAAATGGATGATTTGCCGAGAATTACGCTCGGGAGTATCTTGTGTAGGGAAGGTCCCTTGGATCCCAAACGTTGATGGGTTTTAAGTGCATGTACAGTAGTACCGTTATTTGGATATCTGCTAGAGACGCACAGACGGACAGACGTGAGGGATCGCTATGGAAACACCGCATCCTATTCCGGCCCGGCCCCGTATGGGGTACGGGGCAGGCAAGGAGGTATAGTACCGAACTTTTGTTATGATATCTTAACCCTTCCATGCCTATAGGGTGCAACAGCAACTTGACAAGTGTTGTCTGCATGTAAGATACTTTTGATAATAACTTCAGAATAAAATATTGATTCAAGAAATATTTGAAGGAGAGTTGTAGGTTGAAATCTTAGGAATACTTTATGTTCAATTCTTTCTCAAAAATATGCTTTTGTAGAGAAATATCAACAAAATTGTAATTTTTGACAGTTTCAGACGTGAATGGGTTAACCCTTTAGTCCCTTGATATCATAGATGCACACGACAATTTCTAAAGGAAACTTTTTCATCCAAAACAAGGATGCAAGAATTTATGAAAACCATCTAAACCCTGTGGTGTTGGTATTCATTAGGTAGCTCTCACTTAGTACTATCAGATGAGTACCCCCATGTGCCAGAGTTCCAGTCATTTTTTAGAATTTTTGCATCATTTTGTAATGGTCAAATTAGCCACTAGCAGCATAAGGGTTAAGCACGAATCGGGTTAAACATGTGTCCAGGGTTGGTTCTTAAATTTCAGTATAGGGGTTTGTTCTGTACGAGAGAGAGGGGCTCCTTTAAACAGAAACTCATCAAATAAAGTGATTTAATAAATTTTTAAAAACTAAAAGGAATTGTTAGAATCATAAGTAACAGCAACTTTCAGTCAATATTTCTCAAAATATCACTGAATTATTTTGATATTTCCTTTTGAGTCAGACCATAAGTGCGCTCTAGGTGTGAAAGGGTTAAACCTGAAAATCCAATTGGAATTTTGTTTTTCTTCACTTGCTCTGCCACACCAAGGCTAAATCGTGACTAGCTAGTTGTTAACCCCAATAATGCTCGCAGCGGCCAAAGGCGGCCTGACGTTTTTGACGAAATCTTGCAGCAAAAGCAAAGTCGGGGAAATATTTGATGGAGAATTTATTTTTCAGAACATTTCCAACAACTCTCACTCAAATATCTTGAAAAACAATTCTTTATTCCGAAGTTATTATCAAAAGTAACATATCCAGACGACAATTTCTGGAGGACCTCTTAAGCATTAATGGGTTAATAATGGCAGAAACAGGAGAACTCAGGAAGAAGAACTGACTAACACCAAGTCACTGGCAACTTTCTCACACGCTTAGAGTCCCATTAACCTGCTAATGCTTAAAAGTTTCTCAAGAAATTGTCTGGATCTAAAATACTTTTAACTACATTTAACTAATTAAAAATGAGTTTACGAAATATTTGAAGGAGAGTTGTTGCTAATGTCCTGATTAACTGTTCTCTATCAGATATTTTCCTAATTATGCTTTTGCCTGCAATTTTTCATCAAAATTGTCCGGCTGCTTCTGGCTACTGTGAATTCAAATAAATATTGACAGAGGAGTGGTAGAATGAGTGGAAGGATTATTTGTACGAGCAGTTGTAGAAAATATTCTGATGAACATTTCTCTTTCAAATATTTTCCAAAATATTCTTTTCTCATAGCGATATCACGAAAATAGTCTGGCCTTTTTGCTGCTTCAGAAACAAAAAATTATAAGAATATGGATTAATCCTACTCTTTGTTTACATATTGCACATAAAACCAAAAATGCGAGAATGTACTCAAGTTTTTGTTGAATTTCATGATGATCATACCTTTTTTTTATGGAAGCAAAACTGTAAAAAATGACAATCTTTTATTATGATTATACAGACTTCAAAACAAGAATAGATACAGGAAGCACTGCCAAGAACTAGAAGCCCCATAAGTACTGAATGAAAATGAAAAAAACACAAGCTTTTCCGATAGTCTGTCATGGCAGTGAACCTTCAACCTATTCATGTCTTAAGTCTCTTTGAACAGGAAATTGTCTGCTCCTATTATATTTTCAAAAATATCTTGGGAATGATCCATGAATATTCAAAATATTTGAAGGTTAGTTGAAGCTTAAATTATGATAAACATTTTTTCTCCAATTATATTCTAAAAATGTGTTTTTTATGGGTTAATCATAAAATTGACTAGCCTGTTAAAGTTAACTTTGTGCCACCTTGTTTTCGGTGCATTTCCAGGATTTGCACAGATACCTGAAAATTGTTGCTCAAAAAGAGAAGATAAAATCAGTCCATCTTAGTTTCATCCTAAACATATTCATGCCCGGTGGGAACCCTAATATGGCCGGGCTTTTATTTTTGAGGGGGGGGGGGGGGGGGGGGGGATATTCCCCATTGAAGTATCTCTTGAAAAACTATTTAAAAGAGAAATGTTATTTATAACCAATCCAACAAATCCCCTTCAAATATTTTATGAATCAACACTTTATTTATGAGTTATTTCCTGAAGTATCAAGGTCCAGACGTATTCTTGGTACTAACAAGTTTAAGTAACACCCTTTTTTCGGTACACTGTGGGTACTATCACTTCAACTTAGCATTCCATCACCTCATGTCTCATTACCCTCTACCCGGTACAAAGTGGGTACATACTAGGAGGGTGCTCATGCTACAGATACCCTATTTAGGGGGTAACTAGGCATAAAGATACCACAAGCACCCTACCAGGGGTACAACAGGCGATGTGAAGTACTCATGCCCTTTTTACCTGCATCTAACCGAGGGTGTCACAAACCTATACCTGTTAACACCCCTCATACCCGCTTAACACCCCATTGGGTTCTATGCAGTACATAATAGTCTCAATTTGGTAGAGTAGTCTTAACCCATTAATGACCAGAAGCAAGTACAGATGCCAAAAGCTGCCTGACAATTCTGATGAAATCTTACAGGCAAAAGCAAAGTAAGAAAAATATTTGAAGGAGAAATATCATTTAAAACAAAACCAACAACTCTCCTCCAAATATTTTGTAAATTGATCTTTATTCCTAAGTTATTACCAAAAGTATCATGGACCCAGACAACAATTTCCACAGGAACTCTGAAGCATGTATGGGTTAAAGAGAAGAGCAAGGGTTCCTGTGTTGAACATATTCATTCAAGTATTTGCACTTGAAATTGTTGTCTCTATAGTGCTAAGACACTTATGACAATATTTTAGGTTTAAAGAAAAAGAAGAATAAATAAAAGAAAAATGAAATAGATGAATAATGATAACAGTAATGAGGATGATTATGATGATGATGATGATGATGATGATGATGATGATGATGACGATGATGATGATGATGATGATGGTGATAATTATAAATTATTATGATGATAATAATAAATAATAATAATAATTATAATGATAATAATAATAATAATAATAATGATAATGATAATAATAATGATAATAATAATGATAATAATAATGATAATAATAATGATAATAATAATGATAATAATAATAATAATGATAATAATGATAATGATAATAGTAATAACAATAATTATAATAATAATGATAATAATGATAATAATAATAATGATAATAATTATGATAATTATAATAAAGGAGGTTTTTAGGTTGACTTCTGATGAACATTCGGATGAATATTAACCAATTTGTGCCTGGATTGCACACATATTTCAATAATTAACTTTGAACACAACTCTTCAAACGTAACTATTTATATTTACGGAAAACTGTAACTTTCAGTCAAATATTTCTCAACACGGGGCATTTGCAGGTGAAGATGTTGCCATTAACCTACGCTGAGTTCAAGTTGGTATATTCTAACACTAATTTGTTTGAGCCTAGAATAGAGACAAAATGCTGATAAGCAAAAGCAAAATTCCTTTGCGTTCCATTTCAGCAATTATAGGCGTGAAAATGGGTGTGCATATTATCCACACTCTTTTTGGGCATTCAAGGGTGTGGTGGGTACAAATTGGCATGACTCTGCAATACCCCCTAACTAACCACCGTTCACTTGGGCTCAATCAACTTGCAACGTACCTTTCCAAGTGATTTAGGGCAGTTCTGTCAAGCACAGTTTTTTGGGGTGTTGGCGTGTGACTTTAACCTTGTAGTATCTGTAGAATACATGTATAAAATGTTTTAACCCATCCAATGCTGACGCTTAACTTTGTAACTTTCTTAACTAAGCAAAATAATTGAAAATCATTTAATCCCTGTCATGTTGGCATTCATTGGATAGCTCAATGAGTGCCCATGTGCCAGGGTTGCAGTCATTCTTAAGGTTTTTCGCATCATTTTGCATAGGCAGAATCAGCCACCAGCAGCACAAGGGTTATAACTCTCATAATAGAATGAAAAAACAAATATCAGTAAAATATTCCCAAATTTTTTTTTCCTTATTGCAATATTCACACGTACATCAAACCATGGTTATGTTTATGAATGGCTTAACCTTGTTCATTACTGGAGATCTCATTTTCTTTACTGATATGTGATATGTACCATATTGGTAGGACCATTTAGATATGCATTGATGGGCAGGTTTGATCCACATACCCCCTCTTTTCATAACCAATATTGCATTGTTCAATTAAGGTTGGTAATACCTTCCCTTTTTCCCTTATGTCAATAATTAGGGGTTTGGTATTTCCATATACCACCCTCTTTTCCTAAATATCAATATTGCGATGGTCAGTAGCGTGTTTTTCCCCTTCTCCTAACAAAAAGGGGGGTCTGTGTCTCCCCTCCATCCCCTATCGACATTGCAGTGGGGAAATAGGGGTGTTGGGGTTTCTCCTTCCCCTACCAAAAAAGGGGCATAATTGTCTCCCCTTCCTACCCCTTCTTTTCCTCCTATCAATGTTATAGTGGTCAATTAGGGTTGGTAATGTCCCCCGTTACCCCTCGACAAAGAGGGGTTTGGCATTTCCTTCTTGTACCCCTTTTTCTAAAATCAGCAAGTATATTGTTTAGAGCTGATAGTCTTCTCCTCCTTCTCCCTTTTCTGCCCCTTCTTTTATAATGGTCAATATGCTACTTCTCGCACACTTATAGAGCGATAGCCGCTATCCATAATGGGATGCCATTCACGGCTGCTACTTTCTCATAGAGATAAATATTTGTTTTCCTCGTCGACGCAGACAGACAGCTTATAATCCTGTACTGTTTGCCAGCTCTTGGGGGCGGAAATGAAAGCCGAATATTCAAGGCTGGCTGCAAGAGCTTCCGCGATTGACACTGCAAACATTAATTGGATTTTACAAAGAAACTACTGCAACTGCTGTTGCTTCAGATACTGTGGCTTCTACTGTTACTGTTACTGCTGCTGATGATGATGCATTTAATTACTACTTCCACTACTACTACTACAGCTAATGCTACTGCTACTACTACTACGTCTACTACTACTACTACTACTACTACTACTACTACTACTACTACTACTGCTGCTGCTGCTGCTGCTGCTGCTGCTTCTACTACTACTACTACTACTACTACCACTATTACGACTTCTACTACTTCTACTTCTACTATTACCACTACAACTACTACTATTACTGCTGCTGCTGCTGCTGCTACTACTACTACTACTACTACTACTACTACTACTACTACTACTACTACTACTACTACTACTACTACTCAAGAAAGGTCAAGGTCATGTAGAGCAAGGTCACAAAAGTTTTCAGCACTGTTGACAATAAATTTGACCTCTGACCTTGCGCTCCTTATTTTCTTGATAAAAAGACCTGGATGACCCTGGGTCCCTTACGTACATGATTAAAACATCAGCAAGTTTCTCAGATGTCACAGATTTAATCAATTGCACTGCATGATTTTAGTGACCCATACTGGAATCTGCAGGATCTTTTTAATCAATTTCTCAAATTTCTAAGAAGCAGCTATAATCAAATGCAATAGCTCTTAGCAACATGATATCTTCTCAGTTCAGATAACTCCCCATGTTAAGAAAGACTAATTTTGGACGTTTTCTAACTTTTCTGTTCTTTCGGGCCCATCAGTTATTTTATCACTATTTTTTGAAAATCATATGCCTAAGTATGTATTTCCAAAGAAAAAACAATGTAAAGTGACCAAACTCAACAAAGATCATTCCTTTTTATTCCCATTTGGAAAGAAAAGGAAATAAAGTGATAAGTCATATAAAATAAAATAAAATGAAATGATTGAAGAAAAAACACTGGAGTTCAGAAATGAATGAGAGGAGTATTTATGATTAAATTTATTCAAATAGAAAAATTAAAGTAGAATGATGGTATGAATTAGAAAAAAACTTGAATTAGATAAAATAAATCACTGGGGATAAGAAATGAACGGGATTAATATCATGAATCAAATAAAAGTTGAATATAGTAAAATCAATTAAATGTAGTGGGAATTATAATGGCAATTATCAAGGATTATTTAGCCATTCATGCAATTATATTTACAGCACCCAAAAAAAACCTGATCTTGGAGATATCTTTTGATTCAAGCATTTGCAAAAGAAAATTAAATGAGAAATGTTGATCAGAGCCCATTCCACAACTCTCCTTCAAATGTTTGGTGAATTTATGCTATATTTCCTAAGTAATTTACAAAAGTATCATAGGTCCAGACGACTCTTGTCAAGAAGATCTACCCTACCAGGGTTATAAAGCCAATTAAGTGCTTGTTGAGAGAAGTGCACCTGTTTTGACCACAACTCTCTTTCAAATTTTTGGCGAATTTAGGCTGATTTCCAAAGTTATTTACAAAAGTATTAAGAGGAAGTTGAGAGGAAGGGCACCTGTTTTGACCACAACTCTCCTCCAAGAATTTATGCTGCGTCCCAAAGTTATTTACAAAAGTATCGTAGGTCCAGAAGACTCTTATCAAGAAGACCTACTACCCTGTCAGGGTTAAGCCAAATGAATTGAGAGGAAGTGCACCTGTTTTGACCACAACTCTCCTTCAAACTTTTGGCGAATTTATGCTGATTCCAAAAGTTATTTACAAAAGTATCGTAGGTCCAGACAACTCTTATCAAAAGGAAATCCTACCCTGCCAGGGTTATAAAGCCAATGAAGTGCTTGTTGAGAGAAGTGCACCTGTTTTGACCACAACTCTCCTTCAAATTTTTAGTGAATTTATGCTGATTCCCAAAGTTATTTACAATTTAAGTATCGAAGGTCCAGATAACTTTTGTCAAGGAGACCCAAGCCAAGTGCTTGTTGAGAGAAGTGCACCTGTGTTGACCACTTGTCTGAGATAAGTGGAGAAATGTCATTCTAATTGTATGCTGAGAATGATAACAATGGAATTATGCTAATTATAAGTCCTTTTGTTTTAGAAATTAACCTTTATGATACCTTTGTGTAATATGTCAAATTTTCAAATGAAAATATTGGATGAAAATTTGCAGTTTTTCTATCAGACACAATTGGAGCAGTGAAGGTGTACCAAATGGATCTCAAATATGCACTACCAGGCAGGGGTCCAGTTAGACACTAGCCCGATAGCCCGAGGCTACAGAAAATTGTTTCGGGCTATAAGAATATTTGCCTTTGTAGCCCGGCTGGCTATAAGAAAAGATTGACATTTTTAGGTCATGCTTAGAGGAATAACAATACTATAAGCAGTGTGTGTGTGGGGGTATATATATATATATATATATATATATATATATATATATATATATATATATATATATATATATATATATATATATATATATATATATATATATTTATATATACATACATATATGTGTGTGTGTGTGTGTAATTTAGGATAACCGAGGCAGCTCGTTTTTGATTCTGTTTTTTAATGGGACTGTAAAATTTTCTATCGGGCTATGAAGTTTTGGGAACCTATAGCCCGGCGGTCTTCCTCAGTTTCTTGCCGTAGCCTGACCCCTGACTACCAGTACTACCAGGGTTAACCCTTATGCTGGTGGTGGCTAATTTGGCCAATACAAAAATGATATGAAAAACCTGAAAAATGACTGAAACCCTGGCACATGGTTACTCATCTGAGAGTACTCAGCGAGAGCTATCCAATGATTACCAACATGACAGGGTACTATCGATGGTTTTATAAATCTTTGCTTCCTTGTGCTTTGGACGAAAGTATCCAAATTTCTGATCTTGGTATTCATTGGATAGCTCTCGCTGAGTACTCTCAGATAAGTACGCATGTGCCAATATTTCAGTCATTTTCCAGGTTTTTTGCATCTTTTTGTATTGGTAAATTTAGTTACCAGCAGCATAAGGGTTAAGGTAGATCTTTTGGTACAATAGAGTTAGGATGTTAACATAGCAGCTAATACTATCAGCAGGATGTTCCAGTCTCGCCTTGTTAGCTGGATGAGGTCCATATAATCTCTGGTCTATTTACTCTAGATTACTATGAACACTACACCACTAGCATCTTCCTTGTAAATACCAATGAGTGGGACTCATATTGGGGTGAGGGGGGGGGGGGGGGCTGTTTGACCTTTCTGACCTTGGTTGGTACTGGACAAGAGCAAACAGATTTAGAGCAGAGGTCTTTAGTGATGGGCGGTCATCTTTATTTGTTCATCCATGAGTTTGGTTTGTGGATGCAGGTGTATACATATATATATATATATATATATATATATATATATATATATATATATATATATATATTATATATATATATATATATATATATATATATATACATACATACACGCATATAAAACATACACACACAATCTCTCTCTCTAAATATATGTGTATGTATATATATATATATATATTTATATATATATATATATATATATATATGTATATATATATATATATATATATATATATATATATATATATATATATATATACATACATATACGTATGTAAGTACGTACATACGTATGTACGTACATACATACATAATGTGTGTATATGTATCACATGTATTTATAACTATCTTCTTATTAATGTGTTGGGGTAGACTTCTATGAAACACATAGCTATATGTGACAACCCCTTACAGGAAATTACAGATTGTATTATTTATTAATTTATTATACATGTTACTATAGTACAGCATCTTGAACCAGTCCCCTATCTTCAGGTTGATATCTTGTAGTACTTGTAACTGTAGTGTCAATTTCACAGATATTAAATCTTGTGAAATTAATGCGAGGTTTTGGTATGTCAGGAATGCTGGAAAGTGACGTGGATCCTGAAAGGAAATAACACGGAAAGTAAGAGTCAGAGGTCAGGTGGCAAAGGTCAAAGTTCAAGCTTCCTGTAAGATATTTTGCTCTGAGGGCTGAAGAGGGCTGAAGAGAGCTCAAAATTAACCCATTCATGACTGGAAACCTAGCTCCTTGAAGCGTAGTATGGAATCATGTTACCTTTCAAAAATCATTTCGTAATTTAGTATTAGATTAAAAATTATGAAGGAGACTTCTGGTTTTGGTTCTGTCTTGGATGAATAAAAAATGGATTGGTCGCCATAGACAATTACCATAGAACCCATTAAATGTGGTCATAAAAAGTATATTTAAACTGTACTGGACATATACCAGTTGGATACTTAAGTGGGCCATAGCAGTACCGATACTGTGCTGAATATGTACCAAAATCGCATGTTTCAGTACAAGTTCAGTACAAAAAAAAAGTGTTACCCAAGTTTGCCATTGGTGGACACAGGTAATCTTGCTGAATCTAGTCTCAGTGTGACGTCACTAGATGACAAAGACCAGGGCTCTCATATTTGTTTACATTATAGAGGAGGTTGCTCACGCACATGCACAGAACGCACCTCTTAAGTGGTTCTTGTAATACCTGGGCTGGGGGTTGTGTCCAGGCTGTTGAGCGAAACCTGCTGGTTGCGTGATCGATATTTGTGGTTCTGTACAACATTTCTTTTTTCAGCTATCATATGAGGCTCATCCCTTGATTGTTAACCTATTGATGCATTAGCAGTCAAAACTGCCGAACTATTTTGGTGATATCTCTGTAACAAAAGCAATATTTAGAAACATATTCAAAGCATACATGTTTATTGAAACTCTACCTACAACTCTCCTTCAAATAGTATGCGAATTAATGCTTCATTCCAAGTTATTTTCGAAGGTGTGACAGGTCCAGACGACACTTGTCAAGTAGATCTCTGGGCGCGAATGGGTTAATCAACCATGATGGTATATTTGCTTTGATTCCCTGTGTTTATTTAGTTACATAAATCCTGACAACACTTATATCAGAGAAACCCCCAGCATGAATAGGTTAACCCATTCATGCCTGTAGTGCCCCGAACTGACTGACTACTTTGGTGATATCTATCAAACAAAAAAAGGAATTTCTAAAAATATTTGTTTGAGAAATGTTGATCAAAATCCCACCCATGACTCTCCTTCAAATATATTGTGAATCTATGTTTAATTCCAAAGTTATTTCAATAAGCATTTAATATCCAGACAACTCTTGTCAAGAAGATCAGCAAGCAATCATGGGTTAAATCAATAAAATAGCCAGCCACAAATATTATAGTAGTTCACTAAATAAAACTGCTTTTGAGAAAAAAAATGTATATATTCATTAAATATATCATGTATAAATTCATGTATATATTCATTAGAACTTAACCTTTGACTCTCTTTCAAGTATTCTGAGAAGTTCAGATTCATTTCAAGTATATTTAGAAAGGAATCGAGATCCAAAAGAATTTTCCTTTGGCGTGAGAGGGTAATGCAATAATCCTCACTGAGGCCAAAAGGAGTCTAACAATTTTGATGAAATCTTGCACACAAAAGCAAAGTTGGGAAAATATTTGTAGGAGAAATGTTATTCAGAACATTACAGACAACTCTCCTTGAAATATTTTGTAAAACTTTTCTAAATCCCAAAGTTATTATCAAAAGTATCCTAGTTCCAGACGACTTTTTATTTTCGAGGAGCTCTTGGCATGAATGAGTTAAGGTCCTACAGCTGGCGAGTCACATGACTCCTTTGGTCGATCAAGCAAACCTGGCTGAAGAAAATTGCACGCTCAAGCGTGAATATTGCTGCCCCAGGCTACCGGCCGGGTGTCTTCTTCATTTTGTTAAATCAGTCATGCTTAAGAGTTCGTCAAGAAATTGTCGTCTGCATCTAAGATACTTTTAACAATAACTTTGGAATTGAGAATGATCTTGCCAAATATTTCAAGGAGAGTCGTGGGTAACTTTCGGATTAACATTTCTCCATCAAATATTTTTCTAACTCTTCCTTCTCCTGTGAGATTTCATCAAATTGTCAGGCTGCTTTTGCCGCTGTGAGCTTTAAAGTTTTAAATCAGTCATGCTTTCAGTAGAGTTCCTCTTGAAAAGTTTCGTCTGGATCTGTGACACTTTTGAAAATAACTTGAAAATAAAGCTTGAATTTACAAAATATTGAAGGAGAATTGTAGTTTGGGATCTTCTACGTGTTTCTCCTTCAAATGGTTTCCAGGAAACACTCTTTTCAGAAAGAAATCAACAGAATTTGGCGATTTTGGATTAGCTGGTTTACCCATTCGAGCCCAGTCTTCCTCCCTGCTATTGTCATCTAGATAAATGATACTTTATAAAATAACTTAGGAATAAAGTAAGAATTCACAAAATATTTGAAAGAAAGTCTTTGGTTTAGTCCTGATGGACATTTCTCCTTCAAATATTTTCCAAGATATAGCTTTTTCTGGCAGATTTTACCTAAATAATTACGATAGGTATGAAGTGGTATACATGTAGTTGTTGCATGGTCACACTGAAATACTGTAGGATCAGCCATCTTGCAAGATCACAATGGCACCCCACTGTGGGATGGGTAGAAGCCTAATCCTAGGCCAAGAAATTATTTCACTTATTTAATAACTTACCTAATGTTTATACACCATTCTAAGATGTCTACCCATATTTAGTTCCATATTAGCTCACCAGGCGGTTAGCAGGATTCATTTGGATTTCTTGATGATTCTGATTGACCAGTGTGACCACCCTTGGCGCCATCTATCACCAGGCATTGGAACTAACATCTAAATAGAGACCAGAACAGAAAAAAGCATAGTTTAATGAAATCATAGACTAGGAGCTATTGTCTAGATAGGTAGTAGCCGACTGGACATATGGACGAACAGACAGACACTGACCTATCCCGGCTATTCTGAGTGAGTGCGTCTGCGGAGGGTTATCCTGGCCTACAAGGCAGCCATGTTTGTTTTTGTTCGTCCAGAGGTCTGGATGAGAGAGTGTGTTATATAATGAATCACATCTTACTTCAGTGAGCATGCCTTTGTTGCATAAAACATTTTAGGGCTATAGGAATACCTTACCTCAGTGAGCATGCCTTCGTTGCATAAAACATTTTAGGGCTATAGAAATACCTTACCCCAGTGAGCATGCATGCCCTCGTTGCATAAAACATTTTAGGGCTATAGGAATACCTTACTGCAGTGAGCATGCCTTCGTTGCATAAAACATTTTAGGGCTATAGGAATACCTTACCTCAGTGAGCATGCCCTCGTTGCATAAAACATTTTAGGGCTATAGGAATACCTTACCCCAGTGAGCATGGCCTCGTTGCATAAAACATTTAAGGCTATAGGAATACCTTACCTCAGTGAGCATGCCCTCGTTGCATAAAACATTTTAGGGCTATAGGAATACCTTACCCCAGTGAGCATAGCCTCGTTGCATAAAACATTTTAGGCTATAGGAATACCTTACTTTAGTGAGCATGCCCTTGTTGCATAAAACATTTTAGGGCTATAGGAATACTTTACCTCAGTGAGCATGCCCTTGTTGCATAAAACATTTTAGAGCTATAGGATACCTTACCTCAGTGAGCATGCCCTTGTTGCATAAAACATTTTAGGGCTATAGGAATACTTACCTCAATGAGCATGCCCTTGTTGCATAAAACATTTTAGGGCTATAGGAATACCTTACCTCAGTGAGAATGCCCTTGTTGCATAAATCATTTAGGGCTATAGGAATACCTTACCTCAGTGAGCATGGCCTTGTTGCATAAAACATTTTAGGGCTAAAGAAATACCTTACCTCAGTGAGCATGCCCTTGTTGCATAAAACATTTAGTGCTATAGGAATACCTTACCTCAGTGAGCATGCCCTCGTTGCATAAAACATTTAAGGCTAGAGGAATACCTTACCCCAGTGAGCATGCCCTTGTTGTATTTAACACATTTTAAGGGTATAGGAATAACTTACCTCAGTGAGAATGCCTCGTTGCATAAAACATTTAAGGCTAGAGGAATACCTTACGCCAGTGAGCATGCCCGTGTTGTATTTAACACATTTTAAGGA
>OZ012701.1:24603752-24646752 GCA_963942565.1 Maea johnstoni | reverse complement strand
CTAACAGATACATCACCGACCAGAATTAGCTGAAACCATGGCAACTAACAAGGTTTGTGAATAGCAACCATTACTTAGCAACCACCTGGTTTCTAAGGCCCTGCCCTTGACCCTGCTCAGAGTTACCCTCAAAATATATCGTCTGGACTTTGGAAAATGACTAAAGAATAAAGCATGAATTGAGAAATCTTTGAAGGGGGAGTTGAAGTTAGGGTTTTGTTAAATATTTCTCTTTCATATATTTTTCCAAATTATTTGAAAAATATAATCACCAAGATCGTTGTGTTATTTTCGGCTCAAATGGGTTATAATTATAATATTTTCAGCCATGGTGTGTGAGAAAGTTGCCAGTGACTTGGGTTAAGTTGCCAGTGACTAATTGTTTAGGCGGTGGTTTTCGCCAGGTACTCCACTTTCTTCCACCACTTATACATGGACAGACATGATTTAGCCTAAACATGACAGAAAAAGAGCGTCAATTATCAAAATTCTGTATTCTTGTCCTCCGTAGCAAAACTATAATTCCAAAAGTATTTTTTCCGTAGGAATGATTAGTATAAACAAGCTCCCCACCAGGAATATTTCCCTGTTTGTCAGGAACTCTGTGGGAGAAACTTCCCGTCAAGGGATGTCCTGTAATTATTTCTCCTCTGAATGGCCGCAATTACACCAATTACGAAAAAACAAGAGCTGGTGCATTTGACTTATCGATAGTTGTAATTGTACACTAACTGGTCAATTTTAACGGCAAATAGTTCTCTGTTCATGATGCTAGCAGTTAACATGCAGATCTCTTTAACAAATATTTTCTCATGTCGAATGTCGTCTGGAACTTTGATACTTTTTAAAATAACATCAAAATTAATCATTAATTCCCAAATTATTTGAAGGGGAGTTGTGAGTTGGGAGATCTACATTTCTCGTTCAAAGATATTTCTAACTGGCTTTTGTTTCTGAGATATCACCTATTGTTAGGCGTTTTTTGGCACTCAGGCATGATTTTTAACCCTTCCAAGGCTGAGGCTACTTTCATCAAAAGCACAAGAACGAAAAGATTTTTGAAAAACATTTAAACCTTATCATGTTGGTATTCATTGAATAGCTCTCGCTGAGTACTCTCAGATGAGTACCCATGTGCCAGGGTTTCAATCATTTTTCAGTTTTTTTGCATCATTTTGTATGGGCCAAATTAGCCACCAGCAGCATAAGGCAGGGTTTGACTTTTCCCAGGGGCCCAGGGGCATATGCCCCTAGATTTTGTATAGGGCCCCTAGATTTTTAAGACTAGGGGCCCAAAAATAGTATGCATATTAACCAGAAATCCTGTTTTTGACCACTATTTTTTATCGAAAGACCTTTTCGGGCCGCTAGCCTAAAATCTAAGTGTCAGACCCTGTAAGGGTTACCTATTTCTCCAAATCTGTCAGATGATATGTATGTTCCGGATGTAGAAGGGGGAAACTGTGAGTGATGCCAATGTTAGAGATGTCAAAACTTTTTGAGATGAATAACATCACAAGGACAGACAGACAGAGACTTGACAAGCTGTTATTCCTGAAAGTACTCACGCAAAAAACGTGCCCCGGGGTTGATGAATAACTAACCCTGTCATTTCCTGTCATGCTTTCTGTCAAAATGCTCTCCTCAAGCGAAGGAAGAAAATTTCTCAAGGTTAACTCTTTCAAGGTCAAATTCCAAGGGTGAAACTGACATATATATTAAAATGCTGTACTTTTCTTGTTAATAAATTTGTAACCAAAGCTTTTTTTAAAAGATGATCAATTTTTAGGTACCTTACCAATAAAAATATGTTCCTAAAAGAATTTGAAAGAGAATTTTGTATATTAATGCATTTTGATGTAGTTGAGTTTTGAAAAGAAATCTAAACTTAAATTGTTTTGAGTCTTGATAGTTTGAATAATGAATTGTTTTGAAGTTGACAATATTTTATGGGGTTAGTATTATATCTTTCCCTTCATCTCACGCAACACTCTTGATACATTTCTTTAATCCATTCTTTAGCCTTGACGTCTACTTGACCAATGTTGTCTGGACCTGTCATACTTTTGAAAATAACTTTGGAATGAAGCATAACTTTGCAAAGTATTTGAAGGACTCTCAGTCTCTGAGTCGTAGAGAGAGTTCTGAAGAACAATTCTTCTTCAATAATTTTTGAAATATTGCTTTTGTTAGAGAGGTATCACCAAAATTGGCAGGCGTACAACAGTATGTACAATGTGTTTGAAAATTTGAACAAAAAATCGGAAAAGTAGAAAATTCTGTAATTGAAACAATGCAATTTTCCCTTTGTACAAGGGGTTAATTTGAAAAAAACTCATATATGGCCCTAAAATTCTTATATGACTCGTTCATAACAATTCAAGTATATGGCATTTTGTACATTTCCTTCAGATGTTTTTGCAACCGGCTTCTTTATTTGGAGATTTTTGCCGTATGTGTCATACTGACCCTCAGGGCTCAGATTGTGAAGAATTATTTTTGACTGGTGATCACTCTTTGAATTGCGACAAAGATGTTTTGGTAATTCGATCAATTTATTTGACGCCCTGCAGTGAAGCTGGGTCGTGTTTTTCCTTCGCTGAGGTGAAAGCAACAAACCTCACATCAAGAAGTTACATGTCAGCAAAAATGTTTCCTTAACCCATGCATCCATGCCTGGAGATCTACTTGACTTAAGTGCCGTCTGCACCTGTCATACGTTTGAAAATTACTTCGGAATGAAGCATTAATTTGTAAATTATTTGAAGGAGAGTTGACGATTAAGTTTCCAACCATTGCTTTTATTTAAGAGATAACACCAAAATCGTCAGGCTGTTTTGGCTGAATGGGTTAACTCTTCCATGCTGGTCGCACCTAAAAACATCCTTATTTGACAGTACCTTTGAGATTAGAGCAATTCTTCTGGAAAATATTTGAGAAGGTTTTTTTTTGCTATGAACCTATCCCATAACTAAACATACACAGTTAAACTATTCATGTGTTAAGTGAGGAAGTTACCAGTCACTTGTGGTTAGGCAGTTGTTTTTGCCAGGTAATTCGTTTTCCTCCACGACTTACAACTGGCCAATCATGACTTAATTAGCAGCAATATGAGACGAAAACCAAAATTCCAAATTCACATTCATGCTTTATTGAGTTTGGTCTGGAGTTACTTTATACAGATATTAATACATGTTATAAAAGCTCCTTTTATACATATTTTCAAATGTTTTCTAAAATTATTTTCAATTTCAACGTTATTGTCAAAAGTATTATAGATCCGGACAACAATCTTTTCTTGGGGAACTCCTAAGAATTAATGGGTTAATTTGCATCTAGGAGTCGAGTGGTCGTGTAGAACAGGGATGATACATGACAATGATGCATGGGTCTACGGTGACCTCCGTCAAAGGTCGTGACCCCAACTAGAGGTCGCGACTCTGACAATTCATTCCTGTTATTGTCAATTACGGTCATGTGATTGAAGGTCAAAGGTGGTTAACCTTCTCGTCCCTGTAGCAGCTAAATCAGCATGACTATATTAAGTTTGCTAATAATATCATTTTAACAAAAGCAGATGGGTAAACAAAAAGTTGAAAAGGAGAATTTATTTCATCAAACGTTTAAATAACCAAACCAAATGATTTGACCAAACTGGTAGGCCCCATATCCCTATGCAATTGTGGCCATTGAGGAACAGATAAAATGGTAAAACACAGAATAAAAGAATGGATAAGACCATGTAGCGAGAGACCAAGTGCTATTTGCACTATTATAGTGAATGCCTGTCTATGCCAGGGGTCAGGAATCTGGCCTAAGTGTGACATCACTAGGGGACAATTAACCACCGGTGAGGGCTTTTGTATTGTTTGCATTACAGAGAAACTTGCGCACCAACATGAGCAGAACGCGACCTTTGGGCTGTTCAGGTTGACCACCTGGTTTCATATCCACTTGTTTTTATTCATCCAAGATAGTAGCAAGGCTAATGAAACTCATATTTATGTCAGACAATTTGGTTTTCTTTAATTTTGCTCTTTTTTCTGATTTCAGTTACACCTTGCGGCGTTGACCTCTTTAAAGGGCGAGATTATTGAGCTTAGCAACCGCCTCCAACATGTCACCTCGGAGAAGGAGCTTCTCGAAAAACAGCTCGCCAAGACACAGACGGAAAAGTTGCGTCTCCAGAGGGAGTGTGAGGATAGGTTGGAACAGCACACCGCCCGCTACGAGGAGAGATTGACGGAGCTTCATGTCGTAATCGCCGAGCTACGGAAAAAACTCGACCGACATCAAATAAATGTGATAAGGTTAGTAATTGCGACAGGGTAGCTCAATTGGTTTGGTGTTGGACCAGCGATCAGAGGGTCGCCGGTTCGATTCCCAGCCGGGTCACTTTGGTCTGTTCTTGGGCAAGACAGTTAACTTCACATTGCCTCAGTTCACCCAGCTGTGAATAGGGTACCTGGCATTAAGGGCAGAATGGCTATGTGATTGCTTCAACCTAAGAGCGCCGAAATGGCTGCCAAGGTTGCATGCTTCCCAGGGAGTTGAAATGGTTCACAGATTGAACAGGCCTGCCGGGGAATAAATGTAAGAGTCGTGTGAACATTGATAAAATGGAACAAGACTATAAACCTAACATTTTATTTTCTATCTAGAGGGTTAGCAGAAGTAACGAATAGCATATTTTAGGATGAACATCATCTTGAATTAGTGGGAAATTTGGAAATATATCTACCGTATTTTTCCGAATAAGCGCACAGACCCCCAAAAAACACACTATGTCCGACAGACATGGCGCAACAAAATACAAAAGACTGCGAAATGTTCATGCTCTGAGCAGCCATTGATTTGTTGACACGATCGGCACCACCCTTAGGGTTCACCGAAACAGAAGGTCAGCAATACCCCTTCTAGGGATTTTTTTTATAACTTGCTACATGCACATGGGCTCATTAAAACAGATATGGTAACTTGGAGAAGTCACTATTATGTTGTCCGATTTGGAATTTGCAATGATCTTTTATGTGTTAGTTTTGAAGCATTAGATTTTTGGTCATCCTGTACATAATGAACAATCTCAATTATATAACGTAACTGAAATGTACAATTCTGGAATATGTACCAGAATCTCCAAACACAAATGGGTTAAGACGCGCATGTTTCGCATGGGTTAATGGTGCTGTTGTGTGTTTTCCAGGGAAGAGGATGAGGAGGAGGACTCGAATGAGGCGTGTAGCGCGAAGGGAAGTGAAGACGCAGCGAGTGCCAACGAGAACAATGCCAATGACTCACAGGTAGCCAGCGTAGGTAAGTACACATTCCTCCAAACACAAGGACGCAAAGATTTTTGAAAACCATCTAAATCCTGTTGATGAATGGATGAATACCCATATGCCAGGGTTTCAGCCATTTTTCAGGCTTTTTGCATCATCTTGTATTAGCCACATAAGCCACCAGCAGCATGGTTGTTTAGTAGGTTAGATGTATAACACGAAACAGTCAGTATAACATGATTGTTGATATATGTCAGTATTACATATGCCTATCTGTCCATTCATCCAGTTATCCATCATGTTATCTGGGAATTCATCTCTATGGCACGGTGCATTTTAGGCAGGGGCAACATAATGTTCAGAAACCTTTTCAGATTTATGTAATTTGTGGTTTATGAAAATTCTTAGAATCAAATTCTTTAGTACTTTTCCTTGGATACTTGACTAGCAACTCCCCCAGATATAAAGCGTAAGAGAGCTAGATATTTATTGTTTGTTTGTTTCAGACATGGGCAATGACCTGAACGCTGAGCTGTCCCGCGTCGTGTCTGAGCTGGAGACCGCCATCGGAGAGCGGAGAAAGATGGCCGTCGACTCACAGAGCGATGCCGCGGACCCTGCCGCCACCGACAACGAGAGTATTGAGGAAAAGACCATGCAGGTAGGTCTATTGCTTTTTGGTACAGCCAGTAGGTGGCGCCACAGACAACGAGAGCATCGAGAATAAGACGATACTGGTAGGCCTATTGATTTTCAGTACAGCCAGTAGGTGGTGTAGTGACTAGAGCAGTGGAATCAAAGGTTTCCAGAGAAACCATAATGATGATTATGATAATGATGATGATGATGATGATGATGATGATTATGATAATGATGATGATGATGATGATGATGATGATGATGATGATGATGATGGTGAGGATGATGATGATGATGATGATGGTGAGGGTGAGGATGATGTGAAGGGTGATGATAAAATTGTGGATGATGATGAGCAGAAAGATGTTTGGATGATGGTGAGGAGGAGGAGGAGGAGGAGAAGTGGATGATATGATGATGATGATGATGATAATATTAGTGGTAATGAGGAAGAAAATGTTTAGAGGAAGGTTGTGGTGGTGATGATGAAGATGATGATGATGATGATGATGATGATGATGATGATGATGATGAGTAGGAGGAGGAGGAGGATAACAATCATTATGACCTGTTTATATGTCATTGCTCAGATATAGAAAGTGGTCATGATTATGATGTTCATGTTGGATAAAATGATGATTTTATCATTTTAATGGTGATGAAGATGAAGATGATATTGATGATGATGATGACGGAGATGATGATATGATGATGATGATGGTGATGATGATGATGATGATGATGATGATGATGATGGGGATGAGGAGGATGATGATGATGATGATGATGATGATGATGATGATGATGATGATGGTGGTGATGATGATGGTGATGATGATGATGATGATGATGATGATGATGGGGATGAGGAGGATGATGATGATGATGATGATGATGATGATGATGATGATGGTGATGAAGATGATGATGATGATGATGATGATGGTGATGATGATGGTGATGGTGATGATGATGATGGTGATGATGATGGTGATGATGATGATGATGATGGTGATGATGACAATGATGATGACAATGATGGGGATGATGATGATGGTGATGATGATGATGATGATGGTGATGATGACAATGATGATGACAATGATGGGGATGATGATGATGAAGATGATGATGATGATGATGATGATGATGATGATGATGAAGATGAAGATGATGATGATGATGGTGATGATGATGATGATGATGATGATGATGATGGTGATGATGATGATGATGATGGTGCAGCTGCTAGTGCAGCTAGCCTGAGTTGCACAGGAGTAGCTTGATGCTAATAAGGGTTTGGACTTCAGGTCCGAGGTACATGCCTCCACTCTGCCTCTAAGTGGATTGTTTTTTTACCCTCCTGAAATACTTCCTCTTTTAGGAGAGACTTATGCTAATCTGAGCTCAATTAACTCCCAAAGGGATAGATTTTGACTCATACATGTATGGAGACTTGCTTAACATTTGTCGTCTGGACCTGTGATACTTATGAAAATAACTCCTGATTGATGCATTAATTAGCATACTATTTCATGGAGAGTAGTAGATAAAGCTTTAATGAACAACATTCCTTCAAATATTTTCTGAATATTGCTTTTGTTAGAGAGATATCACTTTAATTGTCAGAGGTTTTTGGCTGCTGCAGGCATGAATAGGTTACATATTCAGGCAAAGCTGTCACAGTGGCTCATGGCATGAAAGGGTTAAAGGAGATATTGTAAGGGGTTTTGTTGTCTGTTTTGGGGGCAAGCCCCCTCCCGCCCCCTCATGGGGCTATGGTAGCCTATACAGGCTGATTGATACATTGTTTACCCTAAGCCTATTAGTCATACCCGAAAACACCCCCATTCAGGGTATCAAAGACAACTGCCCACTTGGCACCCTCATTTCATCCCTAATAACACCCTGCCAGTCTTTGATGAGGGTATTTCACACCTATTTACTAACCAAGAGGGTTGTGAGCAGGGTGCTGTCTGAAGAGGGTGGTACCCACTTTCAAAGTATCCTCTCCCAGTAAGGGGTAGGGTATTGAGGATATCCTAAATGTGTAATGGTATTTAGCAAGTGAATAGTAACTTTATTGTAAAACCCTGTTGCTTGTTTACAGTAAGTGTTGTTGAACCCATTTATGTCGGGGAAATCTGGTTGAGAGATGTCGTTTGAAAATAACTATGGAGTTAGTTATAAAGTAGTAGAATATTTAAGGAGAGTTATAGATACAGGTCTGAAAAACATCTCTCCAGCCTTCAGGGCTCGATACCAACGGTGAATTGCTGGACCAAGGCTAGAAAAAATCCCAAAAAATGGCTCTGGGGCAGTAGAAATACACCTCAACTGGTCCTATAAGGCCAGTAAACAATTTCTAAAAGATCAAGAACAGTAATTTCTAGGGGATACCTATTATTTAAGAATAATTCAATATTTTGCTTCATGTCGAAGGAGAAACTTGCACCCCAACAAGAATGCAAAACCATTGCATAATTATGTAACGTGTAGGACCAGTTAACATTTTACAGGGCCAGTAGATCCTAGTTGTTACTTGTCCTACGGGGCCAGTAACTTTTTGATTTAACGTTGAGGCCTGCTCTCCTTAAAATATTTTCTGAAAACCTATTTTATTAGAAAAATCACCAAAATTCTTCGGCAGTATTTTGGCTGCTACAGACATGAATGGGTTAACTTTGAAAAACATTTTTCACTTTGAATGCTGTTCTCTTTAGAGTCTTCACTAAAATCATAATTGCCCTTCTTAGGATCCTGAAAGCTAAATTGGGAAGTTTACTTGGCAGTAGGTAATAGGTAACTTGTCAATTAACATTTTAAGCCTCAGTTGCAAATTCTATAGCACTACCGTGGCCAGAGGGAGGGGATTAGAGAGGATTAACAGGATAATGAGGATTAGGAGAGATTTGTTGACAAATAGCACAATGGCTCAAGTGACTGTTTGGCCGTTTGTGCTGACGCAATCTCACCATGAAACCATTATAGTCTGCTACTCTCATACTTTTGGAAGTAACTTGGTAATATAGGGGAATTTCACAAAATATTTGAAGGACTTTTATTGTTTGGCTTCAGATTAACATTTCTCCTTCAAAAAAGTTCCCCAAAAATGCTTCTGTTGGAAAAATATTACAAAATCGTCAAGCCTGTTTTGGGTGCTATGAGTGTGAAAGGGTTAACCCATTCATTCCTGTTATTTTTAAAGGTGTCTTAGGTCCAAATGACAGATGACAGTTTTCAATTTGGGCTTTTAGCAGGAAAGTCAGATAGTATTTTTCAGTAAGGAACACACTTTGACAAGTATTTCCAGAATTCCTCCTACATTTCTACTTTAAAACTTTTGTAAATTCAAGTTTTATTCCTGAGGTATTGTCATAACATACATTAACCCATTCAGTCTTGTAGCAGCCACAACCGTCGGACTATTTTGCTGATATCTCTCTAACAAAAACAATATGTAGAAAATATTTGAAGAAGAGTTGTTCATCAGATCTTTATCTACAACTCCCCTTCAAAGATTTTGCGAATATATGCATTATTGCAAAGTTATTATCAAAAATATGACAAGTCCAGATAACATTTGTCAAGTACATGTATATCTCCAGGCATGAGTGGGTCAGAGGAAGATTATATTGACCCTTACCCTGTATATGGACATGCCAATTTTCCTGATTGTTCTTTAAGAGCACCAGGAAGTCAGCGTCTAAGAGTGGATTGCAATCCATGGTACCAATCAGCATTGATGTGTAGTGGCCAGGGAGCATGTATATTTAACTCCAGGAAGTAGGATAGCTGGTTGTGGTGCTATACATATATAGTGTGTGTTGTTTCCTCAGACCAACTCATTTGGTCAGGACAGTTTGAGAGAGAGGGCAGAGAGTCAAAGAGGGAGAGAAAGAGAGACAGAGACAGACATTGACACAGATATTCAGAGAGAGAGAGAGAGAGAGAGAGAGAGAGAGAGAGAGAGAGAGAGAGAGAGAGAGAGAGAGAGAGAGAGAGAGAGAGAGAGAGAGAGAGAGAGAGAAAGATAGTCAACCAGAGAGAGAGAGAGAGAGAGAGAGAGAGAGAGAGAGAGAGAGAGAGATGGTCTGAGAGAGAGCCATCCAGAAAGGAGTGAAAAAAGAGAAAGGATAGAGAGAGAGAGTACAAAAAGGATTTCTTATGAAACTAAGGATGGATGGTACACGCCGCTGACTTCAAACTGCTGCCATCATGGTGGTATTAGGAATTACTCAGTTACTGGATACCAAACCTAGATCATCAAGCTCCCTCAAGGTAAGGTGATGACAGCGCCTTCTATAGGATTTCCTCAGTACTAATTAACCCTTATCTGTGTACTCCAAAAACCTCCCAGGTAAAATAATTCTCAATCCTGGTACATGTACAATCCTGGTACATACCCGTATTGCCTGAATTATCAATACTGGTATGCTTAAAATACCAGAATTGTTCAAATAATTGAGGAATGAGGTTATAAAGTATTAGATGACCAAATTCAGATACAAAAGGTAAGGTGGTGATAGCACCATCTATCGGATTTCCTTAGCAATAATTAACCCTTTTTATATGTGGGGTCCAAAAATGGCCAAAAATGCTGCTATGTAAAAAGATTCTTGGACAATCGTGGTTCATACCAGTATATTACTTTCAGTCAAATCTTTTTTCAAAATATACGGTTCTTATCAAGAAATATTGGTGTAGAGAATGGGTGCCTAAATCAATAGGGAGATATGGTTTTGTCTTTTTCTTAAAAGGAGACAACACTATTTTCAGATGACAACCACAAACATGTATAAAAAATTACTAATTTAAAATGATACTTTTCAACACTATTCTGCAATGATATTGAGGTGAGATTATTAAATCATTTGTCTGAAATTGACATATTTAGAAATTCCTCTCAAAATATTTGGATGTCCTGTTTTGTAATTTCTGGGTTTTTGACATACTGACACTACGCCATGGGATTGACTTTTAAATGGTCGTTTTAGGAGCATTTGATTCTGGAATGACCATATGTTAAATTATAGGAGCCAAGTTGGCGAATGGACATATATATCCATTCATTGATACATTATCAACTAGAGCACTTTAAGAATGTGTTGTTATTTTCTTTTTCAATTTTCGTTTTCTTATTTTACCTAATATTGCCCCAAAATGCATCTCATAGCACATATCTTTCAAGATTTTCTGAGAAGACATGCCCGACACCCTGGCACATGGGTACTCATCTGAGAGTACTCAGTGAGAGCTATCCAATGAATACCAACAGGGGCTTAGCCGTAATGCGTCCAGCGTGTCATTTGGACAGGCAGAACACTGTTTTTTGACAGTTTGGACACCCAAAATTTTATGACAGAATTTGCTGAAGATGACTTTTCTTAGAAGATAGAAGATGTAGAAGCTGTAGTGTCACTTTTATAAGACACACAAAGCAGTATCTGGCCTAAAAAAGCAAAATCTGTAAAGGTATAGGGTCTATCTTATTAGTAGTATGTTTTTTGTACCACACTTTGGACACACAAAAGTCTATGAAACCTCTATTTGGACACCTTGTTTCCAAATATCGGCTAAGACCCTGAATACCAACATGACAGGGTTTGGATGGTTATCAAAAGTCTTTGCAGTTTGCATCATTGTGCTTTAGATGAAAGTAGTCTCAGCATGGGAAGGGTTAAAGAATGTGTTGGCATTTTTTTTCAAATTTTACTGAACAGTATCCCTATTATTTTACCTAATAGCATCTCAAAGCACATATCTTTCAAAATATTCCAAGCAGGATGCCTTGACGACCCCCTCCCTCCCCCTCTTTTAGCCCTGACAGAGCCTGTGGCATAATGTTACCAGCTTGCAGGGCACTCTGGGATTTCTATACTCCTCAGTTTTAAACCCTGCCTGAAAATGTTACTTAAGGTCAATCCCTGGGAACCAGGTCGTGGAATCTGTTCATGATGAAATTTTTTGTGATTGCCTTTTTAGGCAGGCATTTTCAAAATCCTGGCTAGGATCCTATATAGAGGTCTGCACCCCAGTGGTAAACTGTATTTACTCAGCTCCTAAAGGGTCTATGAATAGGGCTACCTCTGTCTGACAGCTCCAATTATCTGGTGATTGTTAATTGGTTTCCAATGAACTCACTAATTGGAATCAACCCAGCAATTTACAGTTAACCCATTCGCCCCCATGTGACCCCCAACAGGGTCCTGGTCAGCAGGGTGCTGCAGGGTATTGTTGGATACCCAAACCCTTAAAAATCAGCCCTCAGGGCACCAGGGAGTAATTTCAATGTCTACTTCAAGCTTAAAATTGATATCAATCTCAAGCATAAAATTGAAATATATAATACAATATTATTCCCATGACATTGTGTACGAACTCAATGCCTAATTTCAATGAGTAAATGCATTTTATGGTTGTAATCTCAATGTATGGAGTTCACCCTTGAAAAATAGGACACACCTAAAATGTTTACAATTGCCAATTTGGGCACCCAGTCTTTAAATCCTGGCCGAAACAGGGTCTTAGTCAGCAGGGTGTCTGCAGGGTATTATTGGGCACACAAACCCTCAAAACCTACTCATTAAGACACCCAATTTCATATAAGGAAATTGCAGGTAATGTCATTTCTATGTAGGGAATTGAAATATGGCACCAATGCAATGCTTAGAAAACTGCTTGTTTAATAACTACTTGTTTAATTTTCTTCAAGGGAGACCATAATGTACTCAGATTACAACCATAAACATGTATTTACTTAATTGAATTACTCACAAAAATGGGTGTCTATATACAAGGGTGATTTTTGTGAGTTTGAATGTTTAAATGATGCTCAGATGTCCTGCTGGCTAAGACTATATGCTTTGAAGTATTATTGGTGAGAAATTTCTAAGAATTTCTATCATATTTAGTTTCATTAAATTTCCACTTTAGTGTCATTTTGTTCAGATGGTACATAATTGCTACAGTTTTTTTTCGCAATGTATAGGTATTAAGTACATGTTATGAGCGTCATCTTTGTATAATGTGGTCATTGTGGAAATATAAGACATCCAGTATTTCATAATCACACATTTTTGATAGCCAGTTAGGAAATCCTCGCTAATGTCCTGCCCCCTCAACACCCTGGGGGGTCCAACCCTGAATAAAACAATAGACCTATTGTTCCTCAGAGAGGATACAATAGATAAGTGTGAGATAATGGAGGGTACTGGGACTGGTCTCTGGGAACATCCTCTCTTAACCCTTTCTCATCTGAGGCTGCAGTTAGCCATGGTTTAGAAACTGAAGCCCAAAATGGTCAATTATTCAATTTTGTGGCATCCTAGTTTTCAAGGCAGATCACAAAATTACAGCCAGAAACATGTATTCACAAATTAGGCATTATATTTGTATAATGTTATGCTTGAAATTGATATTTAGAGAAATACTTTTGTCCTCCTTGTGAGATAAATGTGAACTAAGTTGCCCACTCATGCAAACCTGACCACTTGCTGCCTAGTAATACAAATACATGACAGGAAAAATAATATGCCAGCTGTGAAATCTAGTCTAATCTGTGATATGACACTTACTTTAAGGAAACAACTTCAATGAAAACAAAGCCATATTTGGAAAAAATACTTGACTCAAAATTATTGACAACATTTGGTCGAGAGGCCAAACATGGTAAAACCCATATTCTTAGCCAGCAGGGCGTCGCAGTCTCTTTTGGACACCCAAACTCTCAAAGATAACCCCTCAGGACACTCAAATACTTCTGTGAGTCATTTCTTAAAATGTCAATTTAACGCACATGGAAGATTTTAAACCTCAATATAATTCCCATTACATTGTATAAGGATATTGTGCCTTATTTCAATGATTAAATACATGTTTATGGTTGTAATCAGAGTATATTTTGGTCACCCTTGAAAATTAGGAAGGCCAAAATGTTACCATGGTTAAACCCACTTGTGCCTTGACCACTTGGTGCCCAGTAACAGAAAAACTTTAAGACAGAATATGCATTGCATCATAGAAATGAAGGCTAGCTGCCTTCCTCACCCACTTCATCAATTATTTATCCCGACCATGCCATGCGATATGAGGCAAAGAGCAAAAATCAATTTTCCCACAGTGTGTGTGTCTAGAGTTGTGCTTGAGCTCGCCTGTAGAACAATAGGATAACAGTAGGATAACAATAGGATGGATAACAATAGGATGACAATAGGGTAACAACAGGATAACAACAGGATGACAATAGGATAACAATAGGATGACAATAGGGTCATGATAGGGTCATAATAGGATAACAATAGGATGACAAAAGGATAACAATAGGATGACAAAAGGATAACAATAGGAGACGAGATTGACACCTGCTGTACCTGGACAGAGATGGTGAGTTATTGTAATTAACACACCTGTGGTTTAATTTGTCTATTTATACCTGTGGCTCCCAAGAATGCCCTCCTCTTTTGGTATAATATCTTGGAGACGAATGTTGCATTTTTCAAAGATAAACGGAACTAATTGAAGCTTTTATATATTCCGGAATTCTTAGGGTTTCCCTAATAAAGGAAAATTCCCAGGATTTCAGAGGGAAATTCCAGAATTTCATTGGAAAATTATAGAACTTCTGAGAAAAATCCCAGGGTTTCATAGAAAATTAGGGAAACCCCCAGATTTTTATGATGTCTGAGCTATATTTGGTAAGTGTATTTGAGAAATGTTTATCTAACATTGTTGTTATTTATCCAACAATATAGGGGACGCCTGGCATTGTATATCTCATGAGCAGACCTGGTAATTACTTGTGTAAGCCATAACTGGGGAGTGCTGAAGAGGACAGGTTGGCTTGGGGGATGGGGGGTCGTATTTGAAAGGTGACTTGTATACATGGACTTAGCCAGGACCCGTTTTGCCTGTCTTCTGGACAGGTAGTTTCTCCTATTTGGACAGGCAAAAATTTCTATGGAGATTTTTCAATTTTGACTGATGGGGGGTAATAAACAAATATTTCCCAATTAAACCACCTTCTAGGACATAGCTGAAGTGTAAATTGCCCTTTTTAACACACTAGGCTATTAAATGTAGCGGGTATAAGGATTTTAAGTAGATTAGTAGCTAAATCTGGATGGGTAGAAATTTTGAAATTGCTGTTTTATTGGACAGGCTGTTTTGAAATCCTAGCTAAGACCCTGCTTGTATACATTCATTTTGATGGTGCATTTTCCCTTTAAAAAACGCTCACATGTGTCACACCATGTGTATGTCCCAGGTGTTAATCGAATAATGCTTTAAAAAGCACTGACAATTTTTGTGAGCAGCTTTATTTTATTAAATTCTTCAGATGACTTACATTTGAGCATCGTGGTTTGCCATGTTTAATAAAGAAACTAACTGATTTTTGCTGTTGCATCCTCCACTAGTTACATTTTGAGCTGTGGAGGATGAACTTCTTAGAGAAATTCCTAATTGATAATTAGGTCAAGAGTCTCTGTGAATAATAGATGAGCAACTGCTCTGTAATGTACTTCCTTACTAGATCTAGCCTGGTTCTCAGGCTGAGTTAGGTTTAATGCCATACCACCACCACTACTGGGTGTTGTTAACCCTTCCTATGCTAAGGCTACTTTCGGAATAATGAAAGGATATATATGCATATTGCCTGAGATCAGTGTCTTAGCCAGGATTTAGAAACTGGGTGCCTAAAATAGGCTGAACATTGTAAAATTTTTGGGCGTCCAAATTTTTAAGGGGGATCACAATATACTCATATTTCAACCATAAACATGCATAAATTCAACAAAATAAGGCATGATATCATTAAACAATGTCATGGGAATTATAAGGAGATGAAAGAATTCAATTATAAGCTTGAGATTGGGATTTTTAGAAATTCCACACAAAAATATTTGGGTGTCCTGAGGGGTTCTTTTTAAGGGTTTGGGTGTCCAAAAAGGCACCCAGACGCCCTGCTGGCTAAGACCATGCCTGAGATGGCACCATACCCAGCGACATGAAGAGAAAGGCTCCCTCTGCCTGCCGCAATCAGCAATTCCAAAGTCTCTGCCGATCCACATTTACCTACCCAGCTACTTGATATCCTTATGACAACTCTGTTCAATAGCCTATAATGTTAAATAGGGCTATCTGCACTTCAGCCATGTCCTAGATGATGGTTTGTTAGTAAAATATTTGGTTATAACCCCAAAAAGGTCAAAAATAAAGATTCTACGTCAAAAAGAAATTGCCTGTCCAGAAGGAGGTTTTCAGGAAACAGCCTGTCCAAAAGACGGGTTGGACGGGTCCTGGCTGGTTATTCAAGACCCTGCTTTAGAGTGTCTGTAACTTATAAACAGAACTTCCATGTAACATGAATAGGTAATGAAAGGATGTGCAAATTGCTAAAGGTGGCACCCTGACCAGCGACTTGAAGAGAAAGGCTCCCTGTCACCCTGTGAAATGTCTGTTACTGTATAAGTAGGAAAAATAGCAGATTATTCACTTATGTTTTGTATGATTGTTTCTTCTATTTCATTTTTCATTTTTTTTCATTGTTTATTTATTTTATTCATTCATTCATTTATTTATTTATCTATTTATTTATTTATTTATTTATCTATTTATTTATTTATTTATTTATTTATTTATTTATTTATTTATCTATTTATTTATTTATTTATTTATTCATTTATCTATTTATCTATTACTTTTTTTTTATTTATTTATCAATCTATTTGTTTATTTATTATTTCATTATTTGTTCATTTCTTTTTATTTGCCTGGGATCAGTGGGATGCTCATAATTCCGCATCAATAACTCAAGTGCTGTGCACAAATTCTAATTTCACTCCTCGATTCCCATTTCTTGATTCTGAGAAAGAAAATAATGCTCACAGGATTTTGTTTGTTTGTTTCAGGTTGTCAAGGAGATGGAAGATTTCCACTTCTCGCCGAAGATTCCTCCACTTCCGACGTTATCGCACCTGGACGTCAGCGAATATGAGGATCAGATCACGCAACTGCGCCTCGAGAACGCCGCCATTACGGAACAGCTTGGCCGGCAGGAGGCGGACTTAAATAAGGTCAAAGTTCAGGTCGGCAGTATTCGCGAAGAAAGGGATCGACTGAAGCGGCGGGTAAGTTTTCATCTTTACAAATAAGAAGAAAAAATTTAAACCAAATCTAATGATGTCGATTTCGCAATATTTTGATATCCTTCTGCCTCTTGAGAATAAGATAGGCTTGAAGTAAGCAATAGGTCTGTTTAAAAAAAATTTCAAGCAATATCATGGGATTTTATTAGAGGAATATGTTTTCTTTTAGAAAGTGGCAATCCCTGTTTTGTCTTTTGTACCCTCAAATATTTTCCCAATTTTTGCATTTGCCTGTAATATTTCTAACGTGGTTTTGGCTACTGTGAGCATTAATGTATGAAAATGTCTGTTTTTACCTCCATCATGTTAGAGAGCTACAAACGCAGTTACATAAAATGTTTGATTTTACCTCCACTAGGTTAGAGAGCTACAAACGCGTTTACAGAGCATAGAAGCTGCTACGAGTCCGCACAACAGTCGGACGTCGACTCCGACGAAATCTCCGATGATCAACCCGAGTACGGGGGAGCGCAGCATCGCAAGCAGCGAATCATCCCGACCAGTGCCAAAAATAGCGGAGCTGAAAAAACTCCGAACGAGCGGGAGCGATCGCCAGGTGCTAGGCGCCGAGCTGAGTTCATACGGGGTAAGTGCATTGTGTGCCAATAGAGGTCGCTTTACCGGTAGTGACTATATGTAATCATTGAGAGTTTACTGTATACAGCTTTAATTTGGAGTGCTAAAGGTTTTGCTTTACTGCCCTGCTGGAGGGTATTTGTGCTACTTTAAATTTGCGTACTTGAACGGTACTCAAAACATTATAATTATTACTGTATAGATATTTATTTGAAGAAAATTAAATGCCTGTAAAAATACCTGTTATACAGTATTTGACTTGGAAAGAAAATTAATTTCATGTTTTGGCCTGTTTTTAATGTGAAACTGGAAAAAAGGTACTGTTTATGCTGAAGTGTTTCTGGATTTGTGACCAAAATGGGCAATCATTGATATTTTGCTTTTCTTTGCACATCTGAAATTCATGTACATGCTATATCCATCTTAAGTATTCATTTCTTTTCTTTTTTTGATTTTTGTTTCAGCTTCCAAATGCGAAGGTAGCGGAACATCTTGTGCAGAGCCTACAGGAGTGCTCAAACGTGCAAGAGATTTTTCAGACCGTTTACCAGTGCGGAAACGAAATATCGGAAAACAAAGTACGGGAATTTGAAATCGAACTTGAAAGACTTACAAGTAAAATCGACAGCTTGAAATCGCAAAATGATTGGTTAACTCTGACTCTCGAGGAAAGTAAAGCGCATAGCGATCGGTTAAGCGTACTTATGGGAAAATACGAATCGAACACCACTGCGTTACAATTGTCTATCAACTATTCCGATCACATGTTGGAGGCGTATGAAGTTCTGCTGGCATTGGTCGAGAGCGAGCAAGGTGTTTTATTGGCTAACTGTCGGGCTGCCGGACTTGGAAGCTTAGGTAAGATTTTACGATTTTCAACTTTGTGCATTCTCGGGAATATTTTAAAATTCTTGAATTACTATCGATAAATGTTACCTGTTCATCATCACAATAATAATAATTGATTTTAGATGTACCATTTTCTTCCGATAAAGTGCACATTACCGATTAACCGCACCTCCCTCCCCCCCCCTATTTTTCACGGAGAGAGGGAGAAGGGCCATCTTCTTATGTAGAACCTCCCCCCAGAAAAAGTAAGAAAAATCAAATCATATGCCTCTCCTCTTGCCTTGTCTGGAAACCATCATTGAGTTCTGCCCTGTCTGCGGTTCCTTTGCGCTCTCGCTGTTCATATTCGGCGCCAAAACATGATTGTGCTATTGATCAATCAACAACCTTGTTGCCTAACAGGGTTGAGAACGGGGTTGCGTAAGATAATGAGTGATAATAGGGGATAATTAATTTACCTGCGTGTAAGTCTCAATCCACATTTCTTTTCTTGTTGTAACAGTTGTGAACAGTATGGAATCCGAAATTGTCATCTGGATATTAGATACTTTTGACAATAACTTTGGAATCAAGAATTATTTTACAAAATATTCGAGGGAGAGTTGTTGGTAGTGTCCTTAGTAACCTTTCTCCTTCAAATATTTTTCTTACAATGCTTCTTTTACCTTCGCAAAAGTCTCAATCCACATTGATTTCTTTTCTTGTCTTAACAGTGGTGGACAGTATGGAGCCAGACAATCACGAGGAAGTTCGGAACATCCTCCAGAGGGCGCAGTGTGCGCGCAAGGCCTCGGAGAACGTGGCGAAGCAACTCCTGCAGCGATTGGACAGGAGCTGCGGAGTGGCGGTCCCAGGATGTACCTCAAGTCCCTGGGAAGACCTCTCGTCCAATAGCAGAACAGCGAGGTAAGGAGCTGATAATTAAAAATCAAATCCACAATCGAATGATTTATGTATGGAATGAGTTACTTAGCATCACCTTTCATATCACTATGAAATATCACTAAAATGCCAATTACATTATTTTTTCCTAAATTGAATATAACAAAATAGTGAGTGATACTTAAAGATGTCAATCATATTATTTCCTCAATGATGAATAGTCTAACTGCCTCATAGTGGATTAATGTGTAACCAAAATGGCTATCGCGACATCACTTTCACAATGAAACATGTGAATCAATATTAACCACCTAGTAAAGGAGGGATTAGTAAAACGCTAATCGCACAATTAATCATTCGAAGAAACATGTAAATCAAAAGTGTCCACCTAGTGAAAGAAAATGGCACTAAAATGCTAGTCACATTATACATTTCTTAATGAAACGCAAGGATCTAGTCTCCACCTAGTGACAGAATGGGTTCTTAAAAGGCTAATTGCATCATCAGAACCTTAATATAAGATAAGGTTATATGCAATATTATCAGCCACCTAGTGGCAGGCACAGGTACTAAAATACAACCATGTTCTTATATCAGAAAGAATACAAAAATCATGAGGTATCCTGTCAACAATATTTATTTCACAAAATATACAAAGATGTCTATAATGACAGTCCTGTTGCTTCTGTTATTAATAACCACAATAAGCTGTTTGTAATATATTAATTACATGTTATAATTGCCATAGATATGGTGACACATTGTTTGATACTCAGATACTTGTATTTGGTTAGATGATTGTACAGCATGGCTGTGATGCTCGGCGAGCAGAAAAATAAACAATTTTTTTGGGGAAAATAAAAAAATATTTTAATCTTATTTTTTTAGCACGACAAGCTCTACGGCAAGCAGCGCAGACACAGATTTCAGCAAGCTGGATCAGCAGCGACTTCGAGATTACCTCCTACAGCTGAAGAACGATCGCGCGGCCGTAAGGCTGACGGTCATGGAGCTGGAGAGTATCCACATCGACCCTCTCGCCAAGGACATGACGACGAACCCCGACGCCCAGCGGCTAGATCTCGAGAACGCTGTACTCATGCAAGAACTCATGGCAATGAAGGTAATGCTACTAGGAGGATATATATATATATATATATATATATATATATATATATATATATATATATATATATATATATATATATATATATATATATATATATATATATATATATATATATATATAAATATATATATATATATATATATATATATGTATGTATATATATATTTATATATATACTATCAATATCACTTAGTTTTGCGCTCTATACCTCTAGAACTCTAAAATAGAGTGAATTGTGTTATTCGCAGGAGAAACTATCAAAGATGATGATAATTATAAGAAGATGATTTTGTGTGTTATTCGCTGGAGGAGAAAATATCAAAGATGATGATGATGTATGCATGTATGTTTATTCACTGTAAAATACAATTTTATAAAGATCAATAATGATGATGATGATGATAATAAGACGAGACTAACATGCATGTTATTATTATCACCAGGAGGAGAAGGCTGAGCTGAAGGCGCAGAATTACCTGATGGAGAAGGAGAAACGCGCGTTGGAGCTGCGTCTCAGCGGCAAGGAGTCCCAGGAACAGGCCTACCTAGTACAGATAGAACACCTCAAGTGTGAGGTCAAGGAACAACAGAGGCTCTGCCGCGACCCGCGCTACAGGAAGTCTATGGTACGTAATGCAGCCATGTTTAGTGAGTGTGTGTGTGTGTGCGTGTGTGTGTCTATATCTGTGTTTGATGCTGTTTTATAAGGAAGTGTGTGGTATGTAACACACCCATGTTAAGTTAGTTTGTATGTATGTACGTATGTATGTATGTACATAAGTATGTATGAAGTCCTTGGTCACAGCTTGGTGTGTATCTCATTTATGCTTAGAGTGTACATGTAATGTACATTGTATGTATGTATTTATGTATGTATGTATGTATTTTATGTATGTATGTATGTATGTATGTATGTATGTATCTTTTGATTTTTCATACACAAATTCATTGGTGTGTTGCTCATTTATGCTTAGAGTGTGCATGTACATGTATGTACATACATACATACTTACATACATACATACATATATACATACTGGTAAGGCTCCTACCTCAACTCATAATACAGGAGGTCTATGGTACATAACCCACACATAAGTATGAAATTATTTTCTATTTCTAGGAGGACGATAATGATTCGTGTAGTGACAAAACCACGCCTGCTATCACGCTAGCCGAACTTCGCACCTCGAATGAGTCAGAGATTGCTCAGAACCTCTCTGATTCGCTGAAGAGGGAAAAGAAACTCAAGGCTCGCGTCCAGGAGTTGATGGCAACCCTAGAAAAAATAACAAAAAATTCCGAGGTTCGACATCAGCAATCAGCAGAGGTCGTCAATGACTTGAAACGTGTGAATAGGTGAGTTATGTCACATATCTGTAAAGCACATGAATAGGTGAGGTGTGAAAACTGTAAAAAGAGTGTAAAGGTGAATTAAATCTGAGAAGTTAAGGGTGTGAATAGGTGTTACATCTGCGAACTGGAAAACGTGAATAGGTGAGTCATGTCTGAGAACTGATCAGCTAGTGGTGTAATGAAGTATTGCTGTATTGGTAAGAGAGTAGGGTTGGGAATCGGTTGCAATTTCATGATCAATAATCAGTTGCAGCCAAACAATCGATTATCGATCATAATCAGTTCTTCGCACTTTTGCAGTAATTGGGTACTAGAGGTCTAGAGCCTAATAATAAGTGATAGTCTATGACAATTACTTGCTATAAGCATCTACCTTAACTTTGTTTTGAAGTGTTTTTGGAGCTAAGTTTCATAGCAAGGTGTTACCTTTTCCGACTATTATCGATTGCCAGTTTTGTAATCGATTAAGGTGATGGGTACCATTGCAAGCCAGTTAAAAGCCCTGTCCCAAAACACACCTCAAAGCAGCATAATCCTGTTTTATTTCAAAATTTACAACTTTTTTTTCAAATGACATATTCTCATTAATTACGCAGGTGACGGTTACTGCAGGTTCAGAGTTACTTTAGGGATATCATTGACTATGCCCAATAAAAAGAATTTTTTTGATTTTTACTGCTGAAGATTTTTACAGACCATAACGTTGCCAACTTTAGTTAGAAGTCTCCACACCAACTTCACTTGGTGACCTCACATGCTCATAGCTAGCCCCTATTTATAGCATCCTGACCACAAGCCATTGTCTTGAGATCGTCGATGTGTATCTTTGTGCAACTCTCTTTTGTTTCGAGTGCTCAGGAGTGATCAGCGAGGTATATCCACTACTATCAAAGGGGTTCCCATGCCTCCACACACGAGATTTCTCACTAGAATTTTCAATGTTATGGCCTGTAAAAATCTTCAGGAGTAAAAAAATCAAAAAAATACTTTTTATTGGGCATAGTCAATGACATCCCTAAGGTATCTATGAACCTACAGTAACCATCAACTGCGTAATTAATGAGAATATGTCATTTGAAATAAAACAGAATATGGATTGAATAATGACAGGTGGCGATGATATTCTCTACCTGATAACACTCAGGAACCTGGAGATACACCTAGTTATAGGATTATGCTGCTTTGAGGTGTGTTTTGGGACAGGGCTTTTAACTGGCTTGCAATGGTACCCATCACCTTAATCAGTAAAAGAGAGGCAAATGATCGATTATCGATTATAAACGATGATCGTCCCAACACTATATTCTAGGCCAACATATTCATGCAAGTAGCGTCCGAAAAAGACATCACTATTTGGGAATAACTTCCCAATAAAAGCATATTTTGAGAAATATTTAGAGTTGTGTAAGTAAATACGTCATTTGGACACCCAAACCTTCAAAAATCACCCCGCAGGAAACCCAAATGTTTCTGTGAGTAATTTCTTAAAATGTCAATTTCAAGCATAAAGTTAGATTTTTCCAGCTCTATACAATTGCCAAGACATTTTATGAGGATATTATGCCTTATTTCAATAAGTAAATACATATTTATGGTTGTAATCTGAGCATATTCTGGTCTCCCTTGAAAAACAAGATATGCCATTTTGGGTACATAGTTTCTAAATCCCGACTCCGACCCTGACCCCACCTACTACTCTTTGTGAAATGTTCCCAGGCTGAATATTTTATTCCCAATATATCATCAATAGTACACGTGTAGACAGGATTTCAAAGGGAAATCAAAGCATGAATGGTTTAAATGCATCCAAAATTTATTGAAGTTATAACATCTATAAAGCTATTTTGTTTTGTATTGCAGTGACCTTATAACTGCCTTTGACAAGGTGAAGAAGAAATATCAGAGTAAACTCAAGAAACTAGAGATGCAGATTCAGGTGATGGCTGAACGACACGATACACAGGTATGGTAACAACTACTCTGCCCCCTCTTTTACCCCCTCTCTCTACCCCTCTTTCTACCCCTCTCTCTGATTCAGGTGATGGCTGAAAGACACGATACACAGATATGGTAATAAATACTCTGCCCCCTCTTTTACCCCCTCTCTCTACCCCTCTTTCTACCCCTCTCTCTGATTCATGTGATGGCTGAATGACACATACACAGATATGGTAATAAATACTCTGCCCCCTCTTTACCCCTCTCTCTACCCCTCTCTCTGATTCAGGTGATGGCTGAAAGACACGATACACAGGTATGGTAACAACTACTCTGCCCCCTCTTTTACCCCCTCTCTCTACCCCTCTTTCTACCCCTCTCTCTGATTCAGGTGATGGCTGAAAGACACGATACACAGATATGGTAATAAATACTCTGCCCCCTCTTTTACCCCCTCTCTCTACCCCTCTTTCTACCCCTCTCTCTGATTCATGTGATGGCTGAATGACACATACACAGATATGGTAATAAATACTCTGCCCCCTCTTTACCCCTCTCTCTACCCCTCTCTCTACCCCTCTCTCTGATTCATGTGATGGCTGAATGACACGAAACACAGATATGGTAATAAATACTCTGCCCCCTCTTTACCCCTCTCTCTACCCCTCTCTCTACCCCTCTCTGTCATTCACTGGTGATGGCTGAAAGACACGATACACAGGTATGGTAACAAATACTCTGCCCCCTCTTTTACCCCTCTCTCTACCCTCTTTCTACCCCTCTCTCTGATTCAGGTGATGGCTGAAAGACACGATACACAGGTATGGTAACAAACACTCTTCCCCCTCTTTTACCCCTCTCTCTACCCCTCTTTCCACCCCTCTCTCTGATTCAGGTGATGGCTGAAAGACACGATACACAGGTATGGTAACAAACACTCTTCCCCTTCTTTTATCCCTTTCCCCTCTCTTCACCCCTGCCTGTACCCCTCTTTCTCCTCTCATCACCCCTTTCTCCATCCCTCTCTCTCATTCAGTTGATGGTAGGAACACACAATATGTAGGTATGGCAACAAATATTCTTCTCCATACCCCTCTTTTCCCCCTCTTTTTCCCCTCTCTCTACCCCTCTATCTTATTTTTGTTCACACACCCTTACCAGAGTATATTGTGGTATTCTGAAAATATAGGGCAAGTAATTTGTATTTTTTTTTCATATTGGACGCCCAACTTTAAGATCTCCACTTTGATGAGAAGCAAAATTTAACTTGGTCTCATTTTGCCCTGCAACTTGACATTATTTAAATTTTGAATATCATTTAATTTCAATTTTCAGTTTTAAAACATGATTATATTATTTTCTTTTTGATGAATTTCAGGTGCGCATGTTAAAGCAAAGGATCGGATTACTGGAAGAAGAAAATTCAAGACCTCCCACCAGCGAGACGTCATTATAGCAATCAAAGCAGAATAGATAACATATATATATGATAATAAATATATATATATATATATATATATATATATATATATATATATATATATATATATATATATATATATATATATATATATATATATATATATATATATATATATTTGTATAAATATATATACATATATATATATATATATATATATATATATAATTATATAATAGGGCTGCATATCGAGTTAGGGTCTATCAATAAAACTGTTATTGTTTTATAAGAACCTTTTATAAATGATTGAGAATTCATTATAAGTTCTCAAGTTGTTTTAGGTTTTATGTATTCACTTTTTACCATCTGGCGTGCATCATAACTGATGGAAATTCTTATCCAACAATAGAGAAGTATGCGTTGAGTATCGAACTGAAAGATGTGGTTTCAAATCAAATATCAAGTTTTTACGTCAGTTTAAAATGTTTTGTTTAACCCATTCATGCCTGGAGATCTATTTGACCAATATCCTCTGTACCTGTCAATTTTTTGGAAATGACATTGATATGAAACATAAATTTGCAATGCAAAATATTAGGAGAGGTATTATCTGAGTTGAAATGAACAATTCTCCTTTAAATATTTTCTTAATATTGTTTTTGTTTGAACGATATCACCAAAATTGTCAGTCGGCTTTGGCTACCGTGGGCATGAATGGGTTAAGGTTTTCTGACCATATTCGCACTCTAGATGTTAATGGGTTAACCCTCAAGCTGCTGGTGGCTAATTTTGCCAATACGAAATGTTGCAAAAATACTGAAAAATTACTGAAACCCTGCCACATTGGTACTCATCGGCGAGTGCTCAGCAAGAGCTATCCAATGAATACCAACATAACAGGGTTGAGATGTTTTTTCAGAAATCTTTTGCCCCTTGTGCTTTGGATGAAAGTAGCCACAGCACAGAAGGGGTTTATCAAAAAGAGGGGAAGTCTTTTGATCTCACCTTGCCACTCCCATCAGGAGGCGTGACTAACTCGGCCCCTCTCTGGAATCCAGAATGTCGAACATAGATATCACTCCGACACATGCAAATCGATATAGTATGTCATCATTGTGTCATTTGTGAAGAATATTTGTATTGTTTTGAAACATATTTATAGATGTGGAGCCTTAATTTTGCATAAACTTACCATTTTATGCACAGTGTATTGGTTAAAATCACAAAAAATCTTGAAAACCCTTTCATGCCTATATTATGAAAAAATCTATGAAAATTTAACAACAAAAAATATATTTATATGAAAAGATATCCCGAAAAATCACTCAGCCCTTTTATTGTCTATAACAGTCAAAAACGCTCTTAGAATTTTGATGATAACTCTTTATCGAAAGTATATTTTCCTGAAATAGGTATTACACCTACAACTGCTTCAGATAATTTGATAATTCATAAATAATTAATTAATTAATTTTGATGATATCTTTGGACCAAACAGATATTTCTGAGTTCTGAATTGGTTACAGATTTTTCTAAAATGAGAAGTAAATAATTATGAATGCGTCTGACTTATCCCAACTCTGTGCATAAAAGAGTTAAACATTTTATAAAGCAGTGAGGGAACCTATGAGGGCAGTTGATTTCATTAACTGCGGATCTATACCTAGTCATTGTAAAATAAACCAATGTTAATTGTGCAAATATTTACTGCGGACCTGTTTTATATCTCCTCCAGTAGGATTTGCGCTGTTCTTATATGTAGTGCTTTTGGTCTGTTTTTGACTGGTCTCAGATTATTGTTTTGCTTGTAACTGTTTTTAGTGGTGGGCTCTGTACATTATTTTTAATTATATACTATACCTGGTACTTGTAAAACAATAGACTGAGACAATGATATGTATCTTTAACCCTTATACTGCTGGTGGCTAGTTTGGCCATTACGAAATGATGCAATACAAATCTGAAAAATGACTGAATTTTTTTTTTAAAAATAAAAAAAACGGCTGGAACGCTGACACATGGGTTTCTCATTTGATAGTACTCAGTGAGAGCTATCCAATAAATACCAACGTGACAGGGTTAGATGGTTTTCAGAAATGCTTGCGTCCTTTGAATAAAGTAGCCTCAGCATTGGAAGGGTTATTCTGTTCATCCCTGTAGCGGTACAAATAAATGGCCTAATGATTCTGGTGATATTTCTCTGAAGAAAGTATTTTTTAGGAAAGTATTTGAAGAAGCATGGATGACTAGAACCAAAAGAACACATCTCCTTTGAAATATTCTGTGAATCCTAACTTGATTTCTAAATTAGATCAAAAAAATTTCCTAGACACAGATGCCAATAAAAAGGCGGCTAGATACAAGAGGGTTATGAATTTTATCCCTTGAAAAATGTCTCAATGCTTTTGATATATCAATAATAACTTAATGATATATCAACAATGACTTGATATATATCGATATTAAATTGATATATCGATAATAACCTGATACGTCGATATTAACTTGGGAATGAAGTATGATCAGGCAAAAGGTCTAATCCAGAGGCTTTAGATCTTATTCCAAGTAATATTTTTTCTTATTTCTCCAAAATAGTATTTTGCGGTTATCGATTCACCCCCAAAATTCAATATTTGCCCTGCTTCATGGAAGACTGGTATCAGAACTGTGCTCTGTAAGAAGTGTTAACCCTTTCCAGCCCAGATCTCTCCTGTACAAGTATCGTCTGCATTCAAGACTTTTTGGAAAATATTTTCAGAACAAAAAATGAAATCAGCACTTATTTGAAAGAGAGCTGAATGTTGGATATTGAGTATCATTTCCCCATCAAATATTTTCTTGAACATGCTAGTATAAGTGAGATATCACCAAAAATAGTTGCCTTTTTGCTGAAACTACAGGCCTGATAAATCAGGTAAAGAGTTATGTCTGTATAGAATATACCCAGTCTATGCAATTGGGATTACAGAAACACAGCTGTTTGAGTTTAACCCAAAAACTGTCAAAATATACTAAATATACCCTAACTTATATGTTAAGTCCCAAATATGTCATATTTCATAATGAATGCAAGAGAGAAAATATTGCAGTGGTGTTGACCTAGGTAAGATGTGTCTGAGATTTCTAAGGAATTCCTAGAATTTCCCAAGCTCTATCCTAAGAATACCTTGTCAAATCTCAGCTACACTTTTCAAGAGAAATTTATGTTGATTATTTAGTCCTCTTGATGCTGAGGCTACTTTCTTCCAAGGCACAAGAATGCAAAAAAAAATTGAAAACCATCTAGATTCGCCATGTTGGTATTCATTGGTAAGCTCTTGCTGAGCACTAACTAATGAATACCCATGTACCAGGGTTTCAGGTATTTTTGGGTGTTTTCACATTATTGTATATTGACCAAATTAGCCACCAGCAGGTTAACGACAGCTTTCCAATGAGTACCAACATGACAGGGTTTAGATGATTTTCATTAATATTTGCATCTTTGTGCTTTTGACGAAAGTAGCCTCAGCATTGGAAGGATAAACATTTAACCTTAATGCTGCTGCTGGCTAATTTGGCCATAGCGAAATGATGCAAAAAGAAAAATCTGAGAAATGACTGAAACCCTGGCATATGGGTACTCATGAGAGAGTACTCACTGAGAGCTATCCAATCAATACCAATATGACAGGGCTTAGATGGTTCTTAATAATCTTTGCATCCTTGTGCTTTGGATGAAAGTAGCCTCAGCATTGGAAGGGTTAACATTGAACATATCATCATCAAACTCAACTTCGTCAATGTTTGACTGCACAGTATGAAGAATCAGACTAAGTTGTCTGTAGTTTTATGAAGAGTATAATGAATATACTACACAGTGTCCAAGGGAAGATGAGGGACATATGTTATTGGTATGTCAATGTTATTTATGCAAATATAAGTTAAAGTGCAGTATTTAAAGTGATATTTGTTTAAAGGATTTCCTCTTATGTACTTATTTTGATGGTACCATTGATTGTGTCAAGAGTATACTTTTAGCAATTTTTTTTAGTAAATCTATTCGGAATTCTGATTTCCGATGAATTGCTACTGCAGCCATAGGCAGCTTTACAGTTCTGGAGTCACTTTCAAGCTAAAACTTGAAGAATAGGAAATTAATCAGAGTGGTTTATTCTGCCGAACTTTTCCGGATGGGGTCAGTTCGGTATAATGAGAGTCAGATGTATTATTCCTGTCATAAGAATATCAACCTTCAATACTGACTTTTTTGGAAAAAACATTCTCGGAAAAATCCAAAATCACAAATTTGGTTAATTTGCATCTTGTATTAATTTCCTATTCTACAGTAGTTTGAAAAACATTTGAAGATGAAATGTTTTACAGCACTGCCAACACCTCTTCGAGTGTTTTATAAAATCGTTCTCAGTTCCAAAGTAATTATCAGAAGTATTGTAGTCCCAGATGAAAGTTTATATAGGAACGGACCGATATCTCTGGTTCAATTATCTTCCAGAAAATTATTTTGTAAGAAATCCATCAAAATAATGAAGCCATCATTGGGTGCTGTATGCACAAAGGAAAGTGATGGGTAAAAGAATATTATTTCTATGCAAATAATTTATTTCTATATTTTCAATTATAGAATACGGTCAATTTTGATTTAGCGAACATGAAACATATCGTTATGCTTGTTACATGAACCCTTGTGCTGCTGGTGGCTAATTCTGTGAATACAAAATGACGGGAGAAAAGCTGGAAAGTCACTGAAACCCTGGCAAATGGGTACTCATCTGATAGTACTCATCAAGAGCTTTCCAATGAATACCAACATGGCAGGGTTTAAAAGATTTTCCAAATTTCCTGCGTTCTTGTGACTTTTACGAAAGTAGCCTCAGCATCGAATAGGTTTATTAACCAATTCACATCCAAAGCCTATTTTGGTCTAACACATGAAAATATCTTGATAAATTGAACTAGAAGGTATTGTCTGCTACTCTCATAATTTTGAAAATAACTTGGGAATCAAGCATAAGTTCACAAAATATTTGAAGGAGAGTTTTTGTTCAGCTTCATATGAACATTCCTCCTTCAAATAGTTTCAAGAAAATGCCTTCATAAGTAAAATATTCCCAAAATCATCAGGCGTCTTGGCCGCTCTGAGCGTAAATGAGTTAAGATATTGGTTCTTTATCAAGATATTCCCATGTGTGTAAGAATGTCTGTATATTTCAGATGTGACAACAGTATGCAAATCAATAGTGACTGGTTTTTATGTTCACCCAAATAAAAATGACAGTTCTAGAGAAATCTGATGATACAATCTTTGTGAATTAGTTAAGATGTGAAGAAAAACAAGTTCATTTGTAAATAAACCTATACACCAAGAATAATTTAGTTTGTTATTATTTCCTCTACCCCCAAAAGCTGGGAGAAAGAAATGAGGAAGGTGCAACAATGTGCCAATTAACTTACAATCACATAACACCCAAGTCTAAATACCCATCCCGAAACCTGAAATATACCTGCACGAATGTTGAAGAAGTAAATTGTCAGACAATAATCCCTGATAGCTGTGTGGTCTGAGGCGTTGCCAATTACTGTTAGCTGTCTCTCACCACTGCTCGGGTTCAAATCACATCCAGGGTATGTGAGAGAGTTGTCAGTGACTTGGGGTTAGGCGGTGGTTTTAGTTGGGTGCCCAGGTTTGCTCCACGTCTTACATTTGCCTAGTCACAACCCAAACTCTAAGTGGCAGAAAAAGTGACGCTAATTGAAATTCCAAATAATCAATCAAAATGCTAATTAGCGTAAAGTATGTACGGTAGGCTACCTAGAGAGAAATATCTCTGCAGAAACAGAACCGGAGGACAGGGGAGGGTACAGACCTGATGTAGAATGCATGACAAAAGTTATTGGGGGATAGGGACCACAAAGGGAGCCAACGGCCCGGGGGTGACAAGTGGCCGGGGTGGTAGGGGAGATCTCCGTAGTTAAGGGGAATAAGGAGCACATAGGAAGTCAAGGCCCGGGGGTGACGAGTGGCCTGGGTGGTAGGGGAGATCTCCGTAGTTAAGGGGAATAAGGAGCACATAGGGAGTCAAGGCCCGGGGGTGACGAGTGGCCGGGGTGGTAGGGGAGATCTCCGTAGTTAAGGGGAATAAGGAGCACATAGGGAGTCAAGGCCCGGGGGTGACGAGTGGCCTGGGTGGTAGGGGAGATCTCCGTAGTTAAGGGGAATAAGGAGCACATAGGAAGTCAAGGCCCGGGGGTGACGAGTGGCCGGGGTGGTAGGGGAGATCTCCCTAGTTAAGGGGAATAAGGAGCACATAGGGAGTCAAGGCCCGGGGGTGACGAGTGGCCTGGGTGGTAGGGGAGATCTCCGTAGTTAAGGGGAATAAGGAGCACATAGGGAGTCAAGGCCCGGGGGTGACGAGTGGCCGGGGTGGTAGGGGAGATCTCCCTAGTTAAGGGGAATAAGGAGCACATAGGGAGTCGAGGCCCGGGGGTGACGAGTGACCGGGGTGGTAGGGCAGCTCTCCGTAGTTAAGGGGAATAATGAGCACATAGGGAGTCAAGGCCCGGGGGTGACGAGTGGCCGGGGTGGTAGGGCAGCTCTCTGTAGTTAAGGGGAATAAGGAGCACATAGGGAGTCAAGGCCCGGGGGTGACGAGTGGCCTGGGTGGTAGGGGAGATCTCCCTAGTTAAGGGGAATAAGGAGCACATAGGGAGTCAAGGCCCGGGGGTGACGAGTGGCCGGGGTGGTAGGGGAGATCTCCGTAGTTAAGGGGAATAAGGAGCACATATGGAGTCAAGGCCCGGGGGTGTCAAGTGGCCTGGGTGGTAGGGGAGATCTCTGTAGTTAAGGGGAATAAGGAGCACATAGGGAGTCAAGGCCCGGGGTTGACGAGTGGCCTGGGAGGTAGGGCAGCTCTCTGTAGTTAAGGGGAATAAGGAGCACATAGGGAGTCAAGGCCCGGGGGTGACGAGTGGCCGGGGTGGTAGGGGAGATCTCCCTAGTTAAGGGGAATAAGGAGCACATAGGGAGTCAAGGCCCGGGGGTGACGAGTGGCCTGGATGGTAGGGGAGATCTCCCTAGTTAAGGGGAATAAGGAGCACATAGGGAGTCAAGGCCCGGGGGTGACGAGTGGCCGGGGTGGTAGGGGAGATCTCCCTAGTTAAGGGGAATAAGGAGCACATAGGGAGTCAAGGCCCGGGGGTGACGAGTGGCCTGGGTGGTAGGGGAGATCTCCCTAGTTAAGGGGAATAAGGAGCACATAGGGAGTCAAGGCCCGGGGGTGACGAGTGGCCTGGGTGGTAGGGGAGATCTCCGTAGTTAAGGGGAATAAGGAGCACATAGGGAGTCAAGGCCCGGGGGTGACGAGTGGCCTGGATGGTAGGGGAGATCTCCGTAGTTAAGGGGAATAAGGAGCACATAGGGAGTCAAGGCCCGGGGGTGACGAGTGGCCTGGATGGTAGGGGAGATCTCCGTAGTTAAGGGGAATAAGGAGCACATAGGGAGTCAAGGCCCGGGGGTGACGAGTGGCCGGGGTGGTAGGGGAGATCTCCCTAGTTAAGGGGAATAAGGAGCACATAGGGAGTCAAGGCCCGGGGGTGACGAGTGGCCTGGGAGGTAGGGGAGATCTCCGTAGTTAAGGGGAATAAGGAGCACATAGGGAGTCAAGGCCCGGGGGTGACGAGTGGCCTGGGTGGTAGGGGAGCTCTCCGTAGTTAAGGGGAATAAGGAGCACATAGGGAGTCAAGGCCCGGGGGTGACGAGTGGCCTGGGTGGTAGGGGAGATCTCCCTAGTTAAGGGGAATAAGGAGCACATAGGGAGTCAAGGCCCGGGGGTGACGAGTGGCCTGGGTGGTAGGGGAGATCTCCCTAGTTAAGGGGAATAAGGAGCACATAGGGAGTCAAGGCCCGGGGGTGACGAGTGGCCGGGGTGGTAGGAGAGCTCTCTGTAGTTAAGGGGAATAAGGAGCACATAGGGAGTCAAGGCCCGGGGGTGACGAGAGGCCGGGGTGGTAGGGGAGATCTCTGTAGTTAAGGGGAATAAGGAGCACATAGGGAGTCAAGGCCCGGGGGTGACGAGTGGGCGGGGTGGTAGGGGAGATCTCCGTAGTTAAGGGGAATAAGGAGCACATAGGGAGTCAAGGCCCGGGGGTGACGAGTGGCCGGGGTGGTAGGGGAGATCTCCGTAGTTAAGGGGAATAAGGAGCACATAGGGAGTCAAGGCCCGGGGATGACGAGTGGCCTGGGTGGTAGGGGAGATCTCCGTAGTTAAGGGGAATAAGGAGCACATAGGGAGTCAAGGCAGGGGGTGACGAGTGGCCTGGGTGGTAGGGGAGATCTCCGTAGTTAAGGGGAATAAGGAGCACATAGGGAGTCAAGGCCCGGGGGTGACGAGTGGCCTGGGAGGTAGGGGAGATCTCCGTAGTTAAGGGGAATAAGGAGCACATAGGGAGTCAAGGCCTGGGGGTGACGAGTGGCCTGGGTGGTAGGGGAGATCTCCGTAGTTAAGGGGAATAAGGAGCACATAGGGAGTCAAGGCCCGGGGGTGACGAGTGGCCTGGGTGGTAGGGGAGATCTCCCTAGTTAAGGGGAATAAGGAGCACATAGGGAGTCAAGGCCCGGGGGTGACGAGTGGCCGGGGTGGTAGGGGAGATCTCCCTAGTTAAGGGGAATAAGGAGCACATAGGAAGTCAAGGCCCGGGGGTGACGAGTGGCCGGGGTGGTAGGGGAGATCTCCGTAGTTAAGGGGAATAAGGAGCACATAGGGAGTCAAGGCCCGGGGGTGACGAGTGGCCTGGGTGGTAGGGGAGATCTCCGTAGTTAAGGGGAATAAGGAGCACATAGGGAGTCAAGGCAGGGGGTGACGAGTGGCCTGGGTGGTAGGGGAGATCTCCGTAGTTAAGGGGAATAAGGAGCACATAGGGAGTCAAGGCCCGGGGGTGACGAGTGGCCTGGGAGGTAGGGGAGATCTCCGTAGTTAAGGGGAATAAGGAGCACATAGGGAGTCAAGGCCTGGGGGTGACGAGTGGCCTGGGTGGTAGGGGAGATCTCCGTAGTTAAGGGGAATAAGGAGCACATAGGGAGTCAAGGCCCGGGGGTGACGAGTGGCCTGGGTGGTAGGGGAGATCTCCGTAGTTAAGGGGAATAAGGAGCACATAGGGAGTCAAGGCCCGGGGGTGACGAGTGGCCGGGGTGGTAGGGGAGATCTCCCTAGTTAAGGGGAATAAGGAGCACATAGGAAGTCAAGGCCCGGGGGTGACGAGTGGCCGGGGTGGTAGGGGAGATCTCCGTAGTTAAGGGGAATAAGGAGCACATAGGGAGTCAAGGCCCGGGGGTGACGAGTGGCCTGGGTGGTAGGGGAGATCTCCGTAGTTAAGGGGAATAAGGAGCACATAGGGAGTCAAGGCAGGGGGTGACGAGTGGCCTGGGTGGTAGGGGAGATCTCCGTAGTTAAGGGGAATAAGGAGCACATAGGGAGTCAAGGCCCGGGGGTGACGAGTGGCCTGGGAGGTAGGGGAGATCTCCGTAGTTAAGGGGAATAAGGAGCACATAGGGAGTCAAGGCCCGGGGGTGACGAGTGGCCGGGGTGGTAGGGGAGATCTCCCTAGTTAAGGGGAATAAGGAGCACATAGGGAGTCGAGGCCCGGGGGTGACGAGTGGCCTGGGTGGTAGGGGAGATCTCCCTAGTTAAGGGGAATAAGGAGCACATAGGGAGTCAAGGCCCGGGGGTGACGAGTGGCCGGGGTGGTAGGGGAGATCTCCCTAGTTAAGGGGAATAAGGAGCACATAGGGAGTCAAGGCCCGGGGGTGACGAGTGGCCTGGGTGGTAGGGGAGATCTCCGTAGTTAAGGGGAATAAGGAGCACATAGGGAGTCAAGGCCCGGGGGTGACGAGTGGCCTGGATGGTAGGGGAGATCTCCGTAGTTAAGGGGAATAAGGAGCACATAGGGAGTCAAGGCCCGGGGGTGACGAGTGGCCTGGGTGGTAGGGGAGATCTCCGTAGTTAAGGGGAATAAGGAGCACATAGGGAGTCAAGGCCCGGGGGTGACGAGTGGCCTGGGTGGTAGGGGAGATCTCCGTAGTTAAGGGGAATAAGGAGCACATAGGGAGTCAAGGCCCGGGGGTGACGAGTGGCCTGGGTGGTAGGAGAGCTCTCTGTAGTTAAGGGGAATAAGGAGCACATAGGGAGTCAAGGCCCGGGGGTGACGAGTGGCCGGGGTGGTAGGGGAGCTCTCGGTAGTTAAGGGGAATAAGGAGCACATAGGGAGTCGAGGCCCGGGGGTGACGAGTGGCCTGGGTGGTAGGGGAGATCTCCCTAGTTAAGGGGAATAAGGAGCACATAGGGAGTCAAGGCCCGGGGGTGACGAGTGGCCTGGGTGGTAGGAGAGCTCTCTGTAGTTAAGGGGAATAAGGAGCACATAGGGAGTCAAGGCCCGGGGGTGACGAGTGGCCTGGGTGGTAGGGGAGATCTCTGTAGTTAAGGGGAATAAGGAGCACATAGGGAGTCAAGGCCCAGGGGTGACGAGTGGCCTGGGTGGTAGGGGAGATCTCTGTAGTTAAGGGGAATAAGGAGCACATAGGGAGTCAAGGCCCAGGGGTGACGAGTGGCCTGGATGGTAGGGGAGCTCTCCGTAGTTAAGGGGAATAAGGAGCACATAGGGAGTCAAGGCCCGGGGGTGACGAGTGGCCTGGGTGGTAGGGGAGCTCTCCGTAGTTAAGGGGAATAAGGAGCACATAGGGAGTCAAGGCCCAGGGGTGACGAGTGGCCTGGATGGTAGGGGAGCTCTCCGTAGTTAAGGGGAATAAGGAGCACATAGGGAGTCAAGGCCCGGGGGTGACGAGTGGCCTGGGTGGTAGGGGAGATCTCCGTAGTTAAGGGGAATAAGGAGCACATAGGGAGTCAAGGCCCGGGGGTGACGAGTGGCCTGGGTGGTAGGGGAGATCTCCGTAGTTAAGGGGAATAAGGAGCACATAGGGAGTCAAGGCCTGGGGGTGACGAGTGGCCTGGGTGGTAGGGGAGATCTCCGTAGTTAAGGGGAATAAGGAGCACATAGGGAGTCAAGGCCTGGGGGTGACGAGTGGCCTGGGTGGTAGGGGAGATCTCCGTAGTTAAGGGGAATAAGGAGCACATAGGGAGTCAAGGCCCGGGGGTGACGAGTGGCCGGGATGGTAGGGGAGATCTCCCTAGTTAAGGGGAATAAGGAGCACATAGGGAGTCAAGGCCCGGGGGTGACGAGTGGGCGGGGTGGTAGGGGAGATCTCCGTAGTTAAGGGGAATAAGGAGCACATAGGGAGTCAAGGCCCGGGGGTGACGAGTGGCCGGGGTGGTAGGGGAGATCTCCGTAGTTAAGGGGAATAAGGAGCACATAGGGAGTCAAGGCCCGGGGGTGACGAGTGGCCTGGGTGGTAGGGGAGATCTCTGTAGTTAAGGGGAATAAGGAGCACATAGGGAGTCAAGGCCCGGGGGTGACAAGTGGCCTGGGTGGTAGGGGAGATCTCCGTAGTTAAGGGGAATAAGGAGCACATAGGGAGTCAAGGCCCGGGGGTGACGAGTGGCCGGGGTGGTAGGGGAGATCTCCGTAGTTAAGGGGAATAAGGAGCACATAGGGAGTCAAGGCCCGGGGGTGACGAGTGGCCTGGGTGGTAGGGGAGATCTCCGTAGTTAAGGGGAATAAGGAGCACATAGGGAGTCAAGGCCCGGGGGTGACGAGAGGCCGGGGTGGTAGGGGAGATCTCCCTAGTTAAGGGGAATAAGGAGCACATAGGGAGTCGAGGCCCGGGGGTGACGAGTGGCCTGGGTGGTAGGGGAGATCTCCGTAGTTAAGGGAATAAGGAGCACATAGGGAGTCAAGGCCCGGGGATGACGAGTGGCCGGGGTGGTAGGGGAGATCTCCCTAGTTAAGGGGAATAAGGAGCACATAGGGAGTCAAGGCCCGGGGGTGACAAGTGGCCTGGGTGGTAGGGGAGATCTCCCTAGTTAAGGGGAATAAGGAGCACATAGGGAGTCAAGGCCCGGGGGTGACGAGTGGCCTGGATGGTAGGGGAGATCTCCGTAGTTAAGGGGAATAAGGAGCACATAGGGAGTCAAGGCCCGGGGGTGACGAGTGGCCTGGATGGTAGGGGAGATCTCCGTAGTTAAGGGGAATAAGGAGCACATAGGGAGTCAAGGCCCGGGGGTGACGAGTGGCCTGGGTGGTAGGGGAGATCTCCGTAGTTAAGGGGAATAAGGAGCACATAGGGAGTCAAGGCCCGGGGGTTACGAGTGGCCTGGGTGGTAGGGGAGATCTCTGTAGTTAAGGGGAATAAGGAGCACATAGGGAGTCAAGGCCCGGGGATGACGAGTGGCCTGGGTGGTAGGGGAGCTCTCTGTAGTTAAGGGGAATAAGGAGCACATAGGGAGTCAAGGCCCGGGGGTGACGAGTGGCCTGGGTGGTAGGGCAGCTCTCTGTAGTTAAGGGGAATAAGGAGCACATAGGGAGTCAAGGCCCGGGGGTGACGAGTGGCCTGGATGGTAGGGGAGATCTCCGTAGTTAAGGGGAATAAGGAGCACATAGGGAGTCAAGGCCCGGGGGTGACGAGTGGCCTGGGTGGTAGGGGAGATCTCTGTAGTTAAGGGGAATAAGGAGCACATAGGGAGTCAAGGCCCGGGGGTGACGAGTGGCCGGGGTGGTAGGGGAGATCTCCGTAGTTAAGGGGAATAAGGAGCACATAGGGAGTCAAGGCCCGGGGGTGACGAGAGGCCGGGGTGGTAGGGGAGATCTCCCTAGTTAAGGGGAATAAGGAGCACATAGGGAGTCGAGGCCCGGGGGTGACGAGTGGCCTGGGTGGTAGGGGAGATCTCCGTAGTTAAGGGAATAAGGAGCACATAGGGAGTCAAGGCCCGGGGGTGACGAGTGGCCGGGGTGGTAGGGGAGATCTCCCTAGTTAAGGGGAATAAGGAGCACATAGGGAGTCAAGGCCCGGGGGTGACAAGTGGCCTGGGTGGTAGGGGAGATCTCCCTAGTTAAGGGGAATAAGGAGCACATAGGGAGTCAAGGCCCGGGGGTGACGAGTGGCCTGGATGGTAGGGGAGATCTCCGTAGTTAAGGGGAATAAGGAGCACATAGGGAGTCAAGGCCCGGGGGTGACGAGTGGCCTGGATGGTAGGGGAGATCTCCGTAGTTAAGGGGAATAAGGAGCACATAGGGAGTCAAGGCCCGGGGGTGACGAGTGGCCTGGGTGGTAGGGGAGATCTCCGTAGTTAAGGGGAATAAGGAGCACATAGGGAGTCAAGGCCCGGGGGTTACGAGTGGCCTGGGTGGTAGGGGAGATCTCTGTAGTTAAGGGGAATAAGGAGCACATAGGGAGTCAAGGCCCGGGGATGACGAGTGGCCTGGGTGGTAGGGGAGCTCTCTGTAGTTAAGGGGAATAAGGAGCACATAGGGAGTCAAGGCCCGGGGGTGACGAGTGGCCTGGGTGGTAGGGCAGCTCTCTGTAGTTAAGGGGAATAAGGAGCACATAGGGAGTCAAGGCCCGGGGGTGACGAGTGGCCTGGATGGTAGGGGAGATCTCCGTAGTTAAGGGGAATAAGGAGCACATAGGGAGTCAAGGCCCGGGGGTGACGAGTGGCCTGGGTGGTAGGGGAGATCTCCGTAGTTAAGGGGAATAAGGAGCACATAGGGAGTCAAGGCCCGGGGGTTACGAGTGGCCTGGGTGGTAGGGGAGATCTCTGTAGTTAAGGGGAATAAGGAGCACATAGGGAGTCAAGGCCCGGGGATGACGAGTGGCCTGGGTGGTAGGGGAGCTCTCTGTAGTTAAGGGGAATAAGGAGCACATAGGGAGTCAAGGCCCGGGGGTGACGAGTGGCCTGGGTGGTAGGGCAGCTCTCTGTAGTTAAGGGGAATAAGGAGCACATAGGGAGTCAAGGCCCGGGGGTGACGAGTGGCCTGGATGGTAGGGGAGATCTCCGTAGTTAAGGGGAATAAGGAGCACATAGGGAGTCAAGGCCCGGGGGTGACGAGTGGCCTGGGTGGTAGGGGAGATCTCTGTAGTTAAGGGGAATAAGGAGCACATAGGGAGTCAAGGCCCGGGGGTGACGAGTGGCCGGGGTGGTAGGGGAGATCTCCGTAGTTAAGGGGAATAAGGAGCACATAGGGAGTCAAGGCCCGGGGGTGACGAGTGGCCTGGGTGGTAGGGGAGCTCTCTGTAGTTAAGGGGAATAAGGAGCACATAGGGAGTCAAGGCCCGGGGATGACGAGTGGCCTGGGTGGTAGGGCAGATCTCTGTAGTTAAGGGGAATAAGGAGCACATATGGAGTCAAGGCCCGGGGGTGACGAGTGGCCTGGGTGGTAGGGCAGCTCTCTGTAGTTAAGGGGAATAAGGAGCACATAGGGAGTCAAGGCCCGGGGGTGACGAGTGGCCTGGGTGGTAGGGCAGATCTCTGTAGTTAAGGGGAATAAGGAGCACATATGGAGTCAAGGCCCGGGGGTGACGAGTGGCCTGGGTGGTAGGGCAGCTCTCTGTAGTTAAGGGGAATAAGGAGCACATATGGAGTCAAGGCCCGGGGGTGACGAGTGGCCTGGGTGGTAGGGCAGCTCTCTGTAGTTAAGGGGAATAAGGAGCACATATGGAGTCAAGGCCCGGGGGTGACGAGTGGCCTGGGTGGTAGGGCAGCTCTCTGTAGTTAAGGGGAATAAGGAGCACATATGGAGTCAAGGCCCGGGGGTGACGAGTGGCCAGGGTGGTAGGGCAGCTCTCTGTAGTTAAGGGGAATAAGGAGCACATATGGAGTCAAGGCCCGGGGGTGACGAGTGGCCAGGGTGGTAGGGCAGCTCTCTGTAGTTAAGGGGAATAAGGAGCACATATGGAGTCAAGGCCCGGGGTTGACGAGTGACTGGGGTGGTAGGGCAGCTCTCTGTAGTTAAGGGGAATAAGGAGCACACAGGGAGTCAAGGCCCGGGGTTGACGAGTGACTGGGGTGGTAGGGCAGCTCTCTGTAGTTAAGGGGAATAAGGAGCACATATGGAGTCAAGGCCCGGGGTTGACGAGTGACTGGGGTGGTAGGGGAGCTCTCTGTAGTTAAGGGGAATAAGGAGCACATATGGAGTCAAGGCCCGGGGTTGACGAGTGACTGGGGTGGTAGGGAAGCTCTCTGTAGTTAAGGGGAATAAGGAGCACATATGGAGTCAAGGCCCGGGGTTGACGAGTGACTGGGGTGGTAGGGAAGCTCTCTGTAGTTAAGGGGAATAAGGAGCACATATGGAGTCAAGGCCCGGGGTTGACGAGTGACTGGGGTGGTAGGGGAGCTCTCCGTAGGTCCTCCCGAATGAGTTGACCCCGTGGGACAAATGCGGTTAAGGATTCCAAACGAACAAGTAGACACACTACTTGGTACTTGGAGTTATTGTTTGTCTGATGGAGCATTTGAAAGGAATCATAAATCATAAGCAATCATAATCAATCAACATGATAGATATTGTTATGTATGGTCAAATGGTTAATTACACTGAAAAAACATCCTGCATCCGTGTATGAGAAGTTGTGTATTGACAGATTCGCCATTAAAAGCGTACCCTCCCTGCAGGGAGTAACTCTTATGCTGCAGGTGGCTCATTTGGCCAAAATAAAATGATGCAAAAAACCTGAAAAATGATTGAAGCCCAGGCAGATAGGAGGACTCAGCGAGAGCTATCAAATGAATACCGACATGACAGGGTTTGGATTATTTTCAAAAAAATATTTGTGTCCTTGTGCAATGGACGAAAGTAGCATTAATCTTGGAAGGGTTAAGATATGTGTGGTCAAAAACTGAAAAAAAACATTCATTGTTTTCAAACTAAGCTGCCACCCACAATCCTAGTCCGGGCACTTGCAAATTTCACAAATGTGGAGAAAATATCTATATGGAGGGAAGAATATCACAGTTCTTCCAAATCTTTTAGCTCTGTTTAAATACTATACCATTTCTTTCTATTTTTTGATGAAAAGGGAAACAAACATGAAATATTCAACTTTCAGGTTCTATAGCCTTCGAACAAAGTCAAATGTGAATAAATATGATAGGCGTCCCTCCGCAACACTCTTAGCTATGCATACGCCAAATCCCACGCAAAACTGTGTACATTTGATACCCAAAATGCATGTTTGAAGCGATCATTGTTTGGTGAAATTTGACAGAGAAAGGGACATACTAGTAAATAAACCTTTACTGTTTGTGTGGAAGCCTATGGTCGCTTACGCTACTAGGTGATGGTCTAGACATTCACAGTTCATCTGGTTATAAGAAAAAGGGTGAAGGCTTTAAACATTAAAAAATGAAAATATTTATAACAACCTAAAAGGACCAACTGTCTTTAAATGAATACGGATCTTGCCATATTGCCCAATTTTGCTTGCATTATCATTTTCTTGCAAGGATCAGTTTTCATGAATTTGACAATAAATATACAGAACAGACATTTCATTCCTGCACCAGTCGACCGGATGTCTGCCATTGCCTGGTTGTACAAACACCCATGGATAACATTTCAATAAAATGCGATAAGCACATTAATGACCAACGTAGCTTGCGAATCAACGTTTCGTTCAGTAGTAGGCCATTCCTGCATCCATGCCCAGGAAACTGGGTGGCAATCGGGCATGTGGTCGTGTATTTTGCCCGGGCTGCCCACGCATTTAGTGCAGGAACTGAATGTGGGCGCTGTATGCGCTATGACTGGAGGGTTTGGAATTTCGTTTATCGTCACTATTTCTGCCATATTGCGGCTAGGTCGCGACTTGTTGTAATTGGTGGAGGAAACCGCAGTACCCCGCAAAACCACCGCCTAACCTTAAAGGGGCACTAAACCTTTTGCAGATTGCATTCTTATATAACTGACTGGAGGAGATATCAACTATGGAGGAATATGTCGTTCAAAAGGTACATGCACGTTTCATCACCACATGCTTGATATAAATCTAACGCAAATTGCATATGATATGTTTACATGAATGTTATAAGTACAAACAAATAGAGAACCTTCTATCATATCTATTGTGAGATACATGGTTCTAATTATAAGTAGAAATACAAAACCTGTTGTAATAATTGAAATACCAAAGCCTTTACCCATTGCTCTAGTAGACATTGTTTGATGCATAGTTATTCCCCCTTGTCAACCATCATTCAATGATGATAACTATAGAGCCTTGTGTTTACTTGCTGAAACAAGCACATACACAACAATAGATCTCTAAATAATTCAGCTGCTTTTACTGTCATTATAAACATGGTCAATCTAAACTTGAGATGTTCTACAGTTGTTTACAGGTTTGGTACAACCTAAACAAATATGCCAAATTAGTTACTGTAGGCGAAATAGCCACAGAGCTACTGTAATAGCAACATATTCTTGCTATTGAGGTAGCCATATTCATACGTACTACTTAACCCATTAATGCCCACAGCGGCCAAAACCAGCCTGACAATTTTGATGAAAATTTACAGGCTTTAGCATAATTGACAAAATATTTGAAGGAGAAATGTTGATCGGAACATTACCAACAACTCTCCTTCAAATATTTTGTAAAATTATTCCCAATTCAAAAGTTATTGTCCAAAGCATCATAGATCCAGACGACAATTCCTGGATAAACTCTTGAGTATTAATTGGTTGAACAAGAACAGATGTTCTGTCCAATTCCAAAACCTATTAACGGGTTGAAAGCAATCAGAAGGTTTCTCAGTATATAGTTACATTGCAGGATTGCTATTGCACGCATAGATAGTATATCTTTATCCAATGAATATAAAAAGGAAACAATTGTCATTCT
>OZ012701.1:24599690-24603552 GCA_963942565.1 Maea johnstoni | reverse complement strand
TATATATATATATATAATATATCTATCTATCTATCTATATCTATCTATCTATCTATCTATCTATCTATCTATCTATATATATATATATAATATATATATATATATATATATATATATATATTATATATATATATATATATATATATATATATATATATATATATATATATATATATATATATATATATAGATAGATATATAAATACGCATGTGAATTTATATGTATGCACATAAACATAGAAGGCTACGTAAGTAGATAGATATAGATATATCTACTAGTATCTGATAACAGTCAACCACTCATTTAACTTTGCTTGCTAAGTGGCTGCTGCTAACCTGTATGTATCATGCAAAAACTGATTGCCAAGAAACACGTGACTCTCAAGAATATGAGTGACGTCAGTTGGTATCAGAACAGACTGTTTACCACCCATATTGGTTCTGCTTAGGTATCATTCAGCAAGTTACCTTGAATAGTACGAATACCAGCATTGAGTGACGTCAGTTGGCATCGGAACAGACTGTTTACCACCCATATTGGTTCTGCTTAGGTATCATTCAACACGTTACCTTGAATAGTACGAATACCAGCATTGAGTGACGTCAGTTGGCATCGGAACAGACTGTTTGCCACCCATATTGGTTCTGATTAGGTATCATTCAGCAAGTTACCTTGAATAGTACAAATGCCAGCATTGAGTGACGTCAGTTGGCATCGGAACAGACTGTTTGCCACCCATATTGGTTCTGATTAGGTATCATTCAGCAAGTTACCTTGAATAGTACGAATACCAGCATTGAGAGCTGCGCCTATCTCCTGTAGCAAGGATTTACATAGTCAACCACTTTGGACCCTTTTTAAGGACACTGAATGCAAACGTTGAAGATTCAACATTCCAACTGGCAATTGCACTATTTCTGAGGACGGTGATTGTCATCATTAGTCTGATTTTCTCAATTCCTATTGCTGCATTTGTGAGGATACTGGAGATCAACTTTTGGGAGAAATATTTCCAATTACTATTGCACACATTTGTGAGGACACTAAACATCATCTTTGGAGAGAAACATTTCCATTTTCTATTTATTGCACACATTTGTGTGGGCACTTGATATATTCATCAAGAATTGACATTTCCACTTATTTCAAGGATATTTCATCATTGAAAATTGAAATTCCCACTCTTTATTTTCTAATTTATGAGGACAGTAAACCTCAACCTTGAAGATTGACATTCTCACTTCTTACTGCAATACCTTCGATGACAGGGAATTTCAGCGTTGAGGATTGACATTTATTCCCCTCTTTATTGCAATACATTTTAGGGCAGTGTGTATCATCATTGAAGATTGATATTTACACTGCTAATTGCAACAATTGTTAGGACAGGATTTTCAACATTGGGGATTACTATTTCAATTTCTTATTGACTTTTAAAGTTATGATTGTCAATTATCGGATTACAGGAAAGGCATTGGTTTGATCTACATAATGTGTTACCAAAGAGAACTAATGATCTGTGCTGTAATCTTGGAATGTTTTGCTGTCCCTGGCGCTACAAATGAGAACAATCTGAAATTTGTGGCTGCGTGTGGTGGGAACAGTGCCTTTAAAGAGCATCAGATAGGAAGCCCAAGCACTGCATACTCTGCCATAGAGTGTGGTACAAGATGCTCCAGAGAGGAGAGATGTCATTATTATACCTTCAACAAATACAGCAGGCTGTGCCATCTGTCTAGTGCACAATCAGAGACATGCGATCATGTTGCAGCGGAGAGCGGATCAAAGTACATGAAAGTTGTAAGTTTTGTACCAGTTTATTTTACCCATTTTTATTTTCATTGCATCTGTTTCGTCATGAATATATACATCATGGGCATACAGAAAATTTACTATTATTTAAGAAAGATTTTATCTGATTGATAAAAAAGGAGATTACAAGAAGTTGTAGCATTTTTGTTATTCCCCCTATTTCAAAATGAACGTTTTGCACAGCGTCTATCTTATAATAAGAAGAATGTACATAGAAACAATTACGCTTACTGCTTTAAAGGTAGTAACTTACATAAGAAATACGAACATGCCTACAATATAAGATTCAGGACTGATCAATCTTGATAATCATTATCTAAATCTGGGATTTCCCACTTACACAGATACCGTATTACCCCGTGTACACCCCGCAGTTTTATATCCGGCACCACCTATGTCAAGGAGGGAGGGGGGGGGGGGGGGGGGTGTATTATCAAGGGATTCATGTATCAAAACTTTTTTACATTGATGCTATGAGTGCGGGTATTCGTAAGGCAAGTTTGAAAATGGCGACATCTATCGTCAGTCATTAACCCTGGTAGTACTGTTACTGGGCACACTTTCTTCTACGTCATTCTGACATATACTTGCTACCAGTGCACTGCAAGGAACGAAAGCAAGGCTACTTCATCGAGAGCTCAATACCCAAACCCTAGCACCCTTTTTACTGATTTCTTATATTACCTAGCAGGGCTAGGGTTTAGTGTCATCTCATATAAACTGTGTTAGCAGGCTCCCGAACAAATTCCCCGTGCGTCAAATAAGTGGGAAATTGTATTTTACATACGGGTAAGGGACTTGGGGAGGGGGTACGGGGATTACACGGGGCAATACGGTATATGTGAACTGTTTGGTGAGAGAGCCTCTAGTGCCCATAGACGGCGCCTATGGGTGGGGGCACAGACGATGAGGCAGTTAATAATATACACTATCTTTAAGCTCATTTGAAATAACTGCTTTGTCAGGAAAATCCTCATTCAATTTTAGATCCATTTACAATCAACTGCGCTATACGTCTTTAATAATAAAAGGGTGACTGCCAAATATCGGACTGACTAGTCACGACTTAGCCATAATGTGGCTGAAAACGTGACATCCCGAATTCCATACTTATCTGTATTGTCACTTTTGCAGGTAGGGAGACATACTGTAAGTACAACCTCTCTCTCTCTCTCTCTCTCTCTCTCTCTCTCTCTCTCTCTCTCTCTCTCTCTCTCTCCTCTCTCTCTCTCTCTCTCTCTCTCTCTATATATATATATTATATATTATATATATATATATATATATATATATATATATATACACTCTCTCTCCTCTCTTTTTCACTATCTCTTTTTCACTCTCTCTCTCTCACTCTCTCTCTCTCTCTCTCTCTCTCTCTCTCTCTCTCTCTCTCTCTGAAAATCCAAAAGCTGTACTCGGCTTCTTTTACTTCGATAGATTTTGGCAACGAATTAAGTGAACACTGCACCTTAGTGTAATTTGTTTTGCCAATACAACAGTGCACAAAACAGGCCTATTTTTATTGGCTCACAATTGTCCTGAGCTATGTACACTTATTTTTCTTTTCCTGCTTTTTCTAATATTAGTGCTCTACAGGCATATGTTTTTTCCGTGCTTTTTATTAGGAATTCGAATCGGAACCCTTGTTTTTCTGATTTAACAAGTGTGACGCCAATGGCATTAATCTGGTTCAGCAGGGATTCTAATGTTGTACCCTATTTAATTCATTCACTACTGGGTAATGTTTATTTGACCATCTGGATAATTTATATACTGATTTTGATACGATTAGAAACTGAGAAACCTTATGACACGTTATCAAATCATCTAGTTTTACATTTGGTAATCTCTATACTTTAATATCTATATAAGATATAACTGGAGACTAATAAAAATTATTTTCGTTCAAGTAACAAATGCAAATAAATAAGATGTTCTAATTAAAGGACAATTCCATCATGAATAGAGCATAGGACTAAATAGTTTCTTATGGTATTCTCTACTTAAACCCAAATTCCCTCCACTGCCAACCTTCATGCAAGAAGT
>OZ012701.1:24592190-24594690 GCA_963942565.1 Maea johnstoni | reverse complement strand
TCTGCTAATCTCATATTTTTGAAAATAACGTTTTAATAAAGCGAAAGTTCACAAAATACTTGAAGGAGAGTTGTTGTTTGGCTTCTGATCAACATTTCTCCTTCAAATGTTTTCGAGAAAATGCCTTTTGTAAATAAGATATTTCCAAAACCGTCAGGCCTCTTGCAGCCAATAGGCATGTTCTGCTTTCTTTAGCCACTGCTTTATGGTGCGAGTGCAGCATTTATTACCCAGCAGGCAATAAACAACCAGCCGTATCACTGTCGCTGCACACTCTGCCAAATGTGATTGTATGGAAAATGCCCACCACCCCTTTTCACAAATCAATTTCTTATTCATAAGATATTCTATGTACTGCATGGATGCACTACCTAATGGGTTGTGAACTATTTGCGATATGCTATTTTCTCTGGATAATCTAACAATAAGGAACATTGGTTATACAGTGAAACCTCTCATTGTGAACACCTTAGATATATGAACACCTCCTACTATGTACACAATTTCCTGGTCCCATTTGTATATTTCACATAAAGAAAAGTCTTGAGAGATTATGAACTTTCCCATGTGTGATCACTTTTGCTACTGCACCAATGTGTTCACGTCTTTGAGGTATCACTGTATGTCAATCGTTTCACAAGCAGTCCATGCAAATATTCCTCTGATTTTCCATAAATGAAAATACATTTTCCTCAACAGAAAAATGATTTGCCATAATATTTGCCATTCATTGCCTATAAAGAAGAATCATACTGATTTTTTGTATACGGAAAATGAATTTTCACAAACATAAAAAATGTCTTTCTGTGAAAAAGAAGCGAATTTCTGTTTAAATAAATACAATGAATATCCATTAACAGAATCTGCTAATGTTGTCGTGTAAAGAGTTTTCTTTGACCATAAAGTTATTTTCAATTAAAAGAAAGTATGGTTGTCGGCAAAAACAAAACATTTACATGGATTGCTTCCCATATTTTTGGTAATTCATATAATTAGTTACATGTATGTATACTTGCGCGATAGTAACCCTTGTATAACAACTTCTTTTCTTATTTCAAATTACTCACGTGTAATTGGATTTTTATTTCATGTAATTATATATGTTTATAACAAATGAATAAAGGTGAACCTAATCACACACATACTCTCCCACATCAATATTGAGTAATGCCCCTTGAGATTGGCCCCTATACTGTTGGTGGCTAATTTGGCCAATACAAAATGATGCAAAAAAGAGAGTGCTCAGGGAGAACTATCCAATGAATACCAATATGACAGGGTTTGGATGCTTTTCAAAAGAAAATTGCATCCTTGTGCTTTGGATGAAAGTAGCCTAAACATTGGAAGGGTTAAAGCAATCTGCATTCTGCTCACCAGTCCGCTTGATGCTAGAATATAGCTGCATAGGCTGGTATCATCCCAACCTTGAGAAGAACATTCATGACATCAAAGAAATCCAAAGAAGGGGAGACAGGTATGTGAATCAAAATTAGGAAGATATTAATTAGTAATAATTATAACTTTTAAAGTTAAAGCAAAGAACTTACGCGATTTAAAGGGAATTTGCAAGCCTCGATGATATTGTTAAATTATTAAATTCTCTAATCATACAAATACTAGTAATCAGAACTTAAACTGTTTCATATTAAATTATAGATATATTTAATGTGCATAGGATGAGTTTAAATTACATATTTTTATATAGCGGATTTTGGCCTTTTCTGCATAATTTTGTATTGGCAAAATTGGCAATCAGCAGCATAAGGGCTAATAACTTAATTGCCATGCCAGCAGAGCATTACATAACTCAGCGCTCCCGCCAAAAAACATGCCGGTCCCACAGCCCAAAAATACAGACTTTTCACATCCAATTCTAATGTGTTCACAAATCCATTCTTCCCCAGAACTTTCAAAGACTTGAACTCACTGCCAGACACTCTCAAATCTGCTTTTATCATAAGCCAGTTCAATGAGCTGGTCACGCTGATGCAATAACGTATGCCACACACCCTAATTCCCCAGGCACACTAAAGTCCGACTATCGCACGATTTTCAAATCGGCAGGTCGGACCTGATAATTGTGCCTATCGGTGCGATAATCGGATCCGATTTTAAGACCAAAAGCAAAATCGGATCTGTCTAAAAAAAGTCGGTACAGGTTTGCGATCCTGTTCGCAAATAAGTACCGATTTTTAAAAGTCGCAAATCAAGGAATCATCGTACGGTATTCATGTGCATGTCGTACCTAAATATTGGACACAAGTCATGTTTTTAGAATTGTTGAACGAACGTCTTACGATTATCCCACGCTTATCTCACGATAATCGCAAGACATAAATCAATGACTTGCGATTTTTCTAGCAATATTATGAATTTAATCGGTTTGATAAGTCGTTCAGGTGTGACTGCAAATTTGTCTTTTTTAAAATCTGAACATCCAGTTCCGATTTTAGAATTAGCACAATCGGAGTCGATTTTAAAATCATGCGTAGTCGGACTC
>OZ012701.1:24572190-24587190 GCA_963942565.1 Maea johnstoni | reverse complement strand
TTATGTTGTACTAGCCTCTACTTTTGAACAAAACTCTTCCTCTTTATACCTGAAGGAAAAGTGAAGTTTGTTTAGATACTTCAGAGGAAATATATTTGGTATAAATCATCAAAACTATATTGTGAACTAACTCTAATTTTCATGAATGTTTATGTGAATTCAATTTGATAAAATGAACTGATATTGTATTTTTCCCAATTAATTGGTTAATTTCTTGTGTGAGTTGTCTTTGTACCACTTCAGCTTCTCTTACCACAGCCCTTCTGTTGTCAGCAGCATAACCTGCGGTAATACTACATTTCCTAGCCCTAATTTTCTTCCTATCACATTCACATTTAGAAACTTTCTCTTTAGGCATTTCTAAATAAATTGACGACTATCTTTGACAGTTCATCCTAGTGTAAGTGTATCAAGCTAGTCAAACATGCTGAAAGGATCCCTTCTGAACTAAAGAAGAAACCATCTCTCTGTTAATGAATAGCAATTCATTCAGTTTCTTGGTGTGTGGCCTCTCATCACTCATGCATGAAAAGCCTGTGTATTATCACCAGAAAGCCAACACACTACGTCACTTGGCGGGGAAAGTGCAGCTATCAGCTATCTTAGGAGGTTCCCTCGAGTAGCTGTGATAAAACCAATCAAATCTCAGAAATGATGAAAACAATTTTATGATTTATGATGCAGATGTCAAGTCAACATCATAAAGATGTCAACTACCATGACAGAATCTATTTAACTCCTCCTATTTCCCTGTCATTGGACCATTTCCATGTAGGGGTGGAAGATTGTCTTTTCGGAAGAATTGATTTATAGCAAAAGTGGGTTGTTGTTTGAAGTTGCCCCTTCCCATTGAAATGACATGCCACATACACTACTGTGGTCATCACAACTAATAGAGCAACTGAAGGGTGTCTTGGATTTTCAATAGGACGCCCACCTCCTGAGATAAGGGGGAAATTAACTCATTTATATAGAAAGACCACCCCCACTTGACTCTTACACTAAATATTTCCCATAGGAATGCAAATGATATGAATCCAAGACACCGTATTCTAGGCACATGTATGAAATTATGATCCATCCAAGTTAAATGGGTGTTCTGACCCTCTGCTGTGGGCTAAAAGTGATTTAATTGAAAAAATGACCTTTTACATTTTTCTCTGACATTCAAGAAAAAATAAATCAAATTAGCATTGTGAGGTAGCTAAAACGATCGCCTTTCATGAAATATATATTTTACTGGTATTGCAATCCCCTACAAGCTGTCAATGAAGCAAATGCTAGCTAATGTCCTTAGTGCTGGACCAACCATAAGAAACATATTGGATTGAACAAAAGTGCTCAGCTCTCAACGAATAGCTTTATTGTATCGTGCAAATACGAAAATAAAGATATGCAATGGAATTCAAGATAGACATAACTTTTAAAGTGTTTTGCCATACCTCTTTAAACTTGTAATTTCTTTCCGAATAGGTCCAAGGGGGGTTTCAGTTGCAGAAGCACCATAGACAGCCCTTCACAATGCCACACATTTATATAGCGACCAGACCAACCAGCTCATGGGGATCCAGCCGAGACTCGAACCTGCAAACTTACGCTTGGGGGCCATTGTGCTTTTTGCACTTTAAAGACCCTAATAAACCCCGACAAGGAAAGAAGAAAACTTCTGTCTCGTTCAGTTTTTCTATTTGCCACGTTTGTGTCTCACCTGATCACCAAGCTGGTTTACGTTGCTGCTATAAACATGTGTGACTTGGTGAGGAGCTGCCAGTGGTGCTCTTGCGACTGAAAGACCGCTTTTCTCTCATAAACCCACATCCCCGGTCATTAAGACACAAAGTAGGATCGTCACTTCTTGAATTTGGAATTTTTCGTTTATTATCACTTTTTCTTCCAAATTTAGGCTAAATCATTACTGGCCAGTTGTAAGTGCTGGAGGAAACCGGAGTTCCGGGTGACAACCACATCCAAACCCAAGTCATTCAACTTTTTCACATGCCAGGCTGAGGTTTCAAACGCGGGATTTGGTGAGAGATGGCAAGCAGTCAGTTGCAACGCGTAAGACCACTAGACCAAGTAGGGGGGCAAAGTAGCTCAGTTGGTTAAGAGTTGGAATAGTAATCTATGGGTCGCGGGTTCAATTCCCGACTTGGACCTGGGCATTTTGGTCTGTCCTTGGGCAAGACACTTTGTTCCATATTGCCTCAGTCTACCCAGCTGCAAAATGGGTACCTAGCATTAATACGGCAGTGCTTAGGGCTTGTGCGCTATATGCTGCCAGCTGCTCTGGAATATCCCTCGGGGGATTGAATTGGTTTCCGTGTGTACAGGCCTGCTAAGGAAGGAAGGTCGTGTGAACATTTCGGTGCATACAAGAACACCAAATACCTTTACCATCAGGGCAGGACTTTTCTGTCATATTTTAAGAACTAGTGTCTGATGACCGGGCAACTCATAGTTCAGTCGTTTGTTGAGATCTGTTCCGTCTCAAGACGAAGATAAACTGTATGAAGAGCAGGACCGCAGCCACGGACGTGACACCTCCACTGATGACGAAAGCCCAGCTATAACTTCCAAGTTCATCCCGCAGGGCTCCTAAAAAAGAGGGAAGCCAATGTATAAAGGGAAAGTAACACCATGCAACATCACTATGAATGCAGAGAACACGTTTGATTTTCCCTGTTTGGATTCAAGATGGCGGACGATGGAGGGCGCCACCTATTGCCATCTGGAGAAATTAATTTTCAAATGGTCACGCCATAGGTAACACAAAAGTACTTTTGCCTATCAAAAGTTACTTTTGTTGACAAAAGCTTATAAGATGATACACTTGGTGAATGGTCACGCCATGTGTAAAACAAAAGTTACTTTTGTTGGGCATAATTTACTTTTGTTGGACAAAAGTAACTTTTGTTGGAAAAAAGTAACTTTTGTCTTGACAAAAGTTGTTTCTGTCAACAAAAAGTATGGATGTTACAAACGGCACCCCATAAGGCAGGCTCTTGGAACATTAAAGGTATCTCACCTGAAATGAATATCCATGATACACTGGAGATTCCCATGCTTCCTAAGAAGATACCATAGACATGAGTCATGGTCTCCAGGCCAAAGACGTCCGCGACAAACCCCGAGAGTTGACAATAAATGGTTTCCTTCACCAGGGACTGCAAGCCTGCAAACAGGGTGATGAGAGGAAATTGCTCAACTAGTCCAAGAAGAAGCACAACGACTCCAAAATAGACAATAAATCCACCATAGATAATCGTACTGTACGCTGCGAATCTGCTCGAGTCGAGAACAAACGCCATTAATATCATAGAGGCGATATCCGTCGCACCGACAACGTTCAGCACGATACTGGAATGTTCCGCGCTAAGATGTCGCTCTCGCGCAAGAGCAGGAATGAGCACATTTACCACGCTCACCCCCATGTAGTAAAAAGACAAGGCGATGAGGGCCAGTATAAAAGTCAATCCGCAAAAGTCAGGGCATTTTAGTTTACCGACCGCACCCTTCTCAACATCCGGTTCCGGCGGATTATCAGCATTTACCAATGGTGACGTTTTATACTTTGACGAACCATTGGTGACACTGACAGTTGTGGTATTTCCAATTCGTCTTGTTTGACTGACGGATCTTGCTCTGAAGTTGACTTCCGGTACAAAATCATCGTCAGCGGGGTCACGTGTTGCTTTTGGCGCGCCTGATACAGAAGGATGCATGCAATCTTCATTTTCGGTTGTCGTAAAAGCTGGACGCTTATTTGGAGCAACATCCCAATTTCTGGTAGTCGTAAAAGAGTTATCCTTCTCTTCATGGCATGTCGTTAAGGGTGTTGCCTCGTCCCCTTCCTCCGCTGTAGGGAGAAGCACAGTGGCTTTTGCCTTTTGCCCGCCGATCGATCTTGTCGATTTCGACACATTTTGATTAGTTACGGAGTTGAATGAGTCCACTTTTTGTCGGGTTCTTGTGGAATTCAAGGCCTCCATCGATTTGCATACTCCTCCAGTAGCTGCAGGTCCTATAGAAGAGTACGACTTCCAGAAATCATGAAAGGTCGACATGGAACCAACGAAACTGATGTTTTCGAAGATATCGTTTCCTTTAGACAAGTACAGCTCAGCCCCATCGCCCTCCTCTACTGTTCTTGTTGGTCTAAAAACCAGTCCAGCTGCACAGATGTGAAGCATCGTTGCACCAACTATCATGGCTGAGCCTTTGAATCCAAACTCTCGTAGAAGGAAATTTATAAGCGGTGGTCCAGCCACAAAGCCTACTCCAAAGCCACAGTTGACAACCGCAAGCGCCATCGCCCGGGAGCGAGTGAAGTAACTGGGGAGCAAGGTGAAGGTCGCAATGGAAGCCATTCCTGCCCCTGTGCCTGAAACAATTAAAACATCATAACTATAAGTAGTAGAAGTAGTAGTAGTAGAAGTAGTAGTAGTAGTAGTAGTAGTAGTAGTAGTAGTAGTAGTAGTAGTAGTAGAAGCAGCAGTAGTAGTAGTAGTAGTAGTAGTAGTAGTAGTAGTAGTAGTAGTAATAGTAGTAGTAGTAGTAGTAGTAGAAGCAGTAGTAATAGTAGTAATAATAATAATAGTAGTAGTAGTAGTAGTAGTAGTAGTAGTAGTTGAAATAGTAGTATTTCGTAGTAGAAGTAGTAGTAGTAGTAGTAGTAGTAGTAGTAGTAGTAGTAGTAGTAGAAGCAGTAGTAATAGTAGTAATAATAATAGTAGTAGTAGTAGTAGTAGTAGTAGTAGTAGTAGTAGTAGTAGTAGTAGTAGTTGTTGTAGTAGGAGTAGTAGTAGTAGTAGTAGTAGTAGTAGTAGTAGTAGTTGAAATAGTAGTATTTCGTAGTAGTAGTAGTAGTAGTAGTAGTAGTAGCAGTAGTAGTAGTAGTAGTAGTACATAGTAGTTGTAGTGATAGCAGTAGTATCAGCAGATGTGTGAGGATTAAATATCAACTGTATAAATCGCACACGTTAACTATATCATTAGTCCTTGATTTAAAGTTTTTGATGAGCCAAAAAATAAAGTTTAATTCTTTTTATTTTACATATCTATTGATTAACTCTCCAAGGATTCTTGGTGCTGCATGTAAGATCTATATAATGTTTATATATATACATACATTCATATATATATATATATATATATATATATATATATATATATATATATATATATATATATATATGTGTGTGTGTGTGTGTGTGTGTGTGTGTGTGTGTGTGTGAGTGTGTGTGTAACACATACCTGCTAACCCTGAGCAAAGGTAGGTCAGTGCAATATGGGGCATATAGGGTATTAGGGTTACTCCGGCGCCAATGAATATGCCACCCAACACAGCTATGAACTTGTGTGACGTCTTCCGCAAGATAATAGCCACGACAGGTCCTGTACAGATACATATAAGAAAGTTTTTAGAAAATAGCGTCAAACTTGTGGAAGAGACAACGTGTTCAAAGCTTCCCTCATAATAGAAGGAATGGTTTTTATATCGCTTTCAACAGCTTAGGTAATATCGTGACAAGATCGAAACCCTGAATCGGGGTGAAATTCCCTTCTCTGCATGAAAAGTTCTAGGAGGACTTTCAGTTGCAGAAGGACCAAAGAGAGCTCTCCACAACACCGCACATTTATATAGTGAACAGGCCAACCTGCTGTGGGAACCTGCTTTCAATTTAAAAGAATAGCTTAATAGCTATCCCGCTGTGAACAAGTCTCGTGGAAAAGTACATCTTAATCTTAATCACCTGCAACCTTCTCCTCTCATAAGCCTTAATCCTGGACATACGACACTGCTTGACATAGCGAACTGGATCCCTACAAGACAAGTCGTTAGGCAAACTTACAGCTTCATAAATTTAATTAGAAGACCTTTGGCACCAATTGTACAGAGTAAAACAATTCTTCCCTTTCACCCATTCTCTCTTGTTGATCCGAGCTGTTGATAACAACAACAACAACAACAAATGATTAGAAACTAATATTGTCAAGAGTAAAATAAGTATCATATAAAACTGTATGAGAGAATCCATCCTTGCCTCGAACACATACGATGGGATAAATATATGTTCCGAGGTCCAACAGATAGAAGTTGATTAAATCAGTTGATATTTGAGAACTTGCAATTTAGTAGACATGTTCCATTTCCTGAAAATTATTGCTATAGGGTATTTCCTACTAATAGTATTAGGTGTTAATTTCAAATGCCTTGTCTACAAATAACAATTTTTATTGTTTATCCTCCCTCCTTTTTTGCATATCCTAAAAGGCATTTCCTAAATTGGCTAAGCTATAAAACCAAACGGACACTTGAAGAACCTCATCGACTTGTCAATTAATCCAGATGGGCTGCTAACCTAGTCCTTGATAGATACTTAAAATGCAATCCCTGTGATTTCATAATGTCCACACCTTTAAGGCCTACAAGTACGTTCATGAGGATCTTAAAAAAGATAGTCAATTAAAGTTAGGGAACTAACTACAGTATACTGGTATCTGTACTCTACTATACTTTTAAGAAAAATGGCCTGCATTTAAGTGCATTATCTACAGTCAATTCATTCATATTCATTGTTGGGATGACACACAAGCTAAGTTCAACCCCTGCCAATATGAGTGCTCAAGACTTGACCCACTCCCGAAGATAACGTCACGTACCAGACCACTCTCAGCTGCGAAAGATGATAGTATAGGTCATGCTTGATAGTGTCAAAATATGCTTTAATAGTAAAAACACCGAGCAACATAATGTCCACTCCACACATGCATGACCTACTTAAGTACTACTTCAATTTTAAAGCTACTTTTTGAGATCATCTTTTTTTCAGTAAAACTAAATGGTTTAGAATATATACATTGACTACTACATGTTCCTCTCCAAATAAGAAGCTATTTTATTTAAGTAATACTTAAGCAGGTATCGAACTTTTCAAAATACCTGGTTCACAGCCCTAGTCAAGTTTATGCAACATCATACTTCATCATACTTATTCAGTCCAAATGGTCTATATCAATGATTCACATATTATAGATATAAGTAAAAATTCAAATTCAATATCATTGATTTCACTACTTGATCAGTGTACTTTTGCGTAAGATTAATTCACAGATTCACACACAGCTCTTCCATTGCAGGTTTAGAGGGGTTACTACTGAATGCATACTTCCTTACCTTATAGTTAGTAAGGAGGCCTCAATACAGTCCACAACTAGCATTGGTTCAAGATGTACTCGGCCTGTCTCCGACTAACAGGTAAGGTGGACAAACGTGGTTTTGATTTATAGATCTGGTCAATTGCCATTTTATAGTTGAATGCTATCAGAGTAATAGGGCTGATATGTTAAACTGCAGAGAAGAAACATTTTGCCAAATTCACAATGAGCAAGGATTAATTACCACCTCATTAGCAAACAAAGCCATTCTGTCATGAGAGGTTGACTTGAAATTGATCCTGATCATAACATGTCTGTGTATGACTTTGTATAATTAGAATCCGCAGTGAAATGAAAATATAATCGACTTATCCCAGAGGTCAGTTTGTCAGGTTCCAATACACACTACAAAAAATAAAACAAGGTCCTTATAAATATTTCAAGACCATTTTTCCTTTTTTGGTGGGGAGGGGGGTCAAAACCAATTTATGGGTAGGAAGACATGTATAGTTCGCCCCATAAACCTGAGGATTATACATCTGTTATGTACCATGTAGCAATCAGAGGTCCATGATAATTTGCTAATGATTATGCAAGACTCCCAACTGTTTGGTGAATATAAAAATGCTGATTAGCATTGCATCAGTAGGTCAGGCTGTGGTAAGTAGTACTTGTTCTGAACTCATTGAACCCTGACCTACATAAATATTGAAAGTGGCCTATAACCACTAAAATTTACAAAAACAAATCCCAACATAGAGATTTAAGTCAAGAGGCAAAATAACTTTTTGTGGTTGTTATTACATATTGGACAAAAGGACCAATATTGTCTGGAAGATACGTATAGCTGATCAAATAAAATTCAGAGTAGCATAAAGCTCACAATCTGTCTGCTTGTCATGGCAACAGTGCATGATGGCGAGAAGTATAAGATTTGCATTATAATTTGCATCCCAATGTGTTCCATTTTCACGTGTGCTTGGGCCTATCTTTCAAGTGATACAGTTATAATCACCAGTGTTTGGATATAGTGAACACATGGCTTTCCAGTATTGTGAGTGATATATTGCTTAATGCTTAATATGAGACCCCGCAAAGGGCACCCCTTATGGTCTGCAATAGGAGTTGGCACATCCTGGGGATCCTTAAGCTGGGGTGCTACCCTGCTCGCCTTTGAAATAAGGGGCATGTGTGGATCTGTCTATGGATACCCTGCATCTACAATATCCCATGGTCCTCATTGGATCTGAAGGCTCTGCTCTTACCCTTCCATCTTTCACCTAGAATAATGATGCTTTGTCATTGTTCTTGACAACAATGATAAAGGACCACTTTATGGTTATATCTCATGACACTATATGACCTTTGTGTGGTCGATGTGCCTTTAAACACATTCATTTTTGCTTAACATGAAAGAGTATTGGTCAGAATGGTGAACACATGGTGCTGCTGGAGACCTGCAATAGCGATACCAGGTACAGGGTACAGTGAAGACATTTAATTCCTGCACTTAATGCGTGGGCAGCCCGGGCAGAATACACGACTGCACGCCAGATTGCCACCCAGTTTCCAGGGCATGGATCACCTCACAACTGAACGTAGCTTTGATGTGCCAGCTATGTGGGTCATTGATGTGCTTGTCTTATTTTTTGACATGTTATTCATGGGTCTTTGTACAACCAGGCAATGGCAGACGACCGGTCGACTGGTGAAGAAATTAAATGTCTGTACTGTAAGGCTACACATGGTTGGGTATTCTTTATGCCATTTCTCATACCCCAAAACTAAGCCTGGCAAGTGTCTGAGAAAGATCAAAGCATATGATGGTCACAGGGGTGTTGACAGACCAATCAATTCACATTTCTTCTTTTGCTCAAAGTTCAGTGTCTTATCACATACTCAAACAATACATGGACATTAGCAGATGCAGTCAGCCATGTAAGTAGAGTATAAAAGTACAAACAGTCCTTACAGAGAGGATTCACGTAGAGGTAAAGAGGGTACAAGTCGTAACTTTTTAAAAATACCAAGCTCTTGATAGGGAGGTAGTATCCTCGACATCCAATGGCATACTTTTAAAACCTCTGCTTTCAATTTCTCTATCAGTAGTACAACACTGAGCTCTGGTGATAATTCCATTTGTAATATCAAGAAATACGAATGAATGCTATGAATTCATTCCTAATTAACCAATTACTCTCATAAATCTAGCTAGACCAGCGCATGGCTATACGAAGTTTGTACCAGAATAATAAAGGTCTTCCTCAGTGTGGGCTAGATCCGAACCCAGGTTTAATCCATCCAATAATTTTATAAACCCCTATTGTTGAGGGTACTATTGTGGTACCTACTTAAGTGAGAGATCATTCGTCGCGGCAGCTAGACGTTTGGAAGTACATACTCGTGATAAGATAACACTTAATAGTTTGAAAAGGCCATTTAATCAGGTGCGTGCTATATCACAAACGTGTGCTTATTGATCACTCATCTTAATGAGAGGTGTGTCCTACTCACTCTCATTACAGATAAGTCACACTTCGAGGTAAGTAGGTGCACACACACACATATACACACACACACACACACATATATATATATATATATATATATATATATATATATATATATATATATATATATATATATATATATATATATATATATATCTTTATCTCGTAATAAGTTATGTCATATATACATATCTACAAACATATCTAAGAGATGTTCACATACAAATACTCAACTTTATATATATATATATATATATATATATATATATATATATATATATATATATATATATATATATATATATATATATATATATATATATATATATATATATATGTATATATATATATGTGTATATATATATATATATATATATATATATATATATATATATATATATATATATATATATATATATATATATATATATATATATATATATATAAGGTGTTCACTTATAAATACTGAACTTTCAGCCTACTCACCACAGAGGTATCGTGCACCATTGTAGAGGGATAGTGTCCCTGCCACCAGTGCTGTGGGCTGCGTGGGGAAGGTCTCCAGCAGCTCGAGGTAGAAGTAACTGTTGGCAACGAGTGCTATGGACTGCAGGGCTATGATGAGAAAGCCAGCCACCTCCACAACCCAGCACCACTTATCATAGGACTCCTTCTTGGTACCTGCACTTTTTGTCTTGTCAGGTATGACATCTGTCCCCTTAGATTTCTCTCCTACCTGGAAATGAGTGTAGTATACTGACTCTGAAATGAACAGGGAAATATGAACTGCTCCCCATATAATGTCTTGTTTCTAGATAGAAACGTGAAAACGGAAAAAAACTATCTTCTTGGTTTGAATAGTCACAATGGATCTTTTAGTTGGATAAGCACTATAGACAGTCCTTAAGAATGTCATTCTGTTGTAAGGCGACATAGCCAATCTATTTTTGAGCCAATCTGTCTTTCCCGAACCTGCTTTCTTCAGTTCGAGTTTTAAGGACACAAACTGAAGAAATCAGGCTCGGTAGTTCTAACCAAGTCACTGGCAACTTTCTCATTTGGTTCTGCCAGGATTCGACTTAAGGCAGTGATGAGAGACAGAGTACAGTCAGTTGCAACGTTTTGGCTACTCAGCTTTCAGATCAAGGTCAGTTGTGAGAGACAACACGCAGTCAATGGCAATGGCGCAGACCACTCGGCTATCAGGGCAGGCCCTTAGTGGTGAGAAACAGTCAGCAGTCAGTGACAACACCGTAGATCACTCTGCCATCAGGGCAGGTCCTCAATGGTTAGAGACAGTAAGCAGTCAGTGGCAAAATCACAGACTATTGGGCTACCAGGGCAGTCCCTCAGCGAAGAGAGACAGCCAGCAGCTAGACCAGGAGACCTTTTTTTTTTAATTTCGCACCCTGCTGATTTTTATTCATCATAATATCAATATATTTTCACATTTCAAATGACGTCAACATACATAATATTCAATTACCTGAGTAAATTCCCTCGAACACTGTTACATATTTTCTCTTACAAATGAGTGAGTCAATTCATTATATCATCTTTCCCATTTTATCCAAAATTTTCTTTCATCTAAGTTCGTTCTATCTTGATACTCTTCTATGATTAATTGATTGTACAACAATCGTTTGACCACTTGTATATTATGTCTCTTTCCAGTTTTTCTGTTATTAAATATTACCATTTTTGTACTTAAGATCACTTTGTCTAACAATTCATCAGAATGGTTGTATCCAAATATTTTCTCAGTATCAGTAAATTTAACATTTTCATTTGTTGAGATCGGCCCCGCGCCAGGCTACACGCAAAGTGATGACGATGCATCACTTTGCGTGACGTGGCACTATTCTTAGCCGTAGCCGGAGCCGTACACGGGATAGCGGAACCTGCCTACTACCGCTCTGGCAGACTACGGCGACCGACGGAACAAGTCAGAAAAAACACTTTTATAGCAGTTTAAGAACTTTATTTAAAAATCTGGCCCTCATGAGCCTTTATTAACTTAATTTCAATAATTTCATCACAATACACCGACCCAGGATACATTTTTTTGCATTGGGGGACTAGTGTAGGAATTGATTACGGTAGGTAAGTGATTGTGGCAATACCAGTGCCCGGCCCAGTCAGCAGCCAAAACCGAGCCCGTAGGGCAAGGTTTTGGCTGCTGACTGGGAGGGCACTGGTATTGCCACAATGACCTACCTACCGTGATCAATTCCCATTATACCACACGACTTACAAACATATTTTGGTCAGGTTTTTTGCTTTAAATTAAGATTTAAACCAAACTTAGCATGAGCTGACTTTCGCAACATTCTGGATGGTGCAACAATCAGAACGTCATAGCACAATGAGATTTACTATTGTTTGAAGCATGTGCATGTGTGACGCACCCATTGTTGAGGGAGGAGGTTAAGGTTGGAAAATAGACCACACCTTCCCACGGCTACCGCCTCAGCCACAAAACATCTCATAATCTGCCTTTATCTGATCTTATTGGCACAGATGTTTCATATACTTGTTCGGCAGGGTGTCCTGGACCTTCATACATTTCCCATTGCTTGATAACTATGTCTGTTTGGTTGGAACGGCTGTAAATATTCCTCCCCGTCAGGTCACGTGACTATGGTATATACGCCAGGTGTGGTATAATATACAAATATGCCATGCCAGTGGGGGTAACATGATGGAATGTTTCCCCGAGGGAGGATGGTTTTCCCGAGGGCGGAGCCCGAGGGAAAACCATCCTCCCGAGGGGAGACATTCCATCATGTTACCCCCACTGGCATGGCATATTTGTTTTATCATACTGAACAAACCCCATTTGTAATTTAAACAAAGCAAGGTCACAGATGACTGGTGATTCACACATTCCCGGCTAGGTGTCGCTAGTGGCAACGGGCAACATGAAGCCCTCACTGATGGCATCAGGCAACATGATGATTGTTCACTGTTAAGTCAGCCAATCACGGCTTACGATCTTCAAGTGAGGTATGATAATGCCGTATAGGTGAGGCCCGTCAGAGCAACAATAGCATAGGACCGTAACGTTACGGCGCGGAGGGTCTAGCCAGCAGCCAGTCCCAAAGCTTGAGACTACTTGGTTATCAGGACAGGTCTTCATATGGGAGGCACAGCAAGCAGTCGATGTCAGCGCTTCAGACCACTCGGCAATCAGGGCAGCTCCTCAATGGTTAGAGACAGTAAGCAGTCAATGGCAATACGTACGTAACTCAGCAATCATGGCAGATCCTTACTGGGGAGAGACAGTGAGTGATCAGTCAGTGGCAGAACATTAGAATACTCAGCCATCAGGGCAGATTCTTAGTGGTGTTAGACAGTGAGAAGTCAGTGGCAGAGACTCAGACCACTCAGTCAGCGGGGTAGACCCGTAGTGGTGAGAGACGGTGAGCAGCCGTTGGCATACTTTAGATCACTCTGCAATAAAGGCAGGCCCTCAGAGGTTAGAGGCAGCGATCAGTCAATGGCAACACCTTAGATCACTCGGCCATCAAGACTGACCCTCAGTGGTGAGAGACAGTGAACATTCAGCGGCAACACCTTAGATCACTCGGCCATCAAGACTGACCCTCAGTGGTGAGAGACAGTGAACAGTCAGTGGCAACACCTTAGATCACTCGGCCATCAAGACTGACCCTCAGTGGTGAGAGACAGTGAACATTCAGCGGCAACACCTTAGATCACTCGGCCATCAAGACTGACCCTCAGTGGTGAGAGACAGTGAACAGTCAGTGGCAACACCTTAGATCACTCGGCCATCAAGACTGACCCTCAGTGGTGAGAGACAGTGAACATTCAGCGGCAACACCTTAGATCACTCAGCCATCAAGACTGACCCTCAGTGGTGAGAGACAGTGAACATTCAGCGGCAACACCTTAGATAACTCAGCCATCAAGACTGACCCTCAGTGGTGAGAGACAGTGAACATTCAGCGGCAACACCTTAGATAACTCAGCCATCAAGACTGACCCTCAGTGGTGAGAGACAGTGAACAGTCAGTGGCAACACCTTAGATCACTCGGCCATCAAGACTGACCCTCAGTGGTGAGAGACAGTGAACATTCAGCGGCAACACCTTAGATCACTCAGCCATCAAGACTGACCCTCAGTGGTGAGAGACAGTGAACATTCAGCGGCAACACCTTAGATAACTCAGCCATCAAGCCTGACCCTCAGTGGTGAGAGACAGTGAACATTCAGCGGCAACACCTTAGATCACTCGGCCATCAAGACTGACCCTCAGTGGTGAGAGACAGTGAACAGTAGGCGGCAACACCTTAGATAACTCAGCCATCAAGACTGACCCTCAGTGGTGAGAGACAGTGAACATTCAGCGGCAACACCTTAGATAACTCAGCAATCCTTACTGGTGAGAGACAGTGAGCAGTCAGTGACAACACTTTAGATCACTCGGTCACCAGGGCAGGCCCTCAGGGGTGAGAGACACTGAGCAGTCAGTGAGAGAATTCTAGATTATTTGACCATCAGGGAAGGCCCCCAGAGGTGAAAGGCAGTGACCAGTCAATGGTTTTACCTTAGATCACTCAGCCATCAAGGCTGGCCCTCAGTGGTGAGAGACAGCGAGGTAACTAAGGTAACTCAGCTGCAGAAACTCAGACCGCTAGGCCACCAGGGCTGATCCTTAGTGGTGAGGGATTTAGCAGTCGGTTGCAGAGCCCAAACCACTTGGCCATCAGGTCCTCAGATGTGGGAGAACCTTAAAATAAGAATCTCCGCTATGTAACTGGGGCCAAACTACCATTCCTGACTAAGCAAACCCCGCTTATGAGAATTACTCTAATTTAGTTATGTATCATGATAAAATACAGTGCCAACGTTTAATTCCTACCCTAAATACCCAGGCAGGCTGGGCATAATACATGCCCACACGTTCGATGGCCACCCAGTTTCCTGGTCACGGATGCATAGATGACTTTACAACCGAGCGTAGCTTTGATTCATAAGCTACGTGGGTCATTTGTGTGCATGGTTTATCTTTTGACATGTTATCCATGGGTGTTCAACCAGTCACTAACAGGCGTCTGGTCGAGTGGTGCAGATTAGTGCATAAATTAAAAGTCTTTACTGTACTCTAAATAGCTCTCTGAACGTGCACTGGATTGGTCACATGTTCTCATAGTGTTTTTGCCTTTTAGAGGACGAGCTACAAGCATAAACAGTTAGCCCATACTGTATAGCAGGGGCATACATATGCCAACAGTTTAGCACATATAAACTCATCTAGCATGACAATACTTCAAAGAAATGGGAGTCTCAAACCCAAAACGGAAGAAG